>VWZK01008553.1:71759-115455 GCA_013396935.1 Baryphthengus martii | reverse complement strand
TTTTTTTTTTTTTTTTTTTTTGCAGAGGGTGGGAGGGGGAAGGGTGATCTTAACTATCTGGCTCCCTAGTTACTTTGCACTGTCAGATCAGTGCAAATGGCGAGACAGGGTCCTGGCTCTGGCTGAAGACCATAGGTCCACAGTTGCAATCTAGTCTGTTGTTCAAGAAGAAGCAGTCTCACCATGTGGTGTCAGTAGAGCAAAACTCCTGTTTTGCAGGCCAGCTCGATATGTTTGGCATAATAAGCTCATGATCACAGCTGACATTACATCCACTCAAGGACAGGGATGCACACAGGAACTAGTTATATCCAGTACAGTACCAATCAGAGCCAGCTCCTGAGGCTGCACTTCCTGGCTTCTGAGGAAGGAAGTGGAGGGGAGCTTTGTTTTGTTCCACTAAAGCCACCAGATGATGACAGAACAGTCTTTCTCCTGCCAGAGCGCCACACAGGAGGCTGTGTTGCAATGGATGTGCACAAATCACCCACTGAGGTCAGTGATGACAGTGCTTGCCTTCTTAGAGGTGCGTCAACTTTCACTTGCTCTTTTCATAATCTCAGAAGAATCAGATCAGAGTGTGTCTTCTAATACCTGAGAGTTTTTCCCCTGCCTTTTCCCTCGTCTCCCAGCCTACTCCAATGCTGTCACAAGCTTCAGTCTGGGGCTGTCTCTTATTAGCAAAAATGCTGCTGATCGCAGAGTAGAGATTCAGATCAGCAAAATATCCCGTTCCAGGAAAGTTGTGTCTTCAGCTCTGTGTTGTGATGTACAAGTGTCTTTAATGTTTAGCTAAAGAAAAAGGAGGTTTTGCCGTGACATTTCTATTTAGTATCGTGGCCAGCTGGAAAATGTTAGGGATGGTAATAGCAGTCTTTTAAAAAATACTTGGTTTAGTTTTTTTTAAACTGACCTCCCTTGATCATATGTAAGGTATTCCATTTCCTTTTTTAGGAAGATCAAATGTTGTTGTAGGGTAAGGGAGAGGCAATGAAAATGCTGGCTTCTCCTCACAATACCTGCCCCCGTTGTCCTGTCAAAGGGTGAGGGGTTATTGCTTCAGCCTCGGGCTGTATCATGGGCCATAGGCACCTAAAACCTTCCAAGTTTCTTGGGAACCACAAAAATGAAAGACCATACGCAATTCAACTCTTACGCTCTTGTTCTTCAGAAGAGAAGGAGGATGTTACTGCTTTAGACTCTTGCAGTAGGGTGTGGAAGCAGAGGTGTTGTGACCTTCTAATCTTTCCAGAAACAGCAAGGGTTTGTTGGTGTTTTTTTTGTTATACCTCTAAGCAGGAAATACCAAGTAGAGAGAAGAAGATGGGATTCCTGACCTGCTTTTAAAACTTTCTGTTGAGTGAGAAGTAATGAAGGTTTTAAAGATGAGCTTTTATGCTCAGAATGGCTTTCAATTTCTTGAGCCTGGACAATGTAAACTAACACACTCCTCGTGTTCATGACAAATTATTATGTTTCTACCAGGCTTTTTGGTACAGTTTGCTCTGATGGATAGTCAGGAACTTAGGATAGAGCACTAGGCTTTCAACCTTTGCTTGTTGTGTAAGAGGGGTAAGGACCAGAGAAAGCTTTTTCCCCTAATTTAGCCTGCTTTCCAAGTATTCCCTTGCATCGGGAGCTAATGCAGTGTGGAGGCATGGAGAAGGATGGGGGTGATGCATTGAAGGACGGACCTGAAACACTGAAATTATTCCAAGTAATGTTCTGCCCCACAAGAGAAAGCAGGTTAGGAGGCTGATTTTGAGGAAGGGTTGGTATTGGCACAGGAACTTAGAGATCTTGAGAAAACACTTTATTTTTTGATAACAGCTCAGAACAGGTATTTCACAAAGAGGACTAAAAGTGACCTTAATTTCCTTGCAGCCAGGAAAAGGATGATTGTTGAAAGTCTACGTTACATAGCAGAGAATGCTGAACCTGATTAAATTTTTGCAAAAGAAGGCAAGTGGGTACAGTAACCACACAGTTTACATTTGGGTAAGCTGCTTGTATACAAATTGATAGCTGAAAAAGTTTGCTCCAGATAGAGTATTCTTTCTTCCTTTCCTTCTTTCTAATTGCTGGGGTCTGGGGACATGCTCTAAGAAACATTTAGCCAGGCTTTCTTTGATTTTATCTTCCCTAGCCATAGTAGACACAAAACTGTGTTGCAGTTGAGTGTCTACCCTGAGTTGACAGGACCACTTCTGTGTTATTGCAATGGAATACAAATGTCAGACTTCCAGAGTTTGGACCTTTTTTCTTCATAAGGACGGACAAACAGAAGCAAGAAGTCATGAAAATGTGACAGAACTAAAGCATCACGACTAATCTTAGTGTTATGTAAAACACAACATTTTGAAACTTTTTGAAAATGAAGGAAAATAAAGTATATCCTGTGTCATTGGCTTTCCTAGTGTACTTCAGTATGGGTGACTTTAAAATACTTCTTCAAACTAGGTAGAGAAGAAATGCATCTGTGGTTAATGAGGGAGATTAAAAGTCGTTGTCAGAAATACTAAGTCCTATTCCCATGAGAATGCAGAAATAGATAAGTGGAACAATAATTTTCTGGGACAAGATGGTGGACATTGCCTAGCATGTTGATTTAACATGTAGCATAAATGATGCATGATTTCTGTTGGAAGAATATTCAAATGTAGTTCTGCCAGAGTTCCTGTCCCTGCATTTTGAAACAACAGAGAGAGGGAAGAAAAGCCAACAGAGCTTGCAGGAAGACACTCTAGGATGTAGTTTCTGGAGCAATTTGAATGAAAGGTGTGGGATTTGTGTGTTAGTTCAGAGCGAGGAGCTGCTCTCAGAAAGCAAGCAATCTGTGTCTATCACAAAGGATGAAGTGTGCAGGCTGTCAGTTGTAGAAGCACAGTCAGCTTTGACCAGAATTGCTGTACTGTATCTGATGAGTGGATTAGCAGTTCCTGGGAGCACATTTTTAGTGCTCTAGTTGCAAACCTGACAGACTGCAAGAGAAGAGCCATCACAGCTTCAAGGAAAGAACAAACTTTCCAAGTGGCACCATGTACGAAAATATATAATTCCTTAAAAGACACTCGCATCCAATTTTTTGGTGAGTTGGAGTTGAAGCATACATAGGAAGGAAGCACATGCAGGAGAGCTTGGACCCGTGTCTTTGTTCAGAATTGTTCTGGACTCATTAAGGTGCTGTGTGTTATATGTAAACCAGGAATGGGTCAGACAGTCTAAATGAGAAGACAGTGCCTGGACGTTGTGTTTCTCATCCTTGAACTACTCCATCGTTTAGTATGACAAGATTATATACAATAACTTCCGGATGGGCTGCTCACTTACACTGCCGAAATACAGGGTTGAGGCTGTTCCCAGGCCGAGATTTGGGCATTGAGATTTGAGCTTCTACTGGGTCAAGTCACTTTCCTTGAGTGACTTTGTTTACTCATCCTCCTGGGGACCGCTACTTTGACTTTGTCAGGCACAGAAATATCCCTGTGCCTCAACCTTCTCAAGCAGCTGTCCACATCCTTTACATTTTTATCAACAGCTTTCTGCTTAAGCAGCACTCATCTTGTGTCTTGTTCACAAGGATTCCTTTTACAAGGGTGGCTGGTGTTGGCTGCCCTTCAGCAGCAATGGCAGATGAGTTCTCCTTTTGCATGTTGCCATATGTGGAAATTTGCTGTGTGCAAGTCCTTGCAGTGTGGCATCTCCCAGCAGCTGGACGGTGCCTCCCAACAGGGTACCTGGCTCTGCCTCACTGGAGCCCTGCTGTACCCTGAGGAGTGTGATGACAACCTGCCAGCTGCATGACCAGGTAGAAATTCTAAGCAAGTTCTACAACCTCCTGCTTTTGAGTAGACATATTTGTTGCTGGGAGCAGGATATACTGCCCTCTCCTTTGCTGGCCTCTCTGTGCTTCCCAGGCTGTAACTGATCTTCAGAGTGTCAATCACTTATTTTCTTACTCCTGAACCTAACAGCAGATTACCATGGAGGTCCCACTAGTGAAGACAACTACATCCACAGGTGTAGAACTTCTGAGTGCCTGTATTGTGGTTTTAATCACCCTCCATCCCTCGCTGCCTCCCACCTCTGAGACACCTGCAAGATGAAGTTCTAGAGTAGAAGGTCTATGTGTACAGCCTCATTTGAGAGACAGAGCATGCCCCGTCCTTGAAGGGGCTGAGTATGGAACTGCTGTGTGGTGGTGGCATAGAAGCTGCACTAGTGCTGCCTTGGAATTTTTGGCTTGCAGGGCTCTTAAAAAGACTGAGGACGCTAGGAGACCTACCTCTGCTCGATGAGGGACTGTGTCATAGGGCTGGACTCTGCCCCAACGGACCCCCATGGTGAGACCCAGCCACCAGTGAACCACTGGTTCCAATGGCACCCTGACAAAATGTGAGTATACTTTTGTTTGTGCAATGAGAAATGGAGAGTACTGAAGCCACCGTGAGTTTGTTGATGTGGACGCAGTTCAGGTGCTGTGACATGGTAGTAACGCACAAAGTTTAAAAATGTTCCTGCTGAGCGGCTACGTAGCTATGTAACTCCTCACGTTATGTGAAACCTTGTGAGTGTTATGTGGCTTTCTACTGAATAAGCTTGGCAGGGATTTCTGGAGTGGGGAGAAGGAAGAGTCTGCCCTACTTTGTACCACTGGACATACTTTTTTCTTAAGCTAATTTGAGAACTGTATGTTAGCAAGCTGGTTGTAATTATGGGGACTTGTGACACTTGACAACAGAAAGAGTTGTGTCTTCTTGTGGCCCTTTGCAGTAGACATTCAAAAGCCACAATAATGAGCCTTGTATTTGCCAGGAGGTGGTAGGTAGTGTAGTGTGGGCTGCACTAACATGTAGGAAATATGTTTTTGTGGCATTTTTTGGGAAAAAAAATTTGAACATTGCTTTCCTTTCTGAGTAACTGGACTTGATGATTCACATGATATTTTCAAGCCACATGTATCCTGTTCTAAGCACTAAACTGCTGTTAGCTGCAGGCTTGCCTGCCTTAGTGCTTAAAGCAGGGGACTCATAATGCAGCTTCAGTAACATATACTGGAGTTCCAAAATGAGGATTTCAGACTATAAGGATAACTACTTTGGTTTCACTATTCCATTTTTCACTGTCTTGTATCTTCTCTTTAGGACACTTAATACTTTTTTCTCCTTCTCCCCCCCCCCGCCTTTTTTTTTCTTCCCCCTAAATCCCCTCCAGTGCCTTTGGCAGAAGATAGTAGATCAGATCCTGCAGACTGCACCATTCGTTTGGTCTCTAAGAAGTCTTTCTCACCAGTTTGTGGTTTTCACATTGCCCTTGATAACCCTGAAAATGTTTTCAGTTAGATAACCTGCAGTCAGGAAATTTTGCAGGGTTCTGCCTTTAAATAAATCACTAGTAAATGAGAGTAGTTGCAGTGTACAGTGTGGCTTTGCAAATGTGCCTAACATATTAGGGAATATGTCTGAAGGGAGTGCAGTGTCATTTTTCTTCTTTTCTGTAAGCTACAGTGAGTGGCAGGTTCATCAGCTGTTTCACGTGTTTTCATAGAGACAGTGCAAACAAGCCTTTCTAAATCTTTGCCCCTAGTAACACTCCTGCTCCTCCTTCTCTTGGAAACAATCTTGCTCTTAGTGCCTGTTGTTTTACTCTGTGCTGTTATGCTGTGTTTTGTTTCCCTCTTGTGTTTTTTTTTTTTTTAGTCACCTTATCTGTCCCAGGAAATTGTAGCTTTCTGCTTTATTATATCAAACAGGAATATTTCCAGGATATGTACAGCTATGCTCTTGAACTTGTGACATTTAAAGGGCAATAGAATGCTAATGTGACTAATAAAACAGAAAAATGGCTTTATATAAGTCAATGTGAAAATGGCTCAGCCTATCTTTTAAAGGAACTAATTCAAGAACATTCATTGATAGGGGCCTGGAGGGAGACTGCAAAGCTTGGGGGATTGAAGTAGAACTGTTAAAACAAAGCAAGCTCTTGTCATTCTCTTTTGACACCTTTAAAAGAGATCCAGACAATTTTTCCTGTTATGGGGACTCTATCATTCTGCAGATGATAATTAACAAGGGTAATTGGCCATAGGCTTTTGTGTTGTTTTTATTCTGCTGTGAGAGATGTTATAACATAAAAGCAATTTAATTGGATTTCTTTAACAATGATTTTTGGATTTTTATTTGAACACCTACAATAAATGTCCCCCATTTTATGGTTCAGTATTTCTAGCTAATGCTATGAGGTCTAGAACAACTGTATCTGTAGTATTTGCAGCTCATGCCTTTTGTGAATAGTAGTAGTGTACAGCCTCCCTCACAGACAAAACAGATGAAGCACACGGGCTGTGCTGAGCAGTTTAGTGCCTCGGCCAGAGCAGTTTGAGGCCTCGGCCATTCAGTTGCACCGCATGGTGCTTAGCTGGCACCTAGAGGTCTGGAGCCCTTAGCAAACAGGCTCAGGGTGTGGGCTTTTCTGTGTTTCGTCCGGGCCTGTCCCTCAGCCAATGAGAATGACCACAGTGCACCTTCGACTAGGGTATAAGTGGGGTCCTGCCTGAGAGCCAGTTGAGTTGGTTCTTCGCAGAACAGCAGGTTCTAGCAGTCAGACCCTCCCCTTGGACACGCCATCCAAGGATACTTCCATGGAGTGAGGGAATCTCTGTGGATTGAGTGAGCCTCACCCCCCTCTTTGGGTGAGTGGTATCTTGGGCACTCGGGTGTGGCAGATTTCCCCTTTTATGAGTGAGGGTTTGCTCATTTTGATTTGTCATTCCTTAAAGTTAGGAATTAGTTGTGTAGTAGTTAATTTCGGACAGGCATCTGAACCTGTGTTCAGTCAGGAGTGCTCGCAACCCTGGTTGCAATAAACCCCATTTCTGGAGAGTGACTGCTGTTTGCTTTGTGGGTGCCTCCATGACAAGTAGGGCTGTACGGATCCTGAGTATATGTGATGTGGCCACTAAGTTATCAATTAATGCGCACAGATACACAACAAAGGAAAACATCCATCAGTTTTACCTTTATGACATTATTCTTTCCTCCTTGATCAAGGTTTCTCAACTAACGTGAAAGCTGGTAGTTTTTCCAGATTATTACAATAGACAAAAGACATCAAATAACAAGAACAATTTGTGCTTGATTTATTTGATTAAGAGTATCCTTTTAAAGAAAATTTAGGGGTTGAATGCTGGGAGTGTCCCATGTATATTTGCTAAATTTTGCTACTTGCAGTAAGAGAATGATAGGAATTTTTTCTGTTTCTTTAACGACAACAAAACCCAATTACTCAGAGAATAAGCAGATACAGATCTTACATGTTAGTTGTTTAAAAGTACTTTTGACTAATTATCATTAAAAGCTGATGAAAATATTGTTTTCTTTAATGTGAGTTTTATTCTTTCATCTTCTCCAGTAATGCATCATGTACTGAAACATTTTGATGTGGAAAATTAGTGCTTCAGGTCTGAAGAGTGACAAGAATAATATTTTAGTTACAATTTCAAGATTAGTAACGCAGGTCCACCCTTCCTATTGGAACAGAAACATGTCACCTAATGAATTCTTCATGCTGTAAATTAAGTTTTGTCTTAACTCCAAACAATTAGTGACATTGGTTTCTTACACTTTGATTTTGCAATATATAGAAAGCTGTATTCTAGCTCCTTTCTGCTCCAATACCTCAAGGTTCTTCCTCCCCTTCCGTCTGTGTGCCCTGTTCCTTGTTATTCTAACTTAAATCCTTCCTGCCACCGAAGGAGCTTTTTTGTTGGTCTTTTCTACCATGCTGATCCTTTGTGGTCCCACAAGGTTTATGGATACAGGGCCTTGCTGGTGGGATGAGTTGACCTGACATGTCTGCACTATCCATCCTGTGTGAGCTAACTTGGATACTAGGAATCTGTAGCTCAGGATCTTGGAGCTCTGTATGGACCTATCTGAGAAATGTGTATATGTGAATAAATCCATATTATCAGGAGTGGTGGTCTTCAAAGATTTGTATTTCTAAAGCTCATTTGATTACACAGTTGATGTAGGGTACCTCTTCACTGAATCATCATGTACAGTGTAGTCATTTCCTTGAAGGATTTCCTTCAGACTGGAAACTGAGTCTTTTAATAAAGCTAGTAACTGAATATTTTTTTCCTACAGCTGTTTGTCACTTTGCCCAGTATTTGTTACATTGGGCTATTTTCTTTACTGAGTAAATACCTTTTGTTGATTTCTCCCTTCTTCTTTTGATAGCTGCATGCAGATTGTTTCCCCTCCTTACTGGAGTCCTTTTTTTTTTACCCTTGGCTCCAGCTTTTTCTCTGAGAACAGGAAGGACAGGTGAGGATGATTATCTTGTGTTTGCTTTTGAAGTTCAGAGCGCTGTAGGAAATCTTAGTACAATCTGCTCTCCAGTTGAAAACAGCTGGCATAAGCTCTCTGTATATGTAGTGGTAATTTAAAGAGTGCTCATATGTAGTCTTGAAGATCTGAAAATCCTCCAGGCTTTTGCAGGCATTTTTTATTGAACAAAATAAAGCTAAGAAAACTTCAATGTTGTTTGGTAATGTTTATCTAGGAAGACTGAATGTCATTCTCAAGATAGGTGCAACTGTAAGACTGCAGAAGAAAGGAGATTTTCTCCCTGTTGCTTTTTGTTGACTGTGTGACCTTCTAGGATTTTATATGTGCGTGGAAGTGGTCACTCTCCTGTACCTGTTGCTTGCATATTTAATGAAATTAAGTTACCAGCTCTAGAAGCTTAGTTGGGATGATTAGGCCTTTTAGCCTTTGTTTGTGTGGCTGTAGACACAACAGGGAAAGAACAAACTACAATATGGCATGTTGTAGTTAATATGTATGACTCTGCTTTTTCTGTGGTTTTTAGCCACCTCATCTTAATTTAATGTGATTTTTGGTTTTACAATGTTAAAAGAAACTACAACTGGTTTTCAGTTACTCAGGATCCATTATTTTTCAGCCACATAGCCAATATTAACAGGCTCAAAGTTGTAAAACACGTGGGTTATTATACATTGTGGAAACACCTTTACTCAAAGCCTATTGAATCTTTACAAGATACTTTAGAAATTTAGGAGCTGCAGATGGTGTTGTCTTCCAAAAGAGTAATCTAGTTTTCTTAAAAGCTTGTGTGTCACACAATCTTTAGAGGTAGGTGGTTTTAACAGGTGTAATAATGCTACTTTAAAATTTGGGCACTATAGCCACAGAAGTTAAACTGGAACAAACTAGTGATATACTTAAATCATAATTTTTGTCTGACAGTGATAAAGAATCTGAAAGTCCAGGAAACCCTGTGATAAGTGTGTGCACGAGTAGGGTAGTGGTTTTAAAAACATAAAAAAAAAAGGCATTCTGGTTGGCAAGGACTGCTACACTGCAGGAGCAACGAGTGTGTTCCTGTGAAAGAGCAGCTCCTGGCTCCCAGCCCTGCATAGGTCCAGGCTGAGAGTTGGAGTGATAACTGTGCTGTGCATTTGCTTGGTTGTCTTACTGGTCAAGGTGCGTGTTTTGTTTTATTCACTGCAGTCACTTGAGGAGGAAGATAACAAAGTGTGAGAGTTTAGAAACCTTCTCAGTTATGTCCTGTTTCTTCTAGGAAAACAGATTGTGATTTTGCTGCTTTTCTGACCCTAGAAATAGGTGAACCCTTTTAGCCAGTTTTGACAAAACTTTATTGAAAGGGGGATAGTAGTCTCTAGCTTCCTACTTACAATGGAAGTTTCACAGGGACACTGAGAGTATGGTTTGGTATTGAGGCAGGAATTGATGACCTGGGTAGAAAAGACAATTTGTAGGAAGGCAGACTTCACTAGGTCTACTGTTTGTGAAAAAGCATGTTGATTTCTGTTAAATATGATGGTTCATGAGTTTTCACAGCTGCTTGAATTTCTTCAGAGAAGAAAAATAAAAAAAAATATTTCTAAGGATAGATATAATCTTTGTATTTCAGTAGTGCCTTATTGAGATCAGTGCTATTCTTTTTCTTTGCTTAATAATGCCTGCGAGTTGTGCTCCAAACATTAATTAAAGATAGTTATTCAACTTGGCTCATATTCAGCCATACTCCAAAGGTAACCTGTGCTACAGATTATGGTTTAGGGTTTGTTGGGCTTGGGTGTTTTTCCTATCGTTCTGCTAGAAAATGTGCATCTCATAGATACTTAACTACTTTTTAGCAGTGAAATTCATGGGAGAACATCTCTCTCTGTCTTACTTGTCACTCTGTTTCTCTCAGTCAATCAATGTGCTTGTGTCTTTCTGTCATCTTATAGTTGGTGGTAAACCTATGCAGGGTAAACGATATGTTTTTGTTGCACATCACCTAATATAGTCGGGTTCCAGTCAGGGTAGTCTTGCCACTCTGCTAAGTCCTCATCGTTTCTCTGAACTATTGAAATGAGTTGCTGTCAGGTTTAAGGAGTGATAAATCAGTGCTACTGCCTTTTTGCTCTTTCTTTCCTGACTATGTGAGCTTCTCAGCTGAACTTTTCTACAATGCAAAACTGATGCCTTTTTTGTTTGCTTGTTGTTTTTTTTTTTTTGCTAATAATTCAATTCTTTCAGAAAACCTTGATGCCTTTTTATTTCCTTAAGCCATATAATGCTTATTCTTTTAGTTATGTTTATGGTGTTCCTAAGTAACGATACCCACTAGGGAGAGAAAGTTCAGGTTGGACCATCCTGATACTGTTCATAGGATATTGTCAAGATCAGTGTGCCCTGAATCTTTCTTCCAGATCAGATTCCCAGATGTTAACTTCTGCATTTGCAGTGTGTCTAACTCTCCTTATAACTGAAAGGAAGGGATGCTTTACATTCCATATGCCATAACTTCATAAACACTATCTTGGTGGTGGGTTTTTTTTCAGCTGCCCTTAATGAAGGAGCAGATGAAAGATAGTTTGTTTTCCAGGACATGAGGAAGGTCCATAGTGTGTCAGCAGCTGAGTGACAGTAGGTCGTACTCTGCTTTGAATATACCTTTGTCAATTCTCCCGATATAGAGCTGCATGGGAATGCATTTAATTCCCACTTACTCTTCAGTGATATCTCCTGGCTGGATTACAATGTTGAGGAGTTAGAGCTCAGTTAACAGTATGTGGTAAGTGAGGGAATGGATGTAGGAGAGTTGTCAGCTGCAGCAAGGTGACGTTGATGCACTAAGGTCGGGTGAGTTATAATGCTGTTCTCAAGAGATACTGTCCTGAAGTCATGTCTTCCTATGGAGTTAAGAGACATACTAAGAATAGGAAAGACACTGTTCACATAAATCTGGTCTTTAAATAGCTTTGTCAGAGTTACACGGACTTTTTGATAGTTACTTTGTTTTGAGGAAGTTGCTGCCCTACTGTTATTGTGCAAGACTCCCTAAGGGGAGCTGTTAAGCCTTCTTGGTATCAAGACTGCTAATCAAAATGAGATAACCTCTTCATGTTGATAAATACAGTTACATTACAGGGCCTCTTTCTCCAAAGAAGAGTGGGAAGCACAGCACTGTCACTTGAAAAGAGTATGCATTGGGGACAGGACCCTAGAAAAGGCATCAAGGGATGGTGAAATCTATTACTGTACTGAGATAATACCTCAGCGTTCAGATAAATCCTTTCGAGAATGGCCTGATGTGAGAATATTACACTTAAGACAAAGAATAAAGCCCCCAAATACACAGGGGTTTTACTGTATCATTTCATAATCTATCATTGAATACTGTTTCCGATGTGAATTAGCTTTCTGCAAATACAATTTATCAGTAACTAAGGTTATTACAAAAGCAAATAAAATACATGAATTATACATTTTATTTTTTTTTACCATTCCCCAAAAGAATATAGCAGATAAATGTGACAGGGTGTCATGTGTGTAATGACTAGTCTTTAGCTCACAGTAGGAAAACAACTCACTTTAATAGGTTTTAATAAAAGCAGTTGCATCTTACTTTAATGGCCGGAGAAGGTTTTATACGCCTAGAGTACCTTGATGTGCTGGTAGTAGATGAGGTCTCATATGGCATTTTAACTGTACTCCAGAACACTTTCTGCTTGCCAGAAGTGCGTTGAAAAATATATGCAAAAGGTAAGTTTTGAGATACTGTGATGAAGCATCTAAAATGTTATCATTAATGTTGTCACATGAAAATCCATCTATAAAAGTTAGAATTATTTGTGATTGTTAAGAAATTAAGTGTAAAATTCTCTGCCAGTATCATCCTTTAGAAGTGAAGGTAAGCTGTAGGAAGAGTATTCCAAATAGTAAATGTGGCTATGGTGGTCAGAATGCACTTTTGGCCAGTCAAGCTCCAGTGCCCATTGTTTAACTCTAGGTGGTTCTGCTGGTAGGGCTGAGGGGGGCGTTCTTGTCCCAAACATTCCTCCATTCCTTGTCACCTACTTGGCAATTTATTCAGTCCCTAAATTGTCTTCAGTCAGGACTTTTACCACATGTAAGATGTTTTGGAGTTGGATAATGTCTCAGTGCCTTTGTTGCAGGGTTTGGGATTCCAGAGGGACAGAAGATATATAATTTAGGTGGAAATGCTTTGAGAATGAGTGTCCTATGTGCCAAGCTGTAAATGCCTGCAGAAGTACACGTACAAATTTGTATATAAAGTCATATGAAGCAGTTGTTATAAGGTAAAAGACCTACCAAAGCTTGTAGACTTGGAAAAAAAAGACAAATTTTCTTACAGAAGCAACGTATGATACAAAGAACAAGTTGTTTGGGTTTTTTTTCTATCTGAATGTTGTGTAACTGCACTTCAGAAAAAAAGACAACCACAAAACCAACCCTCTGAACAAATAAGAGAGCGTAATGCTTTGTAAACCTTTCAGTATCATGAGCTATAGAAAAAAAATAAAATTAATACAGCAAAACTCTACGAACAAAGGATATAAAGGATGAATAAAATATTGAATATCGATGAATAAGCTAGATTAGACAAGATAAGACAAAAAGAGAACTCTTGCAAATCCAAATTAAAGTTCTGCTAACAGGAAAACAATGCCATTAAGATGCTGTGAATTACAAGGTAGTTCTAATCATAGAATCATCAGGGTTGGAAGGGACCTTAAAGATCATCAAGTTCCAACCCCCTTGCCATGGGCAGGGGCACCTCCCACTACACCAGGTTGCCCAGAGCCCCACCCATCCTGGCCTTTAAAAGCTTCCAGGGATGGGGCTTCCACCACCTCTCTGGGCAAACTGTTCCAGTGTCTCACCACCCTCATGGGGAAGAACTTCTTCCTAATGTCCAATCTAAATCTACCCTCCTCTAGTTTGAATCCATTCCCTCTTGTCCTATCACTACCCGACATCCTAAAAAGTGCCTCACCAGCTTTCTTGTAGGCCCCCTTCAGGTACTGGAAGGCCACAAGAAGGTCTCCTTGGAGCCTTCTCTTCTCCAGACTGAACAACCCCAACTCTCTCAGCCTGTCTTCATAGGAGAGGTGCTCCAGCCCTCTGATCATCCTCGTGGTCCTTCTCTGGACACATTCCAGCACGTCCATATCCTTCTTGTAATAGGGGCTCCAAAACTGGACGCAATACTCCAGGTAGGATCTCACGAGAGCAGAGTAGAGGGGGAGGATGACCTTGCTCGACCTTGCTGGCCACGCTTCTCTTGATGTCAGCCCAGGATACAGTTGGCTTTCTGTGCTGCAAGTGTGCACTGATGACTCATGTTGACCTTCTCGTCCACCAGCACCCCCAAGTCCTTTTTTTCAGGGCTGCTTTCAAGCCATTCACTGCCCAGCCTGTATCGGTGCTTGGGATTGCCCCAACTCAGATGCAGGACTTTGCACTTGGTCTTGTTGAATCTCATGAGGTTGGCATGCGCCCACCTCTCCAGCCTGTCAAGGTCCCTCTGGATGGCCTCCCTTCCCTCCAGCATGTCAGCCGCACCACACAGCTTGGTGTCATCGGCAAACTTGCTGAGGGTGCTCTCAATGCATGACCTTGCTTTGCAGCTTGATTTACCACTTGATTGTTCTTGTAGTTAGAGGGATTTTTTTCATGCTATCTGATCTAATAGTTTTTGGCTGTGAGCTTATTTCTGTGTGTCATCATCACAGTAAACACAGGGGATAGTTGCTCTCTTTTCCTCTGTTTAGACTTCTGAGCTACTGGAATACTGTTTCCATGCTCTTCAGCCTTTTTTCTTTCTGTCTTTCTCCACAGTGTGTCTCCCTCCACCTCCTCCAAACTAATGTGTTGGGTTTTTTTGTCTTTCCTAACAGAGTATATCTTCAGATTTCTGAATCATGTTATTTCCATTATAGTCTCTCCAGTCTATCTCCATCTCTCTTACTATTTGGTTTCTCAGAACTGGATTCATAGATGGATACAACCTAAGCTTCACAAGTGGCAAGTACAGCCAATTGATGTTTTTCATGTGGCACATGTGGCACACTGATAGACTGCAACAGCCTGTTAGTATTTGAAGCACTGCTGCCTCGCTAGTTATTTCCCATTTTGTATTTATGTGTTTAGCTGCTGCTTCTTGGATGTAAACACTTATCTTTTTATTACATTTTTTTTCTTACTAGGTTTTAGGGGGAACATTGAGAGGAAGGAGAACAACATTTAGCTGGGAGAAAGACTCTGAGGACCTGACAGCTCCCTCTCAATACCAAAGAGGAGGTCATCAAGAAGATGGGAGTAAGACTCTTCATAGAGGTGGGAGGATGACAGACAATGGGTGTAAATGGACATAAGAAAGGTTGAGTGGGAATGTAAGGGAAGACTTTTTCATGGTGAGGACAGTGGAACAGATTGCTTATGGTAGGTTGTGACTGCATATTCTGCTGTCCTCCATACTTGGCTTTAACCAGTCAGGTCTTGAAAACCTTTTTGAGCAACCTGCTCTGATCCTCTGAGCAGCAGGTTGGACTAAAGGTCTTTTGAGGTGCCTTTCAACCTAAATTCTTTTATCATTTCTCTGCTTCTTAAAGTCATTGTAGGTTCTGACTTGCCTTCTGAGGTGCTTACAATTCTTTTCAGTAGCGGACCACACTAAATACCTTAAATATAATTTTATTTTGTTTTAAGACACTATTGAAAATACTGACTAGCACTGAATTTATTGCAGATCCCTTCAAAATCCAGATTGAGACTGAAAATTCTTAATTAGTATTTGAATATGTTTTAAAATCAGATGTTCATGCACTGGCTTTTCCTTTGAATCATATTTTCCTGATGTGAGGATATCATGCAGGTGTGTGAAAAAGTTTAAGTGAAGAACATAAATGTTGTATCTTTTCCTTTCTCCCTATTATCTAGGCAAATAATCCTAAAAAATATACCAAATTGTGCAATGTAATTGATCCTAGCTTTATTATTGCTTTTTATTACCTTATTATCTTAGTCCTAGTAAACAATAATTTAAGTACTTCTTGCTGGTATTTTTCTATGCACTGGAAATAACTGAATTAGTGTGTATTAGAGTGTTATTTTATACAGGCATGGCTGGTGCTATTTTGCTTTTCTGTGTTTCTCAGAGATGCTTTTGTCCTCTGAGTTGTTAGGTATGGCTTCAGCTGGTTCCTGAAATTCTTTAAGGTGAACTACGTTGGATTCATCTGTGTTGAAAATATCTATCTTGCCTTCATACTTTTAAAATGTCATTTCCTTATTCTGGTTCATGTTTCTCTCCCGTTTATTATCAATTGTGTCATTCCAAAAAGAGAATGGAAATGTTAGTATTTCAGTCTTATCTGTGTCATAGATTATTTGTTGTTATTCCACAATATGCGGTGCACCTAATTTTTTCTATTCTTTCCCTTATATTCAATAAATAAGATAGAAATGTGTCCTATGCAATCAGTGAACTTTTTCTTGGAGCCTTTTATGTTCCTTGCTAGCTGTAACTCATTTTGTTTCTTCCTCTTTCTGATTTGATTCTTATGGGCTGTATTTCTCTCTCATTCATTCTTAATCATGTGTCCTTATTTCCACTTTGTGTGGTTCCCCTCTAATTTTCAGGTTATTAGAGTTATGTATGAATTGCAAGGCAGAGACTGAAAAGAATTGGTGAACAATGTACAATAAGATTTTTGAGTATGTTCATGTGCATCATTCTCCTTGACTAGTCTGACAGCTAGGATAAACCCCACCTGTCTTTCAGGGTTACTGGAAATATCAAAATGATTTGAGTGTATATGGTGACATATATAGAGATGGCTGGGTTATAATGCCTAGATCACTGAGCTCGGGTTCTTGTTTTTGTTTTTTTTCCACAGGAATGTGCCTGACCATTCTGGAATCAAAACCTGTCTTTGGAAACTCTTGAGTGGCAATATACTGGTCAAACTTGACCAAATCTTTTAGAGATCTTAGCACATAAAAAAAAAAGAGTTAAATTAAATTGCAGTTAAATTAAATTACAATTGCCATTTCATTTAATTGAAGTTAAATTATATGTGGATCAAGTATCAAAAAGAAGCAATGAAAATACAAACCTTTCCCAATAGGCTTTGGGAAAAAAGTAGGAAATAACCTTTTCACTGCAAATCATACGAATTACCTCATTGTTACAGGCTGCTTTGTAGACTTCTGGGAACTGACCAACTTCCTGGACTTGAAACTTGCAGATAAAGAAGCAAAATATTTGGGCAGAAATGCAGTGTCAAACAATACAATGTAAGATAGTGGACCTCAGTGTGTTCACAGCGGGTCTGTACAGTTTACCATAAAATAGATATTAAGTCATACAACAGCAGCCTATCGCTGCTGTTAAACTGTGAGTTAAAACTGTTAAGAATTTTATAATAGAAAACTACAGGAAGCAAAGGAAATATTTGACAAATTGTTTTGGAAGTGAGAAAAGATGTTACCGAAGGCTCGTTTCATCTGCAGCTTTGCAGAGTGCCAGATTCCAGCTCTGGGGCATGTCAGAAAAACATGGTAAGGATGGTAGAATGAGTGACACGCAAAGAAAGAGTGTGAAAGGCCCAAACTTTCTGCTGCTTCTACTAGAACTCCATAAATTAGACTAGTCAGGTTTAAAATGTGTTCTTGGGACATGTTGCGTATTCGTTGAAAAATGGTATCCACTTGAGGCATAAACTGCCATTCATATTAACTTTGCAGTCACTGAATATACATGTTTACTTGAAGGACAATTGTATTGAACAATCAGGAATGCAAAGTAGAAATATCATTTTGAAGACAGTGAAATATGCACTCCACTGGGACTTAATAAGAAAGAAACAGAAAGCACAGGTCAACAAGCTATCATTAGACATCCATACATATTTGCAAAATGCCATATGACTGGAATAACATTGGTGGGGGGAGGGAGGGGGAAGGACTACCCCTCCATTACATGAAAACCTTGTTACTTGCTCCAACACAAAACCATTTAAACTGTACATTAACTTGCAAGGCCAGCTGGTTTTATTATTTGTCTGGTAGAGACGTGAGGAAGAGTCATAGGACTGTATTTTAGCAAAGAATGCAGATTATTATAGTACTTCTAATTTTGTTTCTTCAGAGTAATTTATGCCATTATGCTATTTTATGGATCAATACATCAAAAAAGATTTGAAAAGTAACATTTAAAGACTATATAATGCTATTTAACATGTTGATAAACCAGTCATTTCAAATTGCAGAGGAAAAAGCACTTTCTGTACTCCAGCAGCCTGAGATTGTGAAAAGGTGCGATTATTTTTCCTCTTCACGAAAATGGTATAAAATTCAAAACCATGTAACAGAATGATAAATATGTGAGTAGGTCATGATACTCCTGCTTAATTATACTGTCTTATATAAATGTGCCAAAAGTAGTGTTCTGGTGGATAGCCCCTCAATAGGAGCATTGTCGTGTGTTCACGAATTTATGTACGAGAAGATGTCTATAAAGCTCTTAATAAGAGAGGACAGTCAGTGGAGGAAGGAATAAATTCTGAGTGCTGCAGTGGGTTGCTTGTCACTCTCATTCACGCTTGAATGCTGAGCGCTGTCTATACTCTGCTTGGGATGGCTCAGCTGCTTTGCTAGTTTTGATGCGTGAGCAGCGCCCGAAGTGAATCCACATGCGATGGGAAGCTTTCCTTCTCATCTCGGGCTTAACGTCACTGCTGCCTTATTCCGGTGAATCTCATGCTTGAGAGCCACGTGCAGCTCTGGTTATTATTATGCTCCCTGAACTTCACCATTGTGAGCTGGTGCTGGTGCACACAAGCTTAGTTTGCAATCTGGCTGTGTGCAGCTGGGTATTGATATTGTATTTGGCAGCATTGTGTAAACCCTATCTGTTTGGTGAAGTCATCTAAAATAATTATACTTTTAAATCTACAAGGCTGTTGCCAAACCGTGTACTCACAAAAGAGAGACGCTGTGAATTTTCCATTCGGTTCTTCAACAGAGCCACCAAGCGCAGAGGGGGAATGAGGTGCATTATAAAACTTCACCCTTGTCTTTTATAATGCAGGAAGACTTTAATTAGACATAAATGAGTTTGACCAATGAATCATTAACTTCCATTAAACTTTAAGTAGATTTCTTGACCCAGCTACTTCATTCTGAATTTAATCTGGTATACACTTGATAATTAGAGTTAAAGGGACAAGGGCTGGAGGCAATCCTTCTCAATCCTTCACACAAAATGGAGTTGAGTCAGCTAATAAGTTAATTTTATAGTCAGTGTGTAAGGACAGAATTGGCCATAAAATGTAATTTTCCAAGAAAAACAGATCAGGAGGCAGACTGTCACTTTATTTTGCTTTAAAATTTACCTCAGGAATTACCTGCCCATGGTCTTCAAAGCCTTCACAGATACTGACCTCCTCAGCACAGCAGCTGGAGGATTAGGTTGCATGAATATACAGTCAGAAACCGAGTGACAGAGCAGGAAATCTTCTCAGGGCTTTGTGAAAATGCTGGTGTAACTCCCCCTGTGGTTGAACAAATTGTTCTGGCTTGTCTAGGTCCACGGGCCTGGAAGGAGTGAAAGGATGCTACTTTCTGACGGCTTCCAAACTTAGGAAGGTAAAATCTTTGATCTGTTAGCTTTACCAGCACCTTCATCCAGAATGGCAATTGGTATTTCTCGTGTTTGTTTGCTGTTTGTTTTACCATTTGGAAATTGCAGGCTTACTATCTTGGGTATCTCTGCATGCCACAAGTGCTGTGCTATAGGGACATATTCTTTGGGAGGATTCTATCAAGCTAAGTGTATGTGTGAAATGTTTGAATCCTCAAAACTGACTTAAAGGACTAGAAGTTCACTACTTGCTTTACTCCTACAGAAGTGAGTTCTCTTATGCCCTTCTTATGAGCTGTGATCATCTTCTCTGCTTCCCGGGTTCGTTTTAGGCTATACTTAGGGGTGCCAGTTGATCCAAAAATGGATTCGCTGTAGCTGGTTTAGTAATTGCCTTGCTCCATCTGACATATGTGTCTGAAAGTACTTGAGGAAAAAACATACCAGTCTGTGTTGAGTCGGATGCTGTGGAAACAAAAAGTAATTGTGCTGACACATAAAGCATGGTGATATCAAAGTGTCGAGCCATTGTGGTGGGCAGTCCTGTTGTCAGTGTATGCATCTGCTCACAAAATGCTAATTTGATGGAATGGAAATTTTCCCCAAAGATGTGCACAAACATATTTAGGGAAAGGATACTTTGAATCCCAGGGCTTTTTGGTCTATGTGAATACTCTGACCAGTATGCCAAAGGGTGTGATAAAGGAGAGGGAAGGCACGCCACCTCTCCCTCTGGCCTTTTGTAGTTCTTTATGAGTACATTACCACAGTGGACCACAGAGGTCAGGAAAGAGCAAGTAAGGCATTTCTTTTGGGGTGTAGTTTCGAGATTGCTGCTGAGAAGCATGATGTTGCCTGGGCACAAGCTCTTTTTGTGTACATCTAGGCACGGGTACGCTTTTACCAGTAAAGAATTACAGGCATGACAGGTTAAAAGTGGTGATGCATAGATTCTATGTTTTGGACATAGACTCTTAAATGGGAGTCAGGCTTCGAAAGGCTTTAAATACCTGGCCTGTGCCTTTCCCATTCCTTCAGTCCCAGCCTTGAGGTACTGTTTTTGAATCCACTGTGAGTGTTTCAGCCTGGGGTCACCAAGAGCATTGCTCTGGGCCTGTAATGACTTGTAAAATGACAGGCAGTTCTGGGGATAGGTTTGTGTGTCATGTGCTGGCTGCTACTCTGAGATAGAAGTCAAGCAAGGGCAAAAGTAGAAGCTGATTAGCTACCTATTTAAGGACCCTTGTCCATTCTCTGCAGTCACATAATGTGACGCCAAGGGAGGCTGAATTAAGGGTTACTGAATTAAGGTCATGCAGGCAACCTTAATACTGCCATTTTGAGACTTTTGAATGCTGGATTATTCGACCTTAATGGCATTATTTTGAAAGTATTTTATTTGGACGTGATTTTGTATATTTAGGTCAGACAAAATTGCTAGCAATGTTCTCCTCTGGCTCTGAAATCCGCAGATGTATTTTTTTTAATAGCACTGCCAGTATGCAGGGAAGAGTTCTGCTAGAGCCAATGAAGACCTTTTAAAAAAAGCCTGTTTCCAGTGTTTTAATGATGCTATGTTGATAAATGCTTGCTGGTATGCTATTTTTTTATCTTTCAAATTCTCTACTGCCAGGTTCCCATTACAAATTACAGTAACTGCTTGAGTCTGGTGGCAGAAGGCTCAGGGTACCCTGTTACCGTGCTGTCTGGCATACCTTCAGCCCAAGTCAAGACTGACCATCACTTGCTGTTGACCAGTTTATGTTGCCTGTATAGCGTGATGTGTTGGGTTCTGTGTTTCTATAAAACAAAATTCCCCATGCAGCCTGATATTAAAAAAAATGCTTTTCAATCAAAAGAGCACCTAACTTTTGCTCCAGTAAATGCTGGCTTCTGGTGATGATTTTTTTTTATTACTTTTTTTTTTTTTATGGGAGATCCTTCCAAATAGATGTTTGCTGCACATTTTGAAGAATGTCGTGGGAAAAACATCCACTGATGATGACCATTTTGTGCTGTACTGAACTAGAAATATGAAGGCTTAATTCCTGTCAGTGAAGAATTGCTCACACCAGTGCTTGCAGGGTTACACATGTGAGTAGCTGCTTGCTATTGACAGTTAGGGATTTACAGTCAGGCTCTCTGGGAATTGAGAAACTTATTCTCACTAGGATGTTTCATCCTAAACTTTTTTTATAAGCATTTAAAAGTCAATTCAACTGATAAAACCTGTTATTTATTTTGAAGAAAACATGTTTTAAGGCATCAAAATGGCTTGATTATTTGAAAATACATTTAGAATACATACTTGCATTCCACAAAGCTCAGAAGACAAATTTCAAACAACAAAAGCCTTCCTAGCAGGTGGTGGATAAACATTTTGTGTTTCCAGTAGAAGCTGAGCCTGTCTCTTGCTGCTATAAGCAGTCTGTACAGATAGTTGTTTACCAAAAAGATTCAGCAGAATTTGCTACCAGCCAAGTCTGACAATCAGCTACATCTGTCAGAATGCAACTAAGGCATTTCATAGGTCTGTCTAATAAAAATAAACTTTTCTTAACTATATTTAACTTTCCTTAACTATCTTTCATCGTATCATCTCTAACTTGCAAATTTTGTCTCGTTTTGCAGACTTGGGGGAGGGGAAAAAAAAATAAGAGAGGTTTCCAGAAGTGATTTGCTCAAAATCTCTGCCAGAGCGATGCTTCAAACCCACCCTCACCTGAAGCCACTATTATATGGGTCTCCATAGCAGCTGTATCCAGCTGGTCTCTGCTTGTGCAGTCTGGGGAGTGCTAACCTTTGCAAGAAAATGAAGCGTGTCCATTTCAGACGGAACCATCAGAAATTTTCCTCGCTGGATTTTATCTGAGCTTATATGAACTGTGGCATTTTGAAGGTTTATAACTCATGCAGACTTTGGCAGTCTTTTACAAGGGCAGGAAAAAGGCTTTTTTTGACCCAAAGCAGACCACATCAAAATTTTTCAGATTGGTTGGAAAAATGTATTTTTACTTGTGTGCTCAGAAATGGCTGAATCATTTTGACTGAAATTTTCCACAAAAGTTCAGCCTGAGACAGATATTGACAGGAGAAACTAGCCCAAGAGCTGCCAAACAGTAACCAACTGAAAAAAAAAAAAAACTGAAAAAAAAGTATATAGTGAAAGGTGAAAGATATGAGATGACGTTAATAGGTGGTAGTATTACTCCTAGCTACCATTTGTATAAGATTTGGTGGATACTGGCAAGTTTTGAACACCATTTTAGACTTCTTGTGGGTTGAAAGTAAAGGTAGATGAAATCTTTTAGAGCACAGCCAGCACGTCAAAGGAAGTGATTATTCTCTTCTATTTAGTGCCTGTGCGGCTGCATCTGGAATAACATGATTAGGACTGGGCCCTCTGATACTTCAACAAATTGGAAGGAATCTGGTAGATGGCCACAAAGATGGTTAGTGGATGTATGATGGCAGGCTGAAGGAGCTAGCTAGGTTTATTCAGGTCAGGCTGTGCCTGTTCAACAGATCTATGCCTTGCAGAAAGACTGCACTTTGGCTTATTGATAAGTGTCTTTTTCTTGATGAGGATGGAACAAAATGACGTTTTTGTACCTTTTTTTTTTTTTTTGGTGATACCTACATAGTTTTTACTAAGTATGGTCTGGCAGAAAAATCCTATGTCCTAAAGATATCAGAAGTCTGCTTTTGTGCTATGTCCGCAGATCAAATTATTTCTTTGATCAGAAAAGTAGACATGCCTTCCTGGCGACATGGCAGTGCAGCAGTGTATTGCCTTCATTTCTAGCTATTGGTTAGTTGTAAATAACAAACCACTTGCATGTGCAGTGACTGCTTAGCTGAGAGGCCCTGAAAGATGGTGAAAAGCTGAGGCACGTGAAGCACTTGTGCCTACGCTGTGTGCATAGACAGCTTGAGCTCATATTGCAGAATGCAGCTATCCGGGGACAAGGCTCTTCTGTGATTTTTCCCATCTTTTATGTTGTCTTAGCTGCTATGCAGTGGATATGAGACCTCAGCCCCAGTCTAATGGAGTGGTTGAAGGCTATGGTTAGACAAAATATGTTCAAAGTCCTTCGAAACAAGCAAGAAAATGAGCCCTGTAGTTAACACCAGAGCTTGTGGTAGGCCTGAGGTTTTCCACTTGAGAGCTACTGTTGTGCTGTTCTCACAGCTGGCCTGGAGGACATGCCTTCATGTGAGTGCTGGTGGCAAGTGGTGAGTAGCCTGCAGCCTCCTGCGACTGCTTTTCTCTGGCAGCACCAGTACAGACGCTACTCGCAGGCGCAGACCCAGTTTTTCTGCAAAATATTTTCCATTAAAAGAGCAGTATGGAGGAGGGTAAGACGTTCTGCAGCTGAAGGCAGTGAGATGGCCAGCTCCAGTCAGATCAGACAGAAGACCTGGCAGAGCTGGAAGCTGAACACACATATCTTGGTTCTTAGTTTGGTACCTTAAGTCTCAGAGCATCCTTTGTGATGTGAACATTCCACTGTGTTAGCTAGAGAACAGATTTTTCAGTCTTTTCTTTCTACTGTTTAGCAGCCTTTCTCTCTTTCACTTCATGATTTTGATTAGAACCATTTGTTCCTTTTTTTCCCTACCTCTTACGAATGGCATCCTCTTCTACTTTTTGTTTTATCTGCTCCCCTTAGGGCAACTGATCCACTTTCTGGCTCTGTAATATATATCTGCAGCTATGATGCAGCAAGCAAGCTGTCAGAGTAGCTCTGGCAAAGATTTATTTGAAACCAGTCCAAAGTAGGTATGGCTATGGTCACAAGTGGTAAGTAGAAAACATGCAAGATACTACAGATGAGAGATCCCCATTTCCTTTTCCTCCTCCTGTTCATCTGGCTCTGTCTCATACTGCTCAGCAAACACCACCATTGGTAAAATTTCTCTTGAAGTACAGTATGCTGCTTGTGTAGTAGACAGATGTTTTGTTAACTGCTGGTCTGAACCTGTGCAATGCACTCGCCCACAGATGAGAGCACCACAAAGCACTCACTTATCTTCTGCTCCACAGGTGGAACATCTCCCTTTAACTTCACCTCAACTAATGTTAACATCTGCCAATGCAGATTTTTCGTAAAGGAAACTATCAGTCTTCTTGGCAGAGGTTATATTTTTCTTACGTGTGAGGATAATGCACATTATGTCACAGCACAGATATGTGGATATCTACTACAGGATAAGAAAGGTGTGGTAGCTTGTGGGAGTGTGGATCAGGAGACAAATGGTCTTAACAAGAGGCACCATGCAGAGAGGAAGCCCAGAGATTGGTCTGACCTGATGCTGGATGTAGTTGGGATGATGGATTAGGACAGCTGTTCTGCTGTTTTTCCCTTCCTATCTAGAAGAACTGGAGGCAGGAAAATAGAGAATTGAACTGTAGGTGTGATGCTCTTTGGGTTGCTCTTTTCTCCTCCACCAGACCTTTTCCCATCACAGGACAGAAACACATCTGACTAGCCTCGCTCTCCTCTCTCCTTCCTTTATGCCTGCAACTTAGATGGAAATGCTACAGTAGATATACTTTCCTGTTTGTTTGTCATGAAGGTGTCCCAGGGATTCACAGGTTTGGTGTGGAGGTGCTTTGCTGTGTAACTGACATCCAGCAAAACGGTGATGAGCCTATGGGCTGTGGCCCTAGGGTCTGTCTGTGTGGATCCTGCTCCTTTCCAGTCACTGTGTGTTTTAAGGGAGGGATCTGCCAGTGTAGAAATGCTGCTGCTGCTCTTAGGGTTTTGCACAGTTTGAAGCCTGTTGGAGGCTTGCCTGATGAGCAGGTTTGATAGCTGCATTGCTCTCCGGTACAGGGAAGGCCTTCAGGCCACACTGTTGTTGTGAATTATATGGTGAGCCGATTGTCTGTGTCATGTAAACCAAAGCTCAAATTGACTTCTGTTGGAAGGAGACAAGGCATTTGGCCTGCAGCACTTCAGTGAATAAATGCATGAAGCCATGGGGAGCTTGGAAGCAAATTTACAAAGCTTTAAGATGTCTGTTTTAAAAGGTATTTTCTTCAGACAAAAAATTTCTTCAGTTAAGAATTCTGCCAAGCACAGCAATGTGTGGAAAAAAGGCAGTGCTTTGCAATGTAGCAAAATAATTTCAGATCCTTAATGAAATATTTTAATTTTTATTTCCTCTGTCATCTTAAATATGACTGACCTGCTGAATGACTTCTTGAATATGTGTATTCTGCACATGTATCTGAGCCTGCAAATGTAGACTGAGTTCCTTGTGTGTCCTATGTTGCTCACTGACTATTCACTTAATGGCTGATGACAAGCATAAGGAACTCTTGCTGAGACCAGGAGAATGGTGCTGTATTACTCTGTAGAGCATTTCTGTTTGGTGTGAGCTCTACTAGTTTAGTAATACTAAATAGTATAACTTCCAGAAGGCATTAGTGTTGAATATATAATACAGTGTTGTCAGAGAACACTGTACGATCAATAATATAGTGAAAGAGAAACTAAGAGGTAGATGTTGCAGAGAAGAGAGCTTAACATTTTTAATTCTTTTTTAAAGGAGTTAGTGAAGTCTAGAGAAAACTCAGAGTTTGAGATAATAGACTGGTATTTGGAAGCACCTTCTTGGATGACCCTTTTGCAGAAGTAGACTATCATGTTTGAAAACAGTTTCAGAATATTTTCTTCTGTAAACTCAGTTATTGTCTGGTCTCTGTTGCTCACTAGATCTAACAGAAGATTGTGCCGTCCTGGAAATCAGGGTGAAAACTTCCAGTTGTATGAAAGTACCAAGTGACTTTGATTAGTGTTGACCTTAATTGTCCTCTGCAGTGGCTAGTGTTTTGTAGCATTGAGTGATATTGACAGAACAGTAGAGAAAAATCTGGTGGTAACTATTTTACCACACGTTTGGAGGAAGCAATTTCCACCTTTTATCCATGACAGTAGATGGCATTATGTGGACTTGGGAAGATATTTGCTGCTTCAGATTCCCCCCTGCAAAATGAAAATTAGAAATGTCTGAAGAGGATTTTGTGGAACTCGGTGATCGTTAACTAATGTGAAGATGAGAGTGTTGGTAGTCTGCACAGGTAGCTTTTTTAAAAATTTGTTGATGCTTACTTCCTGAGGAAATAGACCTTATGTAAATGCGCTTTACTTTTATATAAATCTTCCTTTTACTATATATTGATTCTCTTGTAAATATTTGAAGCTAGCTGTTTTTTATGGAGTGGAAGTAGAGACCCAATAGATGAGTGTTTGGGTAGAGAAGAGACCCAATAAAGGAAGGATGGTCTTGACTCTAATTTGAGGAGCAGAAACCAGATACAGTCAACATTTAAAAATGTTCTGTCCACGGAGAAAGCATTTACTGGGGCTTTTACTTTTACATATAAGGAAATTCAAGCATGAGGCACACTTTCATGGGAACCTTGTCTTTGTTAGTTGTGCTGCTTCCAAATCTAGTGCTGTTGCCAAAGGCACATCTTAGGAAGATAAATCTTGATGCTCCTTCTGTTGCAACTCATGACAGTAGCACCACTGAGCACTTCACGAAATGGAAATGGGACCACAATTTTTCCTGATCTCCTCCTTTCTTCTTTCCCCATTAATACTTCTCTCTTCACTTTGTAGTTAGCATTAGTGTTGTTCACCCAACATCCACATTCCCAGCTTCACTCTGACTCCTTTTACTTGCAGGAAATGCCAAGTGCAGGAGAAACTGTTTCCCTTTTCCTAGGACCATAGTGGGTGAAAGAGATAGTGAAAGAAAGGGCAACTGCAAGAAGAGACAAGGTACTGCTAAGCCTAGCAGTTTACCCCAAAATACAGAGAAATAGCGCAAGAGGTTCTGTGAATCAGCTGTCTAGAGAAAACAAAAGACTTGGCTTTTCCTTTTCTGAATGTAGTCTTGGGACTGTGGGAAATATCCATGGTTTCTCCTTTCTTAAAAATGCTACTTTGAAAATCAACATCCAGATTATGTGCAGGAAACAGTCACATTGCAGTGTCACACTTCATCTTTGTCACATGATGCAAAAGAGAAATGGAACTGAAAAGCAAGATCACTTTTTCAACCCTCTGTTTTCCCCCAGCAGTCATAGCAGTGCCATGGCATTGGTGCAGGAGGTCATGACCCCATTGCCCTGCCTGGGGAAAGAGAGAACAGCAAATACACCCTGTTGGATACGCCTGCCTCGGGTGATAGTACCAGAACTGACAGTTGTGCACCTGCTTCTGCTTCTCGTCTGCTCAGGGGCATAAAATGCACAAAGTCAAGAGGATGTGAGAAATCAAGACAGCTGCTGGGCAGTAAGGGTCTAAGTGATGCTCCTGGAAGTGTCTGAGTGTCAGGCATAGCAGCACTATGTCTGGAAATGGTAGAGATTTTTGGCTTTTGAATTCTTCACTGCTGCAAAGAGGCAGCTGCACCAACTGCAGTAAGTTGACATCCTCCTTCCAGGTATAGCTTGGCTTCAATGCACATGAGGCAAATTCTGCCTAACAAACTTGGTAGCTTTGTATGATGGTGTCATGGCATCAGTGGATGAAGGAAGAGCAGCTGACCTCATCTTCCTGGACCTGTGCAAAGCATCCAACACTGTCCCACACGACATCCTGGTCTCTAAGCTGGATGGCACAGATTTGATGGATGGACCACATGGTAGATAAGGAATTGGTTAGATGGCCACTCTTAGAGAGTTGCAATCAATGGCTCAATGTCTAAATGGAGACCTGTGATGAGTGGAGTCCCTCAGATTTCTTACTGGGACCAGTGCTGTTTAGTATCTTTGTTGGCAACATGGACAGTGGAATTGAATGCACCCGCAGCGAGTTTGCTGACGACACCAAGCCGTGTGGTGCAGTGAGCATGTGTCCATCCTTAGCCTGTATTGCTATGGCTCCAGGTTGTTGCCAGTCATTTATGTTCCAGCACAAGAAACGGTTTGACATGGAGTGAGATTTTCCACACGGAGACTGCAAACCCTGCAGCTTTTCAGAACTGGAGATACAGTCAGCCTTAAGATATGTAAGATTGTTAATGCATCTCTAGAGCAATAGACCATGCACTATACTACTGAATGAGAATCAAGGTGTGAATTTTATTTTATTACCTTGTACCACAAAACCTATGCTGAACCCAATGGCATTTTGTAACCCTTATCCCAAAGGAGAGAAGTCTGCCAAATTATCCTATACTGTAAAGCAGAAATAGTCTTTTCCTGTTGCACGCTGCTGCGGCTTTTCTTTCTCATTTCTCTGTATAGGTCTCTCTTAGTCAAAGGACACTCTTCTCCAATCAGCCTCCTTTGAGACTCTGCTTGGGGAAGCTGTGCTGCTGAGTTTTGCCCTTGCATCTACTAACTGGAGACACAGTTCAGATTTAGGCTGTGTAATAGGTCTTGGAAAAAGTGCAGGGCAATGAAGTGGAAGGAATGAAGTGGAATATGGGAGACTCCATATTTGCAAGGAAGAGGTGAAGATCTTCATATGATTTGTTGGGGGAAAGAGTGGATCAGAAAATATTTAAGCAGGTGGGAAGTTTCTCGTTTAGCACCTTGGTAAGATCAGAGGGAAATGTAGATAAAAATTACTGCTAATGAGTTAATGAGAACAGATATCTTGCTTTCTGACCATGCTCGAAGAGGGCATTTTCCTAGTTAATTGTGGCTGACTCAGTATGTGGCATTAGCAATAAAAAATGAAATAGTGGTTTAAGAAATGTCCCTGAGAAAATAGTTCTGTATCCAGACCTTATCCCTTGACATATGTTTCTGGCACTGCTGCAGGACTTACGGAAACTAACTACAGTTATGGAAGCAAGCCCAGCTTTAAATGATTAAATTGCACAGTAGAATCTCCTTGATTGAAGTACTTGGTACCCTTGTAATTGGGATGCTACACAATTTAAAACTGGGCATGGGTCCATGGGTGCAGAGAAGTCTCTGTGACAAACATGCCGATATTCTACACCATCATGCACTCATTGCCAGTGGTAAGTAATGTAGAACATCTTTCAAGGTGGATTCATTTCTGTTGCATGCTGGAAAAGAAAATTTTTGTCATGCTAGTTTTCATTAAAAAAAAAAGATGTCTACACTAAAAAATATAATCCTGTTTAGGGATAGGTTGATTTATTTGTTTTAGCAGAAGATAAAATATTTAAGTTAGTGACAGTTGATTTTAACAGCTAATGCAAATAGGAGTGACCTCCTTCTAGAGGTCTGGGCTTGGAGTTTGTGTAAGGAGAGTTAGAATTTTTCAGTTCCTAGAGATATTGTTGCACCAGTATGAACAACCTTGACAAAGCTCTGAAAGACAGAATATGCAAGGAAAAGTAAATCATGTCACAGAAAGTTTGTAAAGGCATAAAGGCTGCCAAGATAGTCAGAGTGCTCACACATGACATCTGAATAAGACTGAAGGAACTGTAGCTTGGAGAAGACTGAGGGAACTCTTGTTGCTGTCTACAACTGCCTGTTTGCAGGACACTAAGATGGAGTCAGACTATTCTTGAAGGTACCCAGTGAAAGTGCAAGAGATAGTGTGCATCAGCTGGAACATGGGAAATTCTGACTGTGTCCTAGGAAAAACTTCTTCATGATGAGGGTAGTCAAACACAAGTTGCCAGAAGGGGTGAGGGAATCTCCATCCTTAGAGGTATTCATGACCATGGATGAGGCCCTGAGAAGTCTAATTAGGACTGCTTTGAACTGGGAATGTGACTAGGTGGCCACTGAAGGTCCTTCTAAGCTGAAATAAATTATTCTTTGAGTCTGTGATTAGAGCTATTACGAGTTTAGCACAGTATTTGCTTAATGACTTTGTTTTTAGTCATAAATGAGTTTGAATATGTATCAGTCTAGAATGGGCTTTTTTGCCAATTATTCCTTTGTGACGAGGACTATTGTACTGACTACAGGCAAGAAATGTTAATGGAGGCAGGGATCTAATACCGTTCAGAGAACAGGGACAAGTCAGTAGACATCCGTTCCTGCCTGCTGTAGGTTATGTCCTATTCAGAGCAAAGTATGACTGTGATGAATAGGGGATCAGGGACATATGACAGCCTGGGGTATGTCAAGAGGATTGCTCCATGTGTACTTAGGCTAACTACAATACTATGCTTACATGGTGCTAAGCCTGAGCTAATATACCTTTTCCTTGAATCAAGGTATTTTTTTATTGAGGTTCCTATTGCACACATTAAAATTGCATTGTCAGAGCAAATTGTAAAGAGCAAGCTGTAAATATCTTTAGCGACTTTGTGTGACTGTGTTACATATGGTAGAGATGCAGTTAGTAGCACTCCATGGACTTTGAAAGTAGAATGTCTTAGGCATATTGTTAAGTTTCGTGTTGATGTGATGATTAGCCCTTGTGAAACAGAGGTGATCTATAAACAATAAACGGCAAGAGAAAGGAATAATGACTCTCATAGACAAGGAAGGCCTGGAGGAATAAAGCGATCTGCAAAACGTCGCACAGCAAGCTGGTGGAAATGCTGGACATTATGTTCAGAGTCTTGAATCCATGCTCTGGGCTGTAACTGTTCTCTAGAAGAGAATAAAGACTAATGTGATTCCAAATTTTACAATCACAAATATCAATATTGCGGTCCTCTTTAGCATAGTAGGGCAGCAAGACTGTGTAGACCAGTTACATTTTACTGATTATTTCATCAATATTTTAATCTACAGAAAGCAGGTGTTGGGTTGTTCAGGTTTTGTTTGTCTACAAGATGCATAAACATAAACAAACTTCAAAAATTTCCTGATGCTTTATTTCAGTGTTTCTGGTTTTAAGTAATTACTTTCTTGATTTTGCATCTGGTGGTATATATTTTCTGATGCATCTAATTTTTGTTAGGAATAATGTAGTGGCCATTCAAAAAGCCAGCAGCTGATGCTCAGATTCTACCTCAGCCTTAGCTCAGATTAGATAAAGCTAGTATAACTTTTGTCAGCTGTGTGTGATCTTTAAGGAACAAGATGGTGGTTAGGGTTGCTATATTGCTGTGTTATTGAACCCTTCACACACTTTTCTGGGATTATAGACATGTCTCTTGAAATATTTTCAGTCTCTCTGTACCAGCTGCTGTAGCATGGGGGATGTGAAAAAAGCCCTGATATGTTTATGACTTTTTGTGTCTATTCCTCTGTAATTCTTGAGGACCAAAACATTCTCAGCAGGACAGGCTTTGTTATGCAGACTTTAAAATGGCATTCAGAGAAGAAGATGAAATGTGATGGTTTCCATCTTGGGAATGAACACTCATTCTGTTCATTTTTCTCTTTTCTCTTCTTCCTATTTTTCCGTCTTAACTGGAAGTTTGACTAAAGATTGGCCAAACATACAGAACTGAAAATCTTTCTCTGAAAGTATAGGTTCAGTGCGGAAATGTGAATGATGCTCAGGTGATCTCTGGTTCTGAAATCCAGAAATAAGTATAGATTTCTTTCTTCCTATTGTCTTATAGAGATTTTTTAATTCATGGAAAATATCAGGAAAAAAAAATCAAACTCCAAACAAATAGAACAACATTGTTATTTCCTCACCCCTCTGCTGCTCTTTTTACATGACTTGTTAAAAAGAACATGATTTTCAGGGCATGGAAATGGAGACCTTCTTGTCTACCAACTGCATACATTGCTTGGTCATCAACAAGATCAAGATGACTTCAGAGAAGCAGAAGGAAGCCACACAAGACATTTAAAGGGGATAGGTGCTCCAAACAGGTAAAGGTTTGGTCTGCAAATAGCTGTTTATTTTGTTGCAGTGCACTGTGCTACTCTGCTTGTGATTTACTGTCTTGCTTGTGGAATCTATATAAATTCTATGTAACCTTTATTATATAGCCTCGCTAGAGTCTTTCCCACTACCATTCTAATGTTGAATGGGCTGTCTGTCTTTTCTGGTGAAGAGCTGAATGGAAATCAATGTAGCCAGAGGTGTCAACTCATTAGATCTGGCAGCATGATTTTATACACCATAAAAAGAGAAAGGAAAAAAGGGCAATAATCTGTAAAGAATTATTTCAACAGAAAAGAGATTGCGAAGATTTAAATGGTTGTTATCTGAAGGAGTGTTTGTGAAAGTTAAATAATAAAATTAACTAAGAAATGGGATGTTTATGTTTTTTATTGTCCTTGATTTTGTTTGGATGAGGATCAACTGTTTCAAGTCTAAGTTTTGTGTCGTTCAGAAAGAAAATGATATTTACAGGAAGATTACTTTAAAATTAATTAATTAAAGGTGACCTTACTGCTGGCCATCAGAAAGGCAAATGTCTTGACACTCCTGCTTACTCAAACATTTTAACTTGCCATAATTTCTGTAACTATCATATTTTAAAACTGTTTTCTCTTTATTATTTTGTTTGCTTGGGTAGAACGTGGTAATTGGGGATAAACATTGACTTGTAAGGACTGTCCTGCAACAAAATATGTTAGTATTTCATTGCTTCTGCCTCTCTTAAAAATGGGGAAAGGATTACCTAATTCTGAACCCTTACTGAGTTATGAACTTCTGTACGTGCTGCACTGAGCTCAGATGCTGCTTTGTTCTAAAGTGAGGACAGGGACCTGATGTAATTCAATCAGTGGTGGGGTCTGTCCTGAAATGGTATTGAATTGAATCTTTCAGCCATGATGCTGCATTATGTCACAGTCCAAGAGCTGAGGAGGAAAATGCTGAGTTCTTGGGAGCTGTCCAGAAGAAGAAATGTTTTCAGTAGATTCCAGGGACACTAAAAAGAGTTTTTTACAGGGTGCCTTCAAAGCTGTAATCTATGTATACTGGTTGTCCAAACCATATGGGCCATCAGTAGAGTATATTAGCATATGACTCTCTTTTCAGTTTTGTTCTTTCAGCCATAGATATGGAAAAGGGAATGCAAATTTTTCACTGATCCCCAGTACTGTTTTTGATGACCACAGAAGATCTTTTGCAGTTGCTCAAGCACCCTTAGCACTGATCTGGAGGCAATGCAACTTTTTCTCAATAATGACTGTCTCAGATACCCTCGTTACTGTTGGGTTCATGCCAGTACTGTTGGTGCCTGCCTGTCTTCAGAAGAAATCTTGAGCTTGTCCTCTGGCATGAGCAGAGCTGAGCTCCTCTAGGGGACTGTCAGGTATGCTGCAAACTAATATTCACATGGAGATACTAGATATACCCTTGTATTATTTGGTGTGAGTAGTTTTGGTGTTGTAAGATACCAAAGAATGAGTGAGGTAGTTCTGGTGTCATGAGGCAATGACAGGCTGATATATATGTAGCAGGTAATTTGGTGAAAACAGCTGCTGCTGGAGTCTGCATCTCTGTGACTCCTTGCACTTGAATTAGGTGGATTAAAATTACTGTAGCATAGCTGTGCCAATTGTAAGCTCACCTTTCGATTTTGATTGTTGGCTCACCTTTGTCCTCAATCCAGCACAGAAACTCCATGACTTCGTAAGAGGAAAATGTAAAGAGATGTTGAATCAGGTCAAGACAGAGATTATTAAAAATTGTTATTCTGAAAGAGTGATGCTAGGAAAGATGCTTCAGTTGTGGCAGAGTATGAACAGACAGATTTTTTTAATTCCTTTTATTTGTTTATTTTGCTTAGATCTGCATCTGAAGCACGAGGTTGTTAACTACTAAAAATACCACGTCTTTGGTTTTTAAGACAGATAGTAGACTCTTAGAGGGATAGAATCATTAAGGTTGGAAAAGACCTCTAAGATTGTCAAGCCCAACCCTCTACCCAACATTATCATGACCACCAAACCATATCCTGAAGTGCCATGTCTACATGTTTTTTGAACACCTCCAGAGATGGTGACTACACCACCTCCCTGGACAATTTATTTCAATGCTTCACCACTCTTTCAGTATAGAAATTTTTCCTAACATCAAAGCTAAACTTCCCCTGGTACAACTTAAGCTCTTTGCCCTCATCCTATCACTAGTTACTTCGGAGAAGAGACCGAGAAGTGATTGTTTCTTCTGAAAAATAACCAAAGCAACAAAACTCACCTAAATCAAACAAATCAGAAACCAACCACCCCAAAATTTCCAGAACAACAAAACCCCCAGATCAAAACAGAGAGAATCAAAAGCTGGAGTTTTGTCCTGGCACCATATTTTAATCCCGGTATGTCAGGGATACCTTCTAGAGCAAGAACACAGTTCTAACTTCTCTGTCCACATGATCTTTAGTCTGTTGTATACCTGAGCAGGATTGCAGCTTCTGCCATCAAGAAATGGTCATTTATGTGTTGCATAGAGGTAAGGAAATAGATGTTGCTACTGACTAACTTCTCATTTAGTAGATTATATTCTCACACTCTGTCACTTTTTATGTTGTCTGGATCCACTAGTGGTTTAGAGTCTCTGTATCCTAATTCCGTTTTCATTGTGTTCACAGAAAATTGTACTCGCCACCCACTCCACACTGGTGATCAGGATATCTACATCAGTGAATAATGAACAATTGATTTTTCATATATTGTAAATCTAATTTTTAAAGAGACATGGTAGACAATTCAAACTTTGTGGTGTTAAACCCAACAGAATATTTTATTTATTGCCTTTTATTTTCTTGGTAATTTCTGTTTCATTTTTATTCATTTCTTGTTTTAAGGCCTAATGTTAGTGCTTAGCTCCCTGGCCATACCTTTAAAACAGAGAAGTTTTATTAACATGAAATACTTTATATTTAACTCTAGTTTTGGAAATTACTCTAACAAGTTTTATAATAAGAAAGATTTGGTAGTTTGTGATTTAGGAGTGAAATATATACTATAAAACCACTCTAAATATAAAGTTTAATATTGGGATACCATTCCAACCTTGTAATAGCCTATTTTTTTTTCATTTGTGTAGACATAGAAGAGCTGCTTTGCTATTTAACATCTTCATTCGTTCCAGGCTAAAAACTATGACTTTAGATTTCACAGTGAAAGCGTAACTCATGAACAACGAATCAATATTTCTATGCTCATGGTTAAGTGAAAATAGGTTTCATATCAGTAAGCAGATCAAATTAATGCTTACATCTGTAGTTTTGTAGCTACCAGCACTGCAGTTCTAATTGGCACTGGGATCCACAGTGAATGGCTTTTTATCTGTCATATAAACGTGCATGCATGAAGTTAACAGGTGAGTTTCTGTGTTCACGGAAGTTAATACAGAAACATCTCTGGTGTACAGTTAACTTTATTCAAGGATGCATATACATTCATTATTTTATTTTATTTTTTTTCATATTTTTCCTCAAAGCATTGAGTGAAATATGGGAGGGTAACAATTCAGCATCATAGCAGAAAACATCACAAGGAGACTGATGGATAATTTTTCACTGTGGAAAACAAAAACTTTTGCAGATGTTAGTTCTTGCTTGTAATTTTACTTTTGTTTGAAGCAGTGTTCACAATGAACATGACTAACTCCAGCTTCTATTTCTCTTCAGCAGGATCTGACATAGTGCAGCTGTTACTGTGCATTTTGTATTAATTTCTTTTAATTTTTAAAAGACTAATGAAAGTAAAGCTTTCCATTTCCCTCTTCCCTAGCCCTGTCTTTTGAATTTCTTAATTGCTTGATTATGTTGTGAAATTAAATGGAAATGCACATGTTCTATGCTTTTTGGGGTTGAAACTATCTAATACAAGGCTATATTTTCTGTTGGTTGAGTAATATTGCCTATTCATTTAGGCAAAAATGAATAATGCAGAAATAATACAAAGTTGCTAGAAGACAAACCATGTGTGCTGTATTTGGGCATGCATTATGTTGCTTACATTAATCATGCTAACTTTTTCAGTTTAATTTACAGTATTTTTATACCACAGATGTGAGGCGAGAAGAGCCCACATGTTTCTGTATCTATAGCAAATATATCTTTAGAAATCCAGGTGAAGGCTGTGTGTGGGATGGAAAAAACAAACAAACAAACAAAAACCAGTGCATCAAGTTTACAAAACCGGATGATTATTTAAAAAAAAACAAAACACAACTAAACAACAAAATCCGAAAGATTCAAGTCATCTGAGCAGTGCAAGTGTAGAGTCCTGCATCTAGGGAGGAATAACTCTGTGCATCAGTACAGGTTAGGGATTGACCTGCTGGAAAGCAGCTCTTTCAAGGACCTGAGAGTCCTTGTGGACAAGTTAGCTGTGAACAAGTAGTGTGCTTTTGTGGCCAAGAACGTCAATGAAAGAAGAGTGCGTCCAGCAGACCGAGGGAAGTTCTCCTTCTGCTCTACTCTATCCTAGTGAGGCCACATCTGAAGTATTGTGTCCAGTTCTGGGCTCCTCAGTTCAAGAGAGACAGGGGAATGCTGGAGTGAGTCCAACAGAGGCTACAAAGATAATGAGGGAATAGGAGCATCTCTCTTACAAAGAAATTCTGAGAGACCTGGGACTATTTAGCCTGGAGAGGAGACTGAGAGGGAATCTTACCAATGCTTATAAATACCTAAAGGATGGATGCCATGAGTGTGGGGCCAGTCTCTTTTCTTTAGTGCCCAGTGATGGGACAAGGGACAATGGGTACAAATTGGAACACAGGAAGTTTCTCCTAAACGTAAGGAAAAGCTTTTTTACTGTGAGGGTGACAGAGCTATGGACCAGGCTGCCCGGAGAGTTTGTGGAGTCTTCTCTAGAGATACTCAAAACCTGCCTGGACACGTTCCTGTGCAGCCTGTTCTGGGAGCACCTGCTTTAGGAGCACGGTTAGACTAGATGATCTCCAGAGGTCCCATCCAACCCCTATCATTCTGTGATGTGCTCAATGAATGCTTTCAGGGTTTCCTCTGTGACTGCTCTGTCAAGAGTCCCTTTATATTCTTCCAGGACATTTTTTTGTGCCAACAAGTGGTTCCTCAAGAAGAGCACAAAATATCTCAGGAGTAAAGGTAAGTGAAAAACTATCTGTGATATGATGACTCTTATAAAAAGTAAATAAATCTAGTTTGGGTGAGCTAAGCTGCAAATTTGTTTTCCATAAAAGTGGCTGATGGACACTGTTTATTACCTAAGTAGAGTGTCTGAGTACTAGCAACATGCGTACAGTGCTACTGTGGCAAGTTCTGGTTTTCAACGAAGGGTAGCGTTGTGAACCCTATAGTGGACCTTACAAAGTATCTTATTTGAGCTTGCAGCAGCCTTTGAGCGTGAAAATGAATTTAGACAGCTAAATGCCTTTACATGTGAGAGAACTGTTGTCTTTTAGCCTGTGGGAAGATGACACTGCTGACTAAAAGGATGTTTTGGGTTTATTTGTTGCTTAATGTTGCTACGGGATGATACGCGGTCAATCTTTAAATATATTTTTCTGATCTCGCTTTCCTCCCTCAACCTAGTTTACACAACTGTCCTTCCCACCAAGAGAATCCTTCTACCTGCTTCAGCACACTGATGAAAGCCTTATTAAGGTGTTCCTAATGCCTGTCCCTAGAAGCTAAGCACCAAACTCAATTGTACACACACTTGATCTTGTGTGATAAAATACTACGTCTCTTCCTCATCTCCAGTCTCAGGTTTGATTAAGGTCAAAGTTAAATTTAGCAGAATACTGCAACAAGGGAATTTTACTGCAGAACAGAATCTTTGTAAATACAATATGTGAAACATGATAAAATATATATATGTGGCATATCTTGGTTATTTTCCCAGGGAAATATAAACTAAATTGAACTCCATTACTCTTGAGGCTCAGCATAAATTCCTGTTGCCAGATCTTGGCTGCGGGGAGGTCTGACTTCATCATTTTGTATGATATACAGGACAAACTCTGTGGTACTGATGAAAACGTACAATAACATCAACTGACAAAAACATTGTCCTCCTCCTTTTCTCAGACTTCTGTTTTTAACTATGACTTCTACTACACAAGTGATATACTATGTGCCTGTGTGGATGATGATTTTCACTAATAACATTGCAGCACCTGAACGAAATGTTCACAGAAAGAGCAGTCTCGGTACTGGGGGTATGTCAGAGAAACAAGCTCAGGTGTTTGCTGTTTTCTTTCAAGTTTTGACATATATGAAATTTCTAGTGAAATAATCAGTACCGTATTTAGGACTCTGTACCTTTTCACAGTTCAAAGGGGTTAGTTAGGTATGCATCTTAGTTTCAACTCCACATTGGCTTTTACTTCAGATGTGTCTTTTTGATTATACAGTCTTTACTAAGTTTGTTTTGAATCAGTCCTTTTTTAAAAAAAAAGGAAAAGGGATATGTTCTCAGCTCTGAAAATGAATATGTGCCTTCATGAAACTACAGAGAGAGTCGATGTATTTATAATGTTGTTTATGCACTAATGAAGACTACAGGAAAGATGCATATTCTAAACAGTGCCTGAACTGCACGTTTACCTTGATGAAGGGCCTGATCTCCCTGGAGGGACAGTGAACTAGAAAGTGAATGTGACCACAAACTGTTAAGAAAACTCCTCTCAACCAAGAAAATACTTCGACTGTACAATGTAGTAATATCTCCTATCACTACTCAACATTTAGGAGAGAAGTTGCTTGACGTGTTTAAAAAGGCTTGGCTTTCTCATCTGAGTTTGCCATTACACTGGATAAAAAGTTGACAGATTAATTTTGTTTATGGAATGCATCTTCATTAAAAAATTACTATAAGAAAATTTTCTCTTAGGCAAGAGTTCTCGATATTGTGAAAGATTCTGAATTTACTGCACATGGCAAGGAAAGACTTCACAGTTCTCTGGCATTTTGTTGCAATCACGTGAGTATATTGGATTATTGCTTACGAGAAAGTCACATAAACTAGTTACCTGGAACTAATGAGAAAAATCTTCATTTATGTGTTGGTGGGGTTTTGTTTTTCCAGTTTTGATTAAATATTGTTTAAGATGAAGTATATGGGAGGCTGGATGAGAAGTTTTGTTTCTAAAACACATTAATTTACACATTTGTCCTCAGTAATTTAAAATACTCGGCCCAACCTTCTGGTGGTTTAATTGCCTCTTGACCTAGTCAGGTCCAGACATCCTAAATGACAGTGAGCTGTCCCTTCCCTCTAGAGATTATGTCCAACTGGTGCAATTTAAGGATACTGCAATCTCTCCTTCACAGATTGGATTGCCAGTTTTGTCATTGCTCCTAGATTGTCCCTTTCTATGCAAAATGCTGCCCAGGGTTACTGCCCAAACTCAATGATCCTATGATTCTCTGCAAAATGTATGTAAGAAATGGGGTAGTGCAAATACTAAGAGATGTAATGTCCTTTAAGTAGTTGAAGAAATCAGAGCAGACTCCAAAGAAGCAGTAAGGACACATCAGCAATGTGATTTCTGAATAAAGAAAAATATATTGTATGCAATACAGTATAACCTGCCAAAGATTAAATACCAATGAACTGACTAGCATTAGGACATACAAGAATTCCTGAGCTGTATGGTTTTGTGGTATCAGTAAACAACTGTGAAAAATTCATTTCATGCTTATCTACTCTAGCAAAATCACTGATTGAATTGCTACACAAAGATAAAAACTGGGTCACAGGAATGCCAAACAGTATGTGGTGCAGCTACACAAAGGTTTGTATATTCTGATATTGTTTTATCTGTGACCTTGTCTTGTGGAACCTTCCTCATGGGATCGGGAGCTGTGATCTCACACTGGTTGCCAGATGGCAGCGGGAAGCCCAGAGTGCGTGTACTGACAAACAGTGGGGAAAAAAACAGCCTCAGAGCGATTGCACGCTACCAGCACAGAAGCAATGAGCTGGAGCCTAGAGAGAACACTAACATACCTGCCGAGACTGAAAACCTGAGCGTGAGGAAGGGGCTGCAGATCTTTTCAAAATGATACAAGGAAAAATGGATAATCTTTAAAATATGTGTATCACCAGGACAAGTAGCTATAGACTTCTGTATTATCCTTATTATTCTTGTCCTTATTATTCTACATAATAAGAAGCTTCAAAATAGACTAAATCTGTGTGTGGACGTGGTATGGTTTTGTGTGTAGGACTACATTTTCTAGTAGTCAAACTAGCCCCAGAGAAGGGCAGGATTGGTTTGTGGAACACTGATTAAAGTCCTAAGAATCTCCTGTCTGTGAAGTGGAAGACACATTCTTAAGAGTCCATGGTAAGGGAGTAACTTTGTCCTGATCAACTGACACTTTGGAGAGGTGGACCCGTGCCAACCTCATGAGATTCAACAAGACCAAGTGCAAAGTCCTGCATCTGAGTTGGGGCAATCCCAAGCACCGATACAGGCTGGGCAGTAATTGGCTTGAAAGCAGCCCTGAAAAAAAGGACTTGGGGGTGCTGGTGGACGAGAAGGTCAACATGAGTCATCAGTGCACACTTGCAGCACAGAAAGCCAACTGTATCCTGGGCTGACATCAAGAGAAGCGTGGCCAGCAGGTCGAGCAAGGTGATTCTCCCCCTCTACTCTGCTCTCGTGAGATCCTACCTGGAGTATTGCGTCCAGTTTTGGAGCCCCTATTACAAAAAGGATATGGACGTGCTGGAATGTGTCCAGAGAAGGACCACGAGGATGATCAGAGGGCTGGAGCACCTCTCCTATGAAGACAGGCTGAGAGAGTTGGGGTTGTTCAGTCTGGAGAAGAGAAGGCTCCAAGGAGACCTTCTTGTGGCCTTCCAGTACCTGAAGGGGGCCTACAAGAAAGCTGGTGAGGTATTTTTTAGGATGTCGGGTAGTGATAGGACAAGAGGGAATGGATTCAAACTAGAGGAGGGTAGATTTAGATTGGACATTAGGAAGAAGTTCTTCCCCATGAGGGTGGTGAGACACTGGAACAGTTTGCCCAGAGAGGTGGTGGAAGCCCCATCCCTGGAAGCTTTTAAAGGCCAGGATGGGTGGGGCTCTGGGCAACCTGGTGTAGTGGGAGGTGCCCCTGCCCATGGCAAGGGGGTTGGAACTCGATGATCTTTAAAGTCCCTTCCAACCCTGATGATTCTGTGATTCTAACAGGTGACTATTGGTTTATTATATCAAGGATTTCTGGAAGATGGCTTTTGTGAAGCTTAAAAAAAGCCTGGCTGATACAGGAAAGTGTCCTTTTTATCTCCCAACAGGGCAACTCACTGTCATTAGTTCATATTTATGTAGCCTTTTGCTTTTTGGAGACCTTTTCTTACCTCTTCAGAAATGTACAGAGTAAATGAAGAGAGAGAGGTTGAAAAGGAAGCTTACAGCTGTTGTGACCCCATTTGTGTATTCCCGTTTGGTTTTCTGCATTTTATTCTGGTATCTAGAATCTTCATTGTAATTGTACAAGTTATCCCCCTGTTGCTCCTGCCTCCAGGACCATCCAGATGATGTGTCTTCATGTGCAAGACTACTTGTTCTACTGCATATTTTGGTACTCTGTTATTTTTTGTGGATAGCTATTCCCACAGTATCTAATTGGCTTCTACTAACATAAAGGAAATGTCTTTCCCTGAGCTGTTCAGATACTTCTTTTCAGTTCTGTAAATGTCACTAGATTTGATCAAGCAGAGAGGCATGTGACACTGGAGTTGTAATGTTGTCATCTAGAGAGAAGACTTCCTTCCCTGGATGATGTAGTGCATGAAGATACTACAAATTCTTCTAAATTTGCCTTTCCTTGGCATCTACAGCCTGCCTGGAAAAAACAGCGTTAGAGAAATGAAACTTCTTTTTACTTTGTTACTTTTTAAAATGTGAGTTTTATACTGGTGGAAAAATGTCAGACTGATTCCCATCTATCTTCCATGGAGCTAGAGATGAAGCCTGGAAGAGGGAATAGGAGGGAAAATGCAGCCACCCCAGGGCTTCTGGAGAGATTGATTTAGAGATGCTTTGGGGAGATCTATTCCCTTCTGGAAATATTTTCCATCTTCTGTCAACTGCTTTACCTTGTCTGTAGTTGCCGGTTTGCCCTTATCTTTTAGCTCTTATCTTGGGTGTTGACCTACGAATTGCAGAGAATCAACTACAAAAGTTTATATACTTGGGTTATATACAAAGTCATGCCTCATGTGATGCTGTGATACATGTATGGTCAGCACCATACAGCTGGGAGAGCGTGACTATAATTGCCCATCTATGGTTAATAAAGCAGCATTCAGAGGAAGAAAAGTTGACAACCTGAAGCTTTCTCTTTCTCCACAGGTCTGATCATGGCTTTTACCTCTCTGATGGGAGGAGAAGCAGAGGAGCAGCTCCCTCTCTGCTCTTCAGCCCATCCCAGTTGAGCTCGACCTAAAGATTTATGTTATTTTTAAGTACTGATTCAGACTGGACATTAACCCATAGCCTAAAGTAGAGGAGCTGCTTCTTTGTAGTGCTACTCCTTTGAGCCTTTTCTGTTTCTTCTGGCTTAGGCCGTCACAGTGCAACTTGAGAAAAGAAATTAAGAATTGATTTTGCCAAGAATTTATATATGTCTTTAAAGCTTAAGACTAATTCAACCTAGACTATGTGAAGAGAGACAGTTTCCCTGATGTTATGTTCTGTCATTAATTGCTCTTATGCATGTAAAAGTTGTGGGCACAGTCCAAATTGGATAAAAACTAGGTGTACTGAAATTTTTTATCCACTGACAGTCTAAATTCAGTCCTTGCTCTGAATATCAAGATGGGTTAATCTAGTCAGGAGTATTACAATCCTGCTCTACTGTATTTTGCTCTTCATGGCACCTGTGCAACACCCACAGACTTAGCTGCATTTCTTCAAATGTAGCCAATGGAAATTTGCACAGTAGTGCTGTGATTTGAAAGGACAGACTACTCCTAACCTTTCTATTAGCTGATCTGATGCTACAGAATTACCAAGGAAGGGCCTTGCCCCCCATAGCAGGCTGACATGATTGAATGTACAGCTGTCAGAGTTTTAATGAGAAAAGCATTTTTTTCCTATGCTGATCATTTACTTGCATGCCTCATTTTGGCTTAAATTCTTCAAATTCTCCCAGATTTGAAGTTCAGGTTATGAAAGTTGTTCCTCAGTGTTGAAAAACTATTCCAGTAGTGTAGAATCTTGTCAAAGAAGAAATAGCAAACTTCTTTGGCAGGTGATTGAATCAGAAAAAGAGTCTGCAGGAGCTGCTTCAAGAGTCCTTGATATTTTTCTCCATATTACCTTGTCCAGAAGATCAGCAAAAAGTAGCTGTTGTCTAGATGGAATAATTACAGCTTGCAGACTTCTCATGTGCTTTCCATTGTAAGCTGTAAAGAGAAAACCGGTGATGCTGAGAAAAAGATGGCCAAAGAAGAGGTTGTTGCGACTTTCTATTGCCCAGTTTCCTCCCAGGATGTTGAAGGAAGAGAGAAGACAGGAGACTTGAGGTTTCAAAAATGAATGACAATCGTTTAGTGAAACGATCGCGATTCCCTTGGCTCTCAGAAGTGGAAGTCTAGTGTTAGATTAAGTATGTTTTACAAAGCCTTCAGTACTTGCAGAGTGCCCAGTAGTGAATAATACGAGTGTTGGTTAAAAAAGATTACTGGTTAAGAATATATGTTTCATTTTTAAGTAAGAAGTGGAAAAGCTAACCAAACAGACAAAAATTACTCCCTTACAAAAGCTGCTTAAACTGTGCGTTAGGCATGATTGCTCATTTGTGAGTAAATTAATGTTAAAACTAACATCACTGAATTCAGTTACAGAGCCTGGATTTCCGTCTTACAGTTTTTTGGGTTTGGGTTTTTGTTGTTGTTGTGTTTGTGTGTTTGTTTCCTTTTTACTTT
>VWZK01008553.1:56420-71739 GCA_013396935.1 Baryphthengus martii | reverse complement strand
TTTTTCTTTTTTTTTTTTTTTTTGAGAAGAAAATCCTTCTCTCAATCTGTGTTTTTCATTCTTTTAATCTCCCTCCAAATCCTCTGCCTTCATTTACAAGTCTCGTGCCACAAGAAGCCAAACACTTTATTTTCAGCTTCCTAATACAGACGTTCTCTTTGACTAAATTAAATCAAGAATTTCTACAATTATAAGCAACAAAGTGGGTAGCACAAAGGCCTCTTTCTTATTAAACTGCATACCATAAATGGCCAAGGACATCTAGTGCATATTAACGCTCTCCTCCTAAGGAGAAGAAAGTGCTACTGCTTCTTGATGCTTCTTCATTGTTCCCAGCTACACAGACAAACAAGGTATGTCACAACTTCTCATACTCCTTCATGAAGATGAGAAGCTTTCTAGACAAAGTCACCATAAAACCAACAAACAATACTAAATTATACCCAAGGTTATCTGGATTGCATAATGAACTATTAATCCCCAAATGGTCTTTCTTATTTTTCAGCATTCTACCAATGCAAAATGTCCTACTTTTTCTCACTAACTCAAATGTTCCCTTGAGTGTATCAACTTAAAAAATGTAGTTTTCATACGGAGGGAGGAAATTCAAGCACTGGTTTTGTCCCAGAGTTACGTTTCCTTCTTTAAGGCAGACTCTTGGCACATGTATGAGACTTAACAACAGTAGCAGGAATGGAGGCTGTTACCACCTCTTTGCCAAGATATGCTCCCCGAGTTCTTGTCTCCACCGTGAAAGCACTGAATGTAAATGAATTTCTAGCAACTGAATTTCTACTCCCCATTCCAACAGCTTTGTGCCATGCTTACTGCAAATCCCTACAGAGACTGTTTTTGGTTCTAGTTACTCTTAATTTGTATTGTGCCCTGATGTGGAATATTATTTTAGTAGGGGAAAAAATGTCGATCATTTCTGCTACAGGAAAAGTGGAGGTGACAAGACCAACTGAATCTTGGAACAACTTCTTTTTCCCTCTCACTGCTGTATCTAGACAAGCATTACCATGGCACAAAGACAGGAGTCACTGTTGATGATGGCTGACTGGAAAGACAGGGGTGGCTGGGAAGAGTTATGTTAGCATTCACTCCAATCTCTACTACCATCATCATTGACCTGTTGAAGGTGAGTCTGAGAAAAGCAACACTATTGTTTTATATCTATGCATTACTGTCCTGGTTTGTGCTAGAACAGAAATAATTCCGTTCAGTGGTTTTACTTTTTAGCTAAGTATCTTCTAACTGTACTTTCTGAAGTTAATGGCATATTTTTGCAGACAGCGTCTGCTTCTAGAAGTGATAATGCTCAATGTTTATAGTACTACCAAGGACTGATGTGCAGAAAGGCTCTTGCTTGTCCTTGCTGTAATAGTAAACCGAGGTCACTGCTAAATTTTGTGTACCACATTGGAATGCTGTAAAGCAAGAGGCTGCACCTCACAGAAAAGGTATTCCATTCCTCATATGTCATATTCAGTATAAAGCTAAGGGATCACTAGTGTCAAGCTTTCTTCTTCAACAGCCATCATCTGGGAAGGACTGTCCATTCTGCCTTTGATCCCAATCCATGCATTCCTGAATTCACTTCCCGAATCCAGCTTCTGAATCTCATTCCCATCTGCAGCTGAATCCAGTCTGGGACTTCTCCAGTGCCTGTCCTGCAGGATCAGTTGTGACAATGACATAATTGCCATCAGGGGGGTTGAGTTTGATATTCGTTTTGTATATATTTAATTTTGTTGTTGTTTCATTAAAGCAGCTTTAGTATTCTCTTACAATCCCTAAGTTTCTCTCCCTTATTATTCTCTTCCCCTTCTGGAAAAGGCGAGGAGTTAATAGCATCTGTAATTCGTCTAGTGGTCAGCTCAACCCTAACTTTTGACAATTATTCAGCTCATTTAACTATGTTTGTTTTCCCTAGAGTTTAAGAGATATGTAAAAGCTACTTCTGATAAGTAAAAGGCAGGACATCCACGATAGAGCAAGGAGGACGTTTTTCTCCCGACCTGTTTTGAGAAGCTAAAGGAAGGGGAGAGTTGTGACTCCTTGCACTATAATACAGCCTAGAAGTTGCAAGATAATGAACTTTCCCTTGGGCCTTCTGAAACTACTGTTTCTCTCTGCTGAAAAAAATAATCAATAGCTCTGTGTAAGTATAAATGAAAGTCTGTTGAAAATTCTTCCCAGTTTTTTTAGTGTTGATATTCCATCTTCCTCCCAGTTTAAAACAATTAAAGGAATTTAGATCTGTTAAAGGTTAATTAATACTGAGAAGCTTGGCTTTTCTCATCATGTTAATAGTATTGATTATTGATTTCAAAAATTCTTATGGGACATAGAATGTAATGATGTTTCATCTGAGAAAAGTGTGGATATTATGACACTACAGAATGTTTAAGTGCATGAGCAGGAGTTCAAGTTTAACAGCTTCTAGTAATGTCTGGGAAAATGAAATTAAATGGCAAGTTACCAAGAGAAATCTCTATCTGTAAGTCAAATACAAAGACTGAATAGAGTAGAAAAGAAGTTGGCATTTTGTGCTAGCTTATTTGTGAATGTTCTAAGGTGGAGAAATTATCACTTTATCTTTTATGATAAATGTATTTTGATAGATATGTAGGTTTTTTTAATAAGCAGCTGTTATAAATGATAAAAGACTTGAGATCAGCAGAGATGGTTACTTCTTGGTAATCGATGGGCCCAGGAGACCTACATACCTAAGAATTAAGTCTTGTGACCAAGACTTAACTGGACTTTAAATGTGGAGGCGTAACAGCATAAGCTGAAAATGATTTAATGTGTTCACAGACAAGAGTAAGTGTAATAGTGTAGAAGTGAACATTGGTGGTATTCTGTTCATTGATGAGAAGTCCTTGGGTCAGATGCCACGCTCCAGATATACAGGTGTCCTGGCATATGGAGAGAGATGTTTGCTTATGCCCCTGTTGCAGCTGATTGCAGTAGTGATGCTCCTGTGTTTTGTTGTACAGCTGAGTAAATGTGCCATTACCTCACTCAGTCTGGTGCTGTATCCCGCCTTCTGCTACATTTCTTCCAGAAACTCAAGATTAATCAATGTACTGAGAGGAGATAAAATCTGAAATGATAAACAGGAAGATCAGAGGTATTTTCACAGAAGCAATGGAAGATTTTATACCCAGAGGAACACTCTGATTTTGTCACCAGACTGTGCAGCACAGATGATGCAACTCTCTGAGTGGTTGAACTAGGCTTGCTGTGAAGGCTTCAATTTATATACCTATTAGTTATGCTATCTTCTTCAGATCCAGATTTTTTTTTTTCTCAGCAACACTTGAATTTTCTTCTTTAATGTTTTTCCCCCATTTAGCTTTGACAGCCTCTGAAAGATAAGGGCCTTAAAATACAATGCTATTGTAAATGTGATCTTCCGCAAACCATATCACAGGCAGGTGGGATTAGGGCTGAGATTGCTGGTTTGTAAACTCCATTATTGCAAGATGTGCCTGCAGATGCTAACACGGAAGTGAAAAAAGCAGAGAAACAGATGCCAAGGGCTGGAAAAGCTGATGCTATCAGGTAAGGGGCAAAGAAAGTTGTTCCTCTTTTTTTATTCTGCAGAACACGCTTTGAGATGGAGTGTCTTAAGATAAAGTTGTTCTTTATTAGCAGTGTTCTGTCAATTTTCTGAAGAATAAGAACACCAAGACCAGCAGGTCTTTTGTCCCTTTCTTAATCATCTGAGCCTTTGGAAAATTCAGTCAGTTGCCTAGGCCTTCAAAGGTAAAAAGTCAAGTCTCAGGTGTATGGCTAACCTTGTGCCTCACCAGAAGGCTTCTACTTATGTTCAAGGGGATATTTGAAACTGATTTCTACTAAAAGAGATGTTGCAAAGGTCTCTTTGATCAAAGTGAACTTCTATTTTCACACCTAAATATTACTTCCTGAGCTATCTCTCCTTGAGTGTACTCATTTTTGATGCTCAAAGACATATGAAGTTGTCACAAGACCTTTAAGGATTTATTTTTTCCTTAACTCCCACACTGCCTAGATTATGCTAAGGTTCTTTGCTAGAGATCTTTGACTGGTTCCCTCCTTGAATGACTGATCTTGAGAGAAGAACTGAGCATCTTTTCCTTTTCTGTTGCTAATGTTCTGTTCTGCACTCTACAAATAGTGAATGCTGATTTTTTTAATTTTTTTTTTTAATTCAAATTCCATTTTTTTTGTTTCACTCACGTGTTTTCCTATGTCTATTTCTTCAGTCATAGCAGGAAGTTTCAGTTTGCCTTGTTTGTTTATTTGGGCTCATTGTTGTTGATTTTTTTTTTCTTGTTGCAAAATCAGGCCAAAATCAAATAGTAGTCCCTTTAGATAAGACAGTTGTTTGCAAAGATATCGTAGGTGAAATTCCTTCTGGATTCTCCAGCTGCTCTAAGTGTTTCGTTGACACTTTTCTGTAGAAAAATAGCCTTGTTACTCATTTTCTTAGGGGATAGGTGAGGCTAGAGGGGAACACTGTGAAGAAGACAGCTGCAGAGAAGACTTGAATCAATGAGAAATTAAATTCTGTGTAAGTAGTTGTGCATTAGTGTGTCTTTACTTCAAGCTGAATTTTAACTTTCAATATAAAGGAGGGTTCATTTTTCAGTTCTCCAACCCAATCCTCAGAATTCCTGAATGAAAAGCCTAGTTTGCACAGTCTGAACGCAAGTGACTGCTTTTGTAATCAGTTTTCCCACCATGAAAAATACATGGCTGGCCCAATCCACTAACTCTTACTGATATAAATCTTGTTGATTTCAGTATGACTATTCATGTGGGCCAGGGTTGTAGATCCAAGCCTGAATATATTGTGTGACAGATGCATGCAGCCTGCTCAACAGCCTCCTGTTCATTCCCATGTATCGCTAGGCACTTCATAGGTTGCAGTCACAGATATTAAGTACCTGCAGTTTTGTGTTGTGCTGAGTATTATGCCTTAAGATCTGATGGTAATCAGTATGTAGCAGATTGGAATGTTCTTTAGGAATGGCGTATGTACTCCTTTCTCTCTCATCCCTGTATTACTGCTGAGTGAATGTCTCTTCAGAAGTCTCAGCATATGATGTACAGTTTTAAGCATAAATAGGAGGCTGATGCTTCATATGTATTGTATTTTTCCCTTCTCTATCTATATACATTCATTATCAACTGAAGTGTCTTCTGTTGATATAAGTAGTAATTTCGCAATGCAGAGGTGCATCAAGATGTAGAGAAATAATTCTATCCTCTTTATGTCCCTGTGTCTCCCTTTTATACTTTTCTTATCCTAGAATTTTCATGCAGATTGAGAATAATGATGGCATGTAAGACCCTAACATAAACAAGAGTGCAGTAGCACTTTGTTACATCTTTGTGTTACAAAGACAGAGTGTATAATGGCTGAGTTGAAAGTTTCTGAAAAAAGGGGAGAAATGAATTGTTCTTGGCTTCTTGGATTATTTCAGCAGCTGAATTTCTTATGAGTGCAGTAAAAACTATAATTAAACATAAATGGGGGGAACAATTCAAGCTGCTGCAATTTTGTAAAAAGCACACCCTAATTATCCTACTATTCCTGGCCTCTGTTTGGCTGCAAAACTTTTTTCCCTTTTTGTTCTACCCACCCTGATTTCTTTCTTTTTCCCATCAGTGCCCTATGTTACATTCTAGTATGGCTTCACAGTTTCTTCAATGACAGAAGCACACACAACATCAGAACTCATAGCTGCCTTGGAAGGTTTGGTATTAATTGCACAGAACATTACTACTCAGAGCACAAAGCAGCATGACTGACAAATCTATCTCAAAAGTGATTTGGGCAATTTTGTTGTTGCAGTGGTGATTATGGCATGGACATTGTGTAGCTTATATAGAAGCTTATATTTAGGAGATTTTTATTATTGTTTAGAGCAGTTTTGAGAGTCCTATAGAAGGAAAAAGCAGTTATCTTTTTTAGATTTCAGATAGATTAGCAAATGTTAATAGTCTACTTTTCTTCTCTTCCAGCCACCCCATCCGGCCCACTTAAAACTGTGGGTTCCATTTCTCACAGAAGCCCTGTCTTGTCTTGTCAGCTGCCTTCCTCTTCTAGACATGAAGTGTCAGAATAAGGATTTTCCTTCTTTTAATAACCAGCCTAGGGGTAAATTCTATTACTAAGCCTAGTCCAAAGAGTGACTCAGTGACCAGTTCCTTAGTTCTGAATGCTTAAACCTTACTTTGAATCTTTAGTTTGTTTTTGCTTGAACTTGGGGAGTACAAGGTTGCAAATATTAAAATAAATGCCTTTGAAGTACCTTGAGGATGCTAAGACTTGACCTGTAAATAAGGAATGGAGCTCTGTTTGATCCTTGTTTGGATGAAGTCTGATGATCACAGTGATAGGAAACATGCAAATACCACCTTCTGCATATTTCAAGCCTTGCCATTCTTCCCCAACTGAGTGCAAATTAGCCCAGCCTTTAGGCTGTCCTGATCTAATTGTGTTTTTTAATAGCTCTTAGAGGGCTGGTTTTGAGGCCAACAAATAGAACACTTTGGCCACACTTGTTTTGTGTTTTTTTTGTTTGTTTGTTTTTGTTGTTTTTTTTCCCCCATTTGCAATCCTTACTCTGATGACTGCAACTGTCAAACCAACTCTGGGTCAGTGAAAACTATCCTACAGGATATAATGATTTGCTGAACCATGTGTTAAAAAAGATACTGAGACTTACAGTGTAATAAAATCCTGGATTGCTGGTACAGTGAATTTGCAGACTCTCCAAATATCTACTTACAGGCAATAGGTTCACTCTTCATCAGTATTGCCTTTGCAGCTTAGCTGTCTAACGGGCCATTCACACAGCGAGTGTCTGATAGTGAAGGTGTGAATGTCAATACATTTTGAATGTGATGGCTTATCAAAACCAATGAAAATGAAGTCTTGCTGGAGACCACAAAGAGCTCATTTTATTAAAAGCACAGCAGTCAAGGTGAAAAAAAGATTATGTGGCAAGGTTCTCTAGAAGAAAAGACAGAGGATAAGTGAGATCAACTGAAGTTGTAACTTGCAATGTTCGTATAGGCCTGGACCTAATGCACAGGTAGATATTCTGAAAGGGCTGCAATTAATATTCTGATGGGCTTGTGGGACAGCTCATTGAATTTTCAGTGGATTTTTGATTTGAAGATTCTCTTCCAGACTTGCATGAGTAGAGTTCTAACTCTGCTTCTGCAGTGTGGATGGTCATCTTTGATTATTTCTACCTTATGCTCTTTTGTTGCTGATTTCAGACATTCGTGACTCTCCTTTAGAAATATGTCTAGGCAAAACAACGGACTACACATTCTTATTTACTGAACATAGCAATTAATACATTTATCTACTTACTTCATCATCAATATAGAATAGGCACCTACAGCCCAACTTAAAGGGTGTTAGAACATGAAAATAGTAGTAAATACTTCACTTGAAATCTGTGTCAGAGGTTGTCTCTGTTCAGAAAGACCAGACAGACTCATGACTGCTATCTTTTTGTTTGGTGTTGGATACAACTCTCTCATGTTCAGCCACAGTAAGCAAATCTACAGTAGAATATAAAAGGCTACCGTACTTAGGATTCATTGATGTGGGTGAAGTTCTTTGCTCCTGTGGTCCAAAGATTTAATAGATTTACATGGTCACTCTGTACTGGATGTTACACAAAACACTTTTCATTAAAAAGCGTTCTTCCTGGCACTTGTTTCTCTGTGAGCATGATACAGCAATCTACTGGCAAATTAACCCAATGAACTGCTGATGGAACACATACACTCTGTTACGCTAATGCATTTGGCATAACGAAGCTAATTTACATGTCCCATTCACTTGCTTTATGTGCCATTCTACTTCCTTCTTTACCTTTTCTAAGTATTGTAAACATCTGGTAATATGTAGCTCAAATATTGATAATGAATTTTGGGTGCATATTTAAAACTTCTCATTAAAGTATAGAATTTTCTCTTCAAACATCATGTGCTGAGTAAAGGACTAAACCAAGCCAAACTCTTGATTGATTTTGGCAGTTTTATGCCTCAACTGAGAAAGAGTTTGGCATTTAGGACTGTGGTTTTTGTCTTCTGCTCTTTTTAATAGCTCAATAAAAATAAAATAATAATAATTAAAAAAATACCAACTAGCTAGTTAACTGTAGGAAGCTAGATAAAAAAAAATCAATCTCATTGGGAAACTCTAGACCAGCTGCTTCTTCACCTGTCTTTTTAGCTCTTTGTGCTTGGAACACTGGTTTTTTTTCTTCCTACTTATGGTCTTTTATTTCCTCTGGTACTGCATAAAGACAGTATATTTTCTGATATTTTTAAAAGAAGTATCTTTGTAGTCTTTTAAAGTAATTTTTTTTTTTTAAACTGAGTTAAAACACCAGGTGGATGAGTAAATTTTGCATATGGAGGATCCCAAGAAATATGTCGCTCTTTGTGGGAATGTCTCTTCTCCCTAGAAATAAATATGGTGAGACATTCAGGGGGTGTTTCTGCCTTGCTTACTCCTGGACTAGAAGGAGCCATAGATCAATGACAACATCATAATAAGCTGATTTTCTCTAATTTAGAGACTTCTGGAGAACAAGTCTGCTTGTGGTAACTCTCTGAAAATCTTATCTTCAGATTTTAAATTATTATTCTCCTTCAGAATACAATGGAGTTGATCTTTAGCTGTCTTTAAAGTTTTATTTTCAATTCTCACTTAAAAATGTGTTCAGCCAACAAAAACTCCCCCTGCCCTTTTTTCCTCTCCCAGGAGTGTTATATTCACGGTTTCTCCTGTTTCTTTTGCTTCAGAAGTAAAACCATACAAAAGCTTTCAAACTCCTGACAAAAAGGTTGGACTTCGATTTTGAAACAAGTTCTATATGTGAAGGTCTTACTGTGTTGTCATAAATGCAAGGAAAAGCAAGACAAAATAGGACCCTTATACCAAGCTGGATCTAGGTCAGCTTTAAGGTTTATTTTTGGCCTTCTGAAAAGGATAACAGAAAGCAGTGCTGTCCTAAAAATAGGAGGTCCAGTTATGGACTGTAACTTGAAGGGACCTTTCTTCTCCCCTGTCCTGTAGGAAGAGTGAAGCTCACAACAGAAAAAGGTATTAGTTAATCTCTTTTACACACTCTTATGCTCCTTTAGTTTCCCTGTTGTAGAGCATAGTCGTGGCTGCGGTTATATTCTTGCAGTTTTGTCTAATCTTGAATTTTTATTTCCTTTACTGTTGTCTTCAGGAAGCTGAGTAAAAATGTGTGAATCTAAGCTAGCAGAAAAACTCAAGATTCTCTTCTGTGATGCAGATATTTGTAGAAGCATGCAACAAGAGAACTGTATGGCTGGTTCTGGTTTTGGGTCTATTTCATGCTGATCATGTCACATGCCATTTTTCTATCCTGAGATGCTACTTAATACATCTCATAAGAAGTCCCTGTCTTGAGCCTTTCTTTTATTTTTAACCACCTGTTTCAGTTCTTATAAAACTTCCTCTCTGTGCTTCATAAAGGCTGTGACACCTCTCAAAGTATTTTACTCTTTGTTACATTCTGTTCTGTACTCTATCCCCACCCTTGACTCTGCAGGTAATTATGCTAAGAGGTCTGATGTAGGTGAGACTACAATTTCAAGGCATCACATTGATAAAATTGCACTGCTGAAGATGTGTGCGTTGTCTCTGTCTCCCACTCTTCTTGAGTCTTCAGGGAACCTTGGCAGGCTTTAAATTGCTAGCCATGGATAACAGCACAATTTGGAAGGCAAATGGCTGTAACTTTACTGATGAAATCTGGCAGGCTCATTTGCTGGACTAGCATTTTAGGAGGTAGGGGAGTGCATTGGTTGCACTCGGTAGTGTGAGAGAGGATTGCTGGTGAAGCCAACATGAAGTGTTTTATCTAAATTGAATAATTATTGTTATGCACCTGATGGTAATGAGATTAGTTTGGTTTCATTATTGGACGTATATTATTGCATTCTAGCGTTTTTTCAGTGTAATAACATTGTTTTTCCCTTGAGAAGAGGGAGGTGTATGAAGGAAGAATCTTCTATGGCTCTATAAAAAGCGAGCAGCATTGCTGCAGTAAGAAAACATTATGGAATGGGTTCTCAAATTATGAAGTTTTCTTCATCTAGGAGTCTTAGACTTACATTTCTAATTGAGAGTATTTAGACATTGTTCTTACCTACTTGGCATGGACTATAGCAGTCTGGTGCCTGCACCTCTGTTGAAATGAATGAGTTTGCAACTGCAGTAATCAATCCTTCAAATGTTTTGATAGATCAATAAAACTACTGTCAGTATCTAATAAGTTCCGTAATCAAAATGTCACTTTATTTACTCAGTCAGATGTGATGTGAAATATTAAGTATGTAAATGCACAAATAGTACTTGTGGGGGAAATTCAGCTCTTTTTTTCAGTTATTCATCAGTTACTGATGATTTCTGGTTTCCTTTGAGGATTGGTGGGTAAGTATAGTTTGTAGTCACTTTTATAATGAGCCAACTCTATGACCAGAGAAGTCACTGTGTTAGGGTAAATAAACCCAATCTAGCACTAACAAGAAAGGACCGAATTTTCTTGTGTTTGAGTGAAAGTATTTGTTGCATAGTAGTGTTACTTTGCCTTGTGCATTATGTAATATATATTTGAACGCGCGCACACACACACACACACACACACGTTTAGAGATGACAAGTCAGATAAACTGAAAAGGAAGAAATGTGAAAATAAAAGTGTGCTAGAATGTTTTTAGGTACTGTCATTTTTTTTTTAGCTGTTGTAATTATGTACATTATACAGAGGTAGCAAGATCTTTTTGTAATTACTTAGACAAGCTGCAAATCTTACACTATAAAAGATGCTGAAGCCATTGTGACTGAGATATGTATAAGCCATCCAGCTTCTTGCACATCCTGTCCAGAAGATTCTTTACGATGATTTCCAAGTCATCCATTACTAATTTTCTTGCATGTCTTTCTGAAGTGTCAGGGATATGTTAAAGGGAGAAGATTATCCTACCTTGGACCACTACAAAGTTTCATAAAACTTTCACTGCAGCAGCTCAAACTGACTGTTATTATAAACTATAGTGTATTGATGAGAAGAGCTACAATTCTGATCTACTGATGGCAGCCAGTATGCTCACATTTTGCTGCAGTTGTGCTTGAGGGTCCTATCTGAAACTCGTATGTGGTATCAGTTCTTGTTTCCATATGAGATTAATTACTTCATCCACATAGATGCAAAAGATTTTTTTTAATATATATATTATTTGTATTTATTTATATTCTATAACTTTGATGTAAATGGTTCAAAGAGCAAATCTTGTAATGATGCAGGAGTTTCATTAGGCTTTGAACTGCAGTTCTCATACCAATTCTGCCAAATTTATACGAATTAAGAGCAAAAATATCTTGGAAATACGGAATTTGATTTTTTTTTTTTTCTTGTATAGCTGGAAAAGACCTTTTCACAAAAGGTAGTAGCTGCCAGAGAGAATCAGGATTTATATTTTTTTAATAGTTTTTAATTTTCTTATAATCACCATCTGATGACCATGGGAGTTATATCAAAGTCATGGCTGCACTGTAGAAAAAAACCCGAAACAATCACAGTATCAGTGCTTTTTTTACCAAACAAGAAGACTTTCACGTGCCTCACTCATTTTTGTGCCCCAGTTCTTCAAAGAGCTGTAAGTCAAGCCTAATTGACATCTGCCCTATAAACTGCAAAGTATTTTAGCGTGCTTCCTTGCTTACAGGTAATACGATTTAAATGTGCCTGAAACCACCTTTGGGCAATAAAGTAGTGATGGTGTAGATTTGACCCATTAAAATTGTGTTAATTGTTTAACAAGAGAATATTTTACAATTTTAATAGGAAAATTGCACTTATTTATAAACATTTTAAGTCTAAAATTACATATATTGCAGAACTAGAGCTTTGTGTTGTAGGCAATGAGAATGCTTGTGTTTCTTTAAGACTAAAACCATTCAGTGAATTATTGATCATATGATTTTGAAGCAGCATGACTTTGGGTGTCATCTCAAACTGTATTTTTTTATTTTCACATGTCTTCACCACTCTGTATTAATGAAGTTATTAATTTAATTATTTTTTCTTGGTGAAGATTCATTTTTTAGTGAATTAGGATAATTGTGCCGTTTTATCTCCCTTTTATGCCTTAACATCCTGCAAGAAGACAAACTGACACCTGAGAGGTGGAGAGGTGTTTCTCCTGCTCAAGCAGACATCCTTCATAAATATTTAACCAGTAAAATTATCAAAGAATAATGTTTTAAGAGAGATGGCACAATCCTACAGCAGCACATTTTGTTAAATATATGACTGTTCTGATGGTTTTTTGCTTTTTCCTTCTCTCCCTTCCTGCAGTCCCAGTCCTTGTTTCTGTGTGGGCATATAAGAGAATATAGGCAGTAACATAGGATATATATATAATATAGCTATATGTATAATAACACTGACAACATTATCTTGGATTTTTTTATTTGAAAACAGCTTTCTCTAGTTATTTCAACAAGGTTTTAGGATGCTAGGGATAAGGAGCTCCTGGAGCAATCTCGTGTGCATAACCTCGCAGAATGTATTTTAAGCTAATAAATTCTTCAATGACATAGATCTATACCTATGTATACGCATATCCATGTAAGTGTTTTAAGAACTAATTCTAAAACTTCCCTGAGAAGGGCAAAATTGTCATCTAGTTGTTAGAAGACTGTTTCTCTAATCCAAGGTATTTTTTCTGAGGAAAATAAGTGCCGTTGTATTTGCTTCTAAGTAATCATCATTTGAACATTTTTAGCAATATCTGAAGTTTCTTTTCTCATCAAATTTTAAATTAACAGATTTTGAGATCAGAAGGAAATATGAGGTCATTCGAGTTAACGTCCTCTGTGAACATTTCACCCTGGGTAATCCTCTACACTTACAAGCGTTACTGTTATCGTGCAGTTCTGTAGAAGATTCAACCTTTTCTAGAAGCAAGATAACCACATAAGTACACATAAGAACTGGAGACAACCATGGCATGCAACATCAACATCTAGCTGCAACTGCAGATTTTGGATAGTAGCCTGGATGTCCTTGCTTGTGATGTACTGGAATGTTCTAATTATTTTAATCCATATGCTAACTTTAACTTGGGATAGGTGTGGGACACAATAGATCTTGCAATGGATTTACTTCCATCCTATGTAGACTTTCAAAGTAAAGATTGAGAAGGACATTGGTGTGGGGTTATCGGGTGTGCATCAGAACATTTCAGGCCCTAAGATCCTTAGCCTGCTTTTTTTTTTTTTTCATAAAAAAAGGATAACTATGAGCAGTGGAGAAGCAATTGGCCTAAGTTACCAGAAATGTAGACTTTTCAGTGACTTTCTGGTGAATTCTCTCTTTCTCCCTCAATGCTCACAGAAGCTAGCAGCAGAATTTCTTCTCCCATTTAGGATATTGAACACTGATGGAGCCCACAGATGTCTTTCTACCTCCTGCTTGCATCCATACTGATGTGATTCTGGACTCCCTTCCGAACTAGTGCCAAGAGCTGTCATAACTTTGTCTTGGTGCTTTGTCCACAGTTGCCAGCGCAAAGGTACAGGGTACAGTCCACCCTCCTTGGCTCCTCTCCAGCACCTGGCATTCAATTTCTACAGAGAGGGGAGACTGATTTCCAGAATCAGTCAGGTTGTATGCTGATGTTGCCTCATTTAAATTGGGTGAAACTGGTGTGAACTCTTAGAGGTGACCATATATGGAATTCTCTCGGCTGTCAATTACACTTCTGCAGCAGAGCTCCACCTGCCTGATACAGGAAGCCTATTTTTATTGTGTTCACTATATGGCCCTGTTGTGGATGTTGTGTTAGTTTAAAATACTGGAAAAAAAACCCAAACACCTCATAGTGTGAAGAGTTGAGAGTGGGAAATTTACAGATATTGAGTGTGAATGTCTCTGCAAGTATTTGAGGGGATGAATCAGGTCACATTTGGGTATTTAACTACATTTCTTTCAACAAGATGGCAAGGATGAAAGCTTAAATTAACGAGTTGAAGCAGAAATTTTGTTTTCTTCTTTCAGAAGTCATCATGTATCATTGAGTTTTTAAATCTCCAATATTTTTGATGAATTGGGTGGTTAAATTGAAATTTTGGGATGCTGCTGGTTCTCCGAACTCTTCTCCTTCAAAGCACTTCCTCTGCTGGGGCCAAAAGATCCAGTACTCACTGTCTGCTGATGGTTGTCACAGATTGACATTTGAGGTACTGAAAAATTAGCTCTTCTTGTGATGGTTCATCTGCTCTGGACAGAATTCAGTATTCTGAGTCTGTCTGTTTTTTTTGTCCAAATTTGTGGGTTCCGTTTTTCAGATAAGCAAATCTGGAGGTGGTGGCACTCTAAATTCATTATTATTTTACAAGGTTGTTTTTCTCCCCACAGAAAACAGCAAATTAGCAAGTGACTCCCCTGTTAAAGAAGCTCTCAAGGTACACTATGTGGTTGTCTAGATACTCCTTTCCTGAGTGGCAGAATCTTCATCTTGCAGCTGTAATCTTAGGCAACAGATTTTCCACTGCATCCCAAATAAATTTCAAGTTGAAGAGGTATCCGGTAAATCTTTGCTTTTTGAATTACAGTTTCATTTTATTTATTTTGGTTTTGTTTAATCCTATGCTGAGACATAGAAGAGATATTGATTAGAAATTACTCTAGTAGGTAGGAACACATGCTGGATATAACTGTAAAATGTGTGGACTAAGCATCATCTGCTTGAGTGTAAATTTTATCTTAGTATGAAGAACCTGATTCTATGCCATTTCCTGACTGAGTCTGGGAGTTTTTGTGGTTTGTAAGACTTCCGCTGCAACTCTTCACAAAGGCAAAATTTACTCTAAGCATCTTGTTGGCAGTACAATATGCTTTAGTTTAAATATAGTCTTTATGTATAGTGATTCTTACCACCTTTTACCTGCTATCACAAATCTAACTTGACCTGGGTTTAAAATACTAACGATTCTTTTATTTAGTGTTGTATCTAGGACACTAGTTAGTATTTTATAACCAATGTGTAGCAATGAAGTGATATTTGATGATATTTGAAGAGTTTTGTTAGGTCTTTACCATCTGTTAATTTTATGGATGCTATTGAAACTATTGTTCAATTGATGGCAAGAGCCACTTCATGAAATCTTTGTACTGAAACGATCTAGATGCTCAGTAGGTGCAAGTCAGTGGAGCAATGTTGCTTTACACCAGCTAAAAAAAAAAAA
>VWZK01008553.1:0-56393 GCA_013396935.1 Baryphthengus martii | reverse complement strand
AAAAAAAAAAAAAAAAAAAGAGCTCTTGAAGCATGGACTAATATTTTCTTTGCTATACTACATGGTGCTGCAGGTATTTTGCTTCTACCAGGGAAGTTACTAGTTTTCAATCCCCGCTTTATCTCATCTGGTATAATATTCTGCTAGATGCTTTTATTAGCTGGCACTTAGCTGTTTGATAACATAATTTTTGAAAAGAAAACTCAAACTTATTTGTTTCTAATAATACCAGAATCATTGTTTTACTGGTTATTTCTAAATATGAGTTTCAATTTTCTCTAAATTTTCTGCTGTTAGTTTGACAACATTCTTGCTAGGTAAGTAAAAGCTTCCCAAATAAAAGGTTTATATGTTGAAGAATTTCAAAATCAAAACCATTGCTCTTTACTTTGCTCATTTTCATAATTCTTCCTTCCTTATTTCCTTCCATGTTTCCATAAATTTTTGATTATTAGTTTATGCTGGTAAAAGAAAGAAAACAACCAAAAGAACCCCAGAACCAAACCAAATGAAAAACAAAACCAAAGAACCCAAATCTTTTGGTAAATGTAGAGGTTTTTTCCCTCTTTTTGACTTTTCCTTTTCTTTTATGAGTTTTTCCCTCTGATTCAGAATGGACTTCTAGTCTATTTTCTATGATGTGATAGAATATTTGTTCACTGCTATGTATATTGTTATGTGGGAAACATCTTCATTTGGAAATGCCAAGTAGTTGAGTGCAATCTTTTATAGAAAGAGTAAAACGTCTTACAAATTTGCCAAGCTTGATGCCTGAACAGATATTTTTACACACTCCTCAAGACAAATGATAATTGGAATTTGTTGAGTTTGGGTTGGGTTTTTTTTGGTGGGTGTTCTGGCGATATTTTTCGTTACTCGCTTTTCTGTCTCTTCTTTCTATGTTGTTGCTGTTGTCTAAAAGAACTGTAGGACTAAAATAAGTTTTCATCTCAAATACACTGCAGACATTGGAAGCTCAGGAAATAGAGCTCCAGTTTCCTGTTTTCCAGTTCTTTGTAGGAAAGAAATGCTGTACTGTGAATATTTTAAAAACTACACTTGAAAACTTGGCAGTCTTTTTTGTCCTGTATCCTTAAAAACCTTGATTTTTTGTTTTTTGTTTTTTTTTGTTTGTTTGTTTGTTTTTGAGGACTTAGCTTTCAAATAAACATCCTCCAAAACATTTGTTTTTCAGATGAACAAAAAAAATACCACATGTATTGCATACACTATCATTACACTGTCATTACACACTAGATCACTAGCAGAATTTGAAACACTCACTGGAGCGGTACTAGGCTGCTAAGACCTGTGGAGGCACCACCCTTGATATTAATTTTTTTAAAAAAATCAGACGTTCTTGAATCTAAATATGTAGTAATACCCTCTTTTATAGGAAGTAGTAAATGGAAAATAAATTTTATGAGACTATTGGTCTACTGGATTAAGCTTGGCTGTTCTGAGGAGCCTGAACTTTGTTTCCAGTTTGCCATCCACAGTGTAAGGAAATGAGAGGAATGATTCTGTGTGCCTCCTGTATTGGGACAATTAGAATTTTATTTTGGTTTCTTTCCAGCAAGAATTGCAAGGTAAACAGCGTACAATCTGCAGTAATTGAAAAATTTCAGTTGAAAAATTGATCTCATTGTTATCCATTTATCATACTTTAACTAAAGGGTATTCTGATCAGAAGGAGCAGCAGCAGTGGAGAGAATGTGGTGGTGTGTTTTTTTCTTTTGGGAAAGAACTATGGGTCATATCTGTTGCTTTAGCTGTGTCTGTAAAGTACAAACAGCAGTCTTGATAGGAAATGCAAATGTGTTCTGTGACCTCAGAATGTATCTCAGTGTGCTAATTGGCATGTGGAAATGGCAGTTTTGTATAATTTATAGTTTAACTTAATTTGATATTAGAAGTGGCTTTACTGTAGTAATTAGACACAAGCTGTGGACCAAAGTCTCATTGTCCTTAGTGTTCTACAAAAAAATCAGCATAAAAGTGTACTGCAAAAAAAAGAATTACAAAATAAGTACAAGACAAGTGATGAAAGCAAAAGGAGAAGGTGTAAAAACAAAGCAGTGAGAAAATACTGGTCAAAATGGTAAGTAGAATTCCTGGTACTTTAACAGCCTAATTATTTTCAGGCTTTTTATAAAGGGCTTTGCAACAGATGGAAATTTTATGGTGAAGTATGAAGAAAGAATTGTAGAACTGTGCGGTAGAGGTAGGTAGGTTGGGTTTTTTTTTGTCTTTTATCCTATAGAGAAGTTCAGACCCCATAATGGGATTAAAAGAGAGTAATGACGTGGCTAAAACAATAATTTAGGAAAATTATCGTTCTGCGTGGGAGTTTGCAGGAAAGCCTGCATTAGCCAAGGCAAGACAGGCAGGATGAGTGTATTAACTCTGTAGATGATTAGGAAAGCAATATGCTAGGGGTGACAGCTGTTCACCAGTAGAGAATGCTGTAGATATTTTATTTGCAAAAGAGGGTAAAATATTAGTATGGAAGAGAAGGCAGCTGAGAAGAAGTTTTGACCTTTATAGATTTGTTTGGGATCAGAGACAGCTCCCATTGCATTTCATAATTCTGCTCCATATAAAGTTGAATTTGTTGATTGAAAAACATTTTTTTCTTTGTTTTTTCCTCTGGAGTAACAGCTATTTTTGCAGAATTTTTCCAAGATAGAGCAATCTGGGAAGGGACCAACTAAGGAAACTACCACTAAATTCAGAAGATACTTGAACTATGTGGACTGCTCCTTTTGAATGTGCAGGGGAGATGAGGGTTTACCAGCTGTACCAATTTTAGCCTTGTTGGATGGTGGGAAGGAAATGCTAGAGCTATGTGACAAGGAAGTTATGTATTAGACCTGATTTAAGTGTAGATAGCATTGAGCACCTGAAGCTAGGTCACCATTGTAGATCTTAGGCAGTTTGACTATGAGACCTGTTAGGGGATACAGGAATTGGTTTTCATTGTTCAGGTGAGCATGAAGTATGATACAGAAATGTTTTAGTCCACAAAGTGGGAGATGTAAACAAGATTCCCCAATTTACTTGTGCTGAGATGGTATAGTCCCATCTATAGACATGTGGGAAAGTAGTTAATTGTAGGGCTGTCACACCTTAGTTCAAAATAGCTGCAGAGGCAGGGTTATATTTGGAAAACTTTATAGGAGAATTATTTATATTTTCTCTTGGATTTCATTGCAATCCAGAGTGATGTATTTCTGAGGCATAGCTCCTGGAGCTGAGTTTGTTCAGTGGTATAGTAGCAGCTAGAGATAGTCTGGAGTTGATAAACCCAAAGGGAACATGAAGCAGTGCAGTCAAAGGCAGGGTAGGGGCCCAAAGCCAAGGAAACTGAGTATTCACTACAGTCCTAGAGGAAAGCATGGCAGAAAGTCAAGGACGAACTTCAGTTTATAAAACTAACTGGAGGGCTGTGTGGGTAACTACAGCAGTTTTAAAGGGGTGTGCCAACGTTGCAAATACTGCTTATGTCATTTGCAATTTGGCAAAGGGAACCATCTCCTCTCTGCATGTGCTCCTCTCTTCTGTCCTGTTCCACTGACCCTCAGGGAGATATGAACAAACAGCTAGTTATTTCTGAATAATCAAAGGCATGTGTTTACAGCCTATTTTGCAGGACCTGCTTACATGCACATGTTATGCAGTGAAAAAGTAGTAACTCATAGCATAGCATAAGTCAGTGAAGAGGACTGGCTGAGCTACCTTGTGTATAGCCAATAGCTGAGTGTTTACTGAAGAGCCATGGACAGGCTATAAATTCCCATCTTAGCTTACCCCACAGTTACTCTGCCCACACCTTAAGGAGTGTTTTATGTGCAGCTCCCTCCTCATCTTTCCTGCTGTCTGGCTGTAATTCTGTTCAGTTTTGGCAGACCATGACGTATTAATCTCTGTCCAGCCCTATTCTTTACAAGGGGAGAAGCAGGAAGATACCAACACTTAAGACTAGCTTATAGATACTGTGTCTGTCCTAATCATGACACAACAGATGCTGGGTAGCTTACTTCTGTGGTTAATTGTCCCATATGTATAGTACAGCTAATGAAGCTTAACTCTTGTATGTGGAATATTTTGACATCTCTAAGAGCAGCAGACAGTTGCATTTTGCTTTTTTACAGATATACAACTGCACGCTTTCTCTGCAACAGTGTGGAATACTTAGCATCTGCAAAAAAGTGCATGTATCTGTGATTGAATGTAGAAATACAACATTTTTCAGTTTACTTGTGTTTATTCTGTAGGAGAGCAGCTGCTATTTTTCATATCAGAAGGGTCATGCTCTTAAAACAAGACATTAAATCAAGAAAAAGTGTATCCTGGGCTTGAATAACGTAAGAGCTAAATTAATATAATCAAATTGGAAAATATACAAAAAATGCTCTGAATTCACTGGAACATATGCTTCTCTAAAATAGTGTATTTGGCATTATGATAATAACTTATTGTTCAAAGTCCTTGTCACAGTCAGGAACAGGAAGGAATGAGAACACTGAAAGTTACTCAAGTCATGAGAAAAAATAGTGTAATGCTTATATTTTATTATAATGGATCCAAAATTGGGGACAATTTATAGTGATGAAAATTTAGTGAATACAAAAGAACAAATATTTTTTTGCCAAGAATTTGAATGTGTAGAACACACCAAACCTGCAGCACTTTCGCATAAATGCTGTCTTGAATAAGTCTTTTTGGATACTAGCTTTGATCTTATTGGAAGTGGGTGGCATTTTGTTTAGCCTTTTACGCTGGTGAGAAGTTTAATTTACACTTTCAAAAAAATTGTAAATTTAAAAGAAAATTCCTGGAGGATGAATACCTGTTCAAGCACAATTGTGAAAAGAGTTATCTAACCCTGAGTGCTGTGGTATAAACCCAACCAGAACTATTGTAACTACTAGGAAGAAAATTTAGCTCTGTGTCAGCTGGAACGAGGACACTAAGTCAAAGAATCAGTGTAGCCTGGAGAGTAGGTTTCGATTAGATATAAGGAAGAAAATTCTTCACTGTGAGGGTGGTGAGACACCAGAACACATTGCCCAGAGAAGTTGTAGATTCTCCCTCCCCTAGAAGTGTTCAAGGCCAGGCTGGATGTAGCTTTGAGCAACCTGATCTAGTGGAAGATATCCCTGCCCATGGCAGAGGGGTTGGAGCTAGATATCCAAGTCAAACCATTCTAATGTCTTTGGTAAACTGATCTATTGATAAATTAACATTTCTCTTTTTGTTGCCTTTTTTTTTTCCCTTTTTGGACTTACTTATTTTTCCCTTTTGCTTTTCATTAGTTGATCACGTATGATTATTCAGACTGAATATAACAAGTATCATTCTATTATGGAATATTATTTTTTCTGTTAGGCATGTTTCCTATGACATATCAAATTTCAAAACCCAAGTTCAATAATGTTCTCGACAGTGTGATTACTTATAGGTTCTTGTTACTGCTTGCTTCTTAGATATTTAATAAAGGGATATTATTTCTTTTCTAATGCAGGCTTTTTACTTCAAATGTTTGCCATCTGGACTTTTTACCTTTTTTTTTTTTTATTTGAGATCTTTTTTCCAAAATTATTTTTATTCTTTAATAATTTTATCCTCAAAGGAAGAAATGTGCCTCTCCTATCCCTTTAGTCTCTCTGTAACATTTTAGCTCCATGTTCAGAGTATTTATTTGACCTTTTATACCTCCTATATCTAATGACATTTGTTTCGTTAGCTTTTGTAAAGATGAATGACCTTTTAACTCTTAAGAAAAATAAATCCATTTTCTTCTTTCTTTGCTCTCTTTTCTTGCTATAGAGGTAACCTTTGCTCTTTCCTTTTCCTTGATTTAAAGTCTTAGGGTGAAATTCTAGCCCTCATTAAGTCAGGGGAAAGATTTCAGCTGACTTAGTTAGGTCCAGATTTGACTACTGGTTTTACCAAGAAGGCAAAACTGCTGCCCATATTTGCAACTAAAGAGTTAAAACTTTTTAGTCCTCTTTCACCAAAACAGGAAACATAGAGGTTTTGGTATTTAATCCTGGTAAACAGTGATTCTATACCAAGAAGTAGGGCTTTGGAAGAAGATACAAATTGAGATAATCATCAAATTTGGAAAAAAAAAAATCTGTTTCCTCATTTAAAAAAAAAAAAAAGTTACATGTCAAAATGTAGCTCTTTATTCAGAATTGGAAAGCACTGTAATTCTTTATGAAATGAAACATGAGTAACTCAATTAAAGGGAAATGTCTCTGGTTTGTATCAGATTTATGTACAAAAGCATCACCTGCCTTGTGCAGAGAACAGGCATATCCTCTGTGTCTGGAAAGTAGCTTAACCAAGTGGCTGTTTTAGTAGGTGCAGTGTCACTTGAAGCAAAGATGAGTTTTGAACCTCTTTCTGCCAACAGATATTTGGAGATTTATGGTGAATGAAAGTTGTCTTATGGTAATTTCATGGAAACATTTTTGTTGATTGTTGGATTTCTCAGGTAATTTAAGGAGCTTTTACAGAGAGACAAAATGAAAGAGAGAATGAGAGAGTGAAAGAGCACTATTACTACCTTTTCATGTTAAATTTCATTCTTAGCATGCATACTGAAAGTGTGTCATCCTGTTTTCTTGTGGAAAAAAAATAGTAGTGGCATCAGAATAACCCATACGAAAGCAAGACTTTGTAGACCAGTGAAACACTAAGGAGCACAAACAACATTTTTTTCTCTTGGTGGTTCCTATCTAGTTATGTTATTTGTTTTATTAGTGCTATATGCATCTGTGTATTCCCATGACAATTATTATTTATTTTGGGTGATTCCTTTGGGAAAGAATTAAACTATATTATAAAAAATGATTCAGAACTCTTATTTCTACTGTTGTGATTTATCTAAATAAAATTGAGAGACTGGCTAAATAACAGATTAATGAAAAAAATAAGATGTTTTCTGTGCTCTAACTCTATATTTTAATCACAGAATTTCAGTGGGCAAAAGCTGAATGATCTGGCTTCTAAATTTTCTTCAGTTTGAAAATAAACATATTGCTATTCTTGCTATAAATTTGTATACATTTTAGCTCATTTTAAAGGTTCTATGAAATGCACAGTTATCTTTCAGGTACTCTGACATCAACAAGTGGGAGAATTAATCTCTGTATAACACTTAGCTGTGTGTGAATCACGAAGCAATATTTTTGTTCTGTCCTCACTGGTAAAACATCCTAGGAGTTGGGTTTTATTTCCCTCTGCTGTCTTACTTCCAAATGAGATTGTGTCATGTTTAGGCCTAGTCAGCAACTAAGCATCATGTGGTCGCTTGCTCACTCCTACCCCATCCCCCGGTGGGACAAGTTGGGGAAAATATAATGAAAGTCTCATGGGTCAAAACAAGGACAGAGAGGCATCATGCACCAGTTATGGTCACCAGCAAAACAGACTTCACTTGGAGAAAAAAAATCAATTTGTTACCAATTAAATCAGAGTAGGATAATAAGAAAACCAAATCTTACAAATACCTTCACCTCACCCCTCTCTTCTTCCTGGGACCAACTTTACTCCTGATATTCTCTCCTTCCTTCCCCCAGTGGTGCAGGGAGATGTGGAATGGGGTTGCAGTCAGTTCATCACACCATTGTCTCTGATACTGCTTCCTCTCATGGGGGCAAGCTCGTCACACTCTTCTGCTCCAGCGTGGGCTCCCTCCCACAGGAAACATTTTTCCATGAACTTCTCCAATGTGAGTCCTCCTCATGGGCTGCAGTTCTTCATGAACTACTCCAGCGTGGGTCCCTTCCACAGGGTGTAGTCCTTCATGAACAAACTGCTTCTGCACGGGCTTCCCATGGAGTCATGGCCTTCTTTGGGCACTGCCGCTTGCTCCGATATGGAGTCCTTCACAGGCTGCAGGTGGGCATCTGGTCCACCATTAACCTCCATGGGCTGCAGGGGATCAGCCTGCTGTCTCATCACTGGCTGCAGGGGAGTCTTGAGGGAGGCTCACCCTCTTTTTCCTCACTGACCTTGGTGTCCACATAGTTGCTTTTCTCACATCCCACTCCTCTCTTGCAGGTTGCTCAGCAGGTTTTATTTTCCCCTCTTAAATACATTATCACACAGACACTTCTACCATTGCTACTCTAGGTGATCCTGCTCTGTCAGGGGGATTGGACTCAATGATCTTTCGAGGTCCCTTCCGGCCCCTAACATTCTGTGATTGGTTCGGCCTTGGCCAGAAGTGGGTCCTACTCAGAGCCAAGGGGGCTTCTAGTAGCTTCTCACAGGAGCCACCCCTGCAATCCCTCCTCTGCTACCAAAACCCTACCACCCAAACCCAATGCAAATTGATCAAAGTTTAAAAAATCCGTCCCTTATAGAGTGTGTTTTAAGAGTTGTTAAACAAAATATTGAGTAATGCAAGTAAGCGCAACATATCCTACTACATGATATATACTGCTGCAAACCCATATTGTAGGTAGCAGTTCCCCAATACTTGCACAAAGCCATCTGCCGTTCAAATGTAGTCTTGTAAATAGGTATAAGTCTTCTAGACTTAGAGCACATACAAATCAGACCTCCCTGATCAATTCTGGTTCAATAGAAAGGAAGTTGATCTTACAGCTGGGACCTGCAAGGAGTAGAGACTATCATCGTGCCCCTTGGACTGTGCGGCTGATTGTGTACAGATGTCCTACCACGTCTATCCAAAGCCTGTGTTAATGGTTCTGTCACTCTTTCTTATCCTCCCTTTCATCAGTTTATAGGTCTCTGGGAACTGAAAAAAAAACCCAGTGTGGCAGATTATCCTGTTCTAGAGTCTCAAAAATCAGCCGAATTCTCTTCTCAGTTCTATAGTAAAAAAAGGAAAAAGTCATTGAAAAAGTTTTTGTGCTTTTGCTGCCTTCAAATAGAACCAAACATGTTGTAAATATTTTTTTTTAATTTCTTTGATATAAATAACAGATCCTGTAGGTGATTGAATTAATCTAGTAGGTGTGGGTAACCATGGGACTGAAGCCTCATTCTTTCATTTGTCCCTTGGTGTCTTGAGTGTATGGAGCAGCTCAGCAAGTTTATTGTATGAATAACTCATTCTATGATAATGTGTTTGGTGATTTCTTTGTGTGAAATCAATTTTTTTTCACATATTATACCATGCCTGTCCATGACAAGCAGTGCATGGTTTATAATTCCATGTTGGCTTATCCTCATGGGATACTTGCTCTCTTTCCATCTCAAAAGGAAATATTAGGATGATGTCTTATTAAGGAGTGTTTATGCTTTAAATGTATTAGAATGTATAGTTTTAAATATTTTTTTTCTTTTTATGCTCATCACAGAGTTGTTTATAGAAGTATAGAGTTATTTAAAGTGCTGTAGCAATAGAAAATGTCTGGCAGAAATATACCAAGAAAAGTCCATCTCCAGACAGACTGCTCCAAGTCACTTGGGGCTACACTAGAGCTTTACTGTGATTCATCTGTGAGGTATCTGTTGACTCATCTCACCTCTGAACCAAGAAACATATGTCAGCCACCTTAATTCTGTTTGTCCAGAGACTATGTGCTACTGGAGTTGTGTCCAGTTTTATTTTAAAAGGAGTTCTGGTGTAACCTTTGTTGTAAGATACAGCCAATGTTTTCTCATTGACTCCAATAACCTGAGTTTCCTTTTTGATAGATGTCAAATAGTGAGCACAGGCTGCCTGTGATGTTTACTCTTGTAAAAACTGCATGTGCACATCCCTTTTTCATGTTCATATTAGTATGGAGGAAGCTGCTTGCTGTTACTTTATGATGCTCGTGGTGAGTCCATTTTTGTGAGGGAAAATACAGAAGACTGGCTACAGGCCATTAATCATGGGCTTTTCTCAAAACTGCTTCCAAGAGTTCCTTGCTCCAATGCCTCCAAATCTAAGGATCCCCGGTCTTTAGGCATTGCCATGAAATGGGTATGGCCATTGGTATCAATGAGGCACTGCATTCTCCAGCAGGACTAGGAAGTCTTGATTAGTGCCAGGTGAAAATCTGTGCTATCCAAAGGGCTAAGGTAGCATGTACTTTTCATGAAGCCAGGTAGCTGTTGGGCTCTAGCCTCTTTGGCTTGGTGTTGTTCCTTGAGCTTCCCACGGCGTGCTACAACTTTGTTCTGGTACTGAAGTGGACCTTATACCAGAAATAAGGCTGATTGAGCATAAATGACCTAAGCATGCAGTTAACCTTCTGAATTGAATCACATATATGTGCTTTTCTCCACTCTGAAACCCTAATGCAGCTAGAAGTGAGTCACTGGATCTGATGGCTCTAGTCACTAGACCAAGTCTGTGGACTGTGGTAAGTATGGAAGTGGCTGCCATGATCTCTTCTGGCCCTAAAGTCTACAAATTAGGTTGACCGTGTGCATCCAACTTCTGTAGAAGTTACCACCATTGCCAACCCTTTCCTCATAGTCCTGACAGGTTTAATAAATGAAGAAGAGGTGACAATTTTAAAGCCTGTTTGTTTTGAGTTCTGTAAGTGTCTATGTATTATTACATCTGTCTAAGGGAAGAGTGCATAGAATAAAAAAAACCCCTGTGTTTGAAACAGGCTTGTGTTTTCTCTCTTCCTCTATTTAGTGTAACTTGGGCATAACTGTGCATTGAGTTACATTTAGATCTGGCATATATCCTCTCTAGATCACATTAGCAAAAAATAGTGAGTTGCATTGCTCCATATGATAATTTATATATCAGTTGTATAGGGAAGCATAATGAAAGGGTGAATACCTTTCAATCTGTCCTCACCCTCTGCCCTCTAGAATAAACTGGAACTAATTGCATTGATTCATTATTTTTTTTCCTGCGAATTAATGAAAATGTGCCTTACTCTGGGATATATTATTTGGGTTTAATATAAATTTTGCACTATTTGCCATTCTTCCTCATGCCTGCTGTCGGAAATACATCAGGAAACAACACTGAGCCTAATTGACAGCTCTGTGGAGACTGAAGGTAGGCTGTGACCTGAAATGAGGACTATTCTCATAAGGAGAGACAGCTGAAAGATTATGTATATAGAGCCACTAAAATAGATTCCCTGGCTCTTTTTCATAAACCAGCAGATGGTAGTAGAGTCTACAGATCTCAGAGAAGGCAAATGTGCATTAAATACTGTAACTGCCCTCATTCGTTTGCCATTCATCTTTACTTGTCAGCCTCGTCATAAGTGCCGTCTGTAGTGCTGACCTTGAAATTGCATCATTTAATCTGTAATCATATGTTGCCAACATTTTCTCTTTCTATCATGTAACAACTGCATTAATTCTACTGTACTGTGGACCACTGATAGCTGTAGGCAAGCCTCTGTATAAAAGAGATATTCATAAAATGGAATAGAGACAAGAGGAAAAGCAGACTTACTAGACAGAAAGGGGTAGGAAGAAAGGGAAGTTAGAGGAAAGAGATGTGTGAGCATGGATTTGTCTGTATGTCTGCTCCTTTCGTGTGTGCCTGGAAGTCTAAGTGTCCTGCTAATATTCCTAATACTGAAGAGCTGCCAGGGTGCTCAATTCCTGGCAGAAGAAAGCACAGAGAAAACACACTCCTTCTTATGGAGTCTTGTGTTTGAACAGAGGTGCTGCGTATAGAAATGAGCCAGAAGAATATCCTTTCTGAGTCAAAACCAGCTGGTATAATGAATGTGTGAGAGCATTTCTAATTAAATGGAATTCATGGTGTGGTTTTGAGATGGGATTTGAAAGGGGAGGCTGAATGCTTTAGGTTGTGAAGAGGGGGAGGGATCTAGTGTCCTTGAAGACTGACATATTTTTGCCTGCTCTTTCTTTCGGTTGTGAAGAGGGGGAGGGATCTAGTGTCCTTGAAGACTGACATATTTTTGCCTGCTCTTTCTTTGACTGTGCCCAAGGATGGCAGAGCTCAAAAGTTCAAATATTGTCAACAGTTAGTCATGTTGAAAGTGCTGTTGAGATGTAAGCTATACTCTGTGAGCCTGTCTGCAGTGACTGGTGAAAAAATGTGCTTTCAGGAGACATTGACAGACCAAAGAACCCAACATGCCAAAATTATTAAGTCAAATACACCACTTTATCCCTTGATCCATTTTTCCTCTGAAGGATCAGCTGTGGGATAATAAAGCATCCTGAAAATGGCGTCTATGGAAACAGAGTATAAAAACCAGCATGCCTGCACAAAGGATGCAAAGTGCTCAGCTCTAGTTCAGTTTCCATCATACTGGCCTATCCCCTCTGTGGCCCTGAAAACAATACAGGATTTCTTTTTAACTCTTGCACACAGACCCTAGAGAGAGTCCAGAAAGGCTTTCTTTTTGGAAGTGTTTTAACAGTTGCAGGCTCTAGATGGTACTATGTAATCACTCTATTATGTTCTGCCTTGTTTGACTGTTTCTTACTCTTTTTTTGGCTTCTACAAAACGCAGGGAAAGCAGAGCAGCAAAATGAAGTCAGCAAGAAACCTACCAAATAAAAACCAAAAAGGTCATAGATTTTTGTTTCAGACTCCATATTTAGATTATCTTTCATTCTTGTATAATGGGCTAGATATTCTAACAGTGCTTAACACATTAGGTTCTAGTATTAATGAGTTATACTGTATTGAGCCAGCGTTTTCATTGCATTTACTGACAAAAAAAAGAAAAAAGATTAGTGCACGTTTCCCACAGAGCAAAGCAGTTCCTTTCTTACGGTTCTGAGTTTTTTTGCTCCTTGTGATGTCTTTGTGTGCACAGTGTGCACGAACATCTGTGCACACATGTGTAGCTTCAGTGGGGGCATTCTGCACACTGAAGATAACACTTCTCTGTTCCTCTGTCGAAGTCAGGTAAGAGGTTCCTACGTGCAGATGTGGGAACATCAATTATAAAAAAATACATAAATGCAGAAACTGTTATCTGTACACAATTTCTCATGACCTTTTGCTCCAGAAGTTAGTAGTAAACGGACACCTTTCACCACTCCTGGTGCCATGAGAGACATACACTTTCTGCAACAGGGGAGTGGGAGGTCCTAGCCCTCTGTGAAATCTATTTTTAAGGACTGCCTTACTGAGTTCAGAGACACAGTAGGATAAACAGCTATTTTCTGTAGAGCTGCAATAAAGTATCTGTGAGTATGTAATAAATGTTGTAATATGGATACTTCAAACTGCTAAAGAAAAATAAAAGCCCTAATGCATTTGCTTCCCTTGAGATTTTAATTCAAAATTAAGGTTTTCTGTGAAACTCTTCTCAATATAATTGCACTAGAACTCCATAAAACTGCAGTTGAGACAACAAGTAAATCACAGTTGGTACATTTTTCAAATACTATCTTACAAAATTTCTGGCACTTACTACTATTAGACAAGTTCCTTTTTATCCTTAATCTACAGTTATTAATTTACCTGCAATTCCTGAAAATCAGCCAAAGGGACAGACTCTACTCTGACCCCAGCAAAATGAAGATATCTGAATCAAAGGAGAAATTCAAGGAGTAGTTAAAGTTTTGTCGATGGAAATTCCTTCCAAGTGCCTTGCCTCCAACCCCCAGCGTGTAAGGCAGGGAAGGGAGCGGGATTGGAAAGGGACATAGCTGAGACAGCTGACCTAGACTGAATAGATGGGTACTCCATGCTATATGACTCCGTGTTCAGTGGTGGAAGCTCAGGGAAAGGAGGAGCAAGGGTTTGTGGTTATGGCATTTGCTTTCCCAAGTAGCAGTTAGGAGTGCTGAGGCTCTGCTTTCTGGAATATGCCTGGACATCTGCCTGCCGATAGGAAGCAGGGAGTGAATTCATCTGTTTGTGTTGCTTGTGTAGAGCTTTTGCTTTTCTTATCAGGCCGTCGTTGTTTTGATCCATGAGTCTTTTTGCTTTCCTTCTGTTTACTCCTCACCCTACGAGAGGAAGGGATGAGAGAGTGACTAGGTGACTCCCTTCTTTTCTTGAAGAAGAAGAGAAGATTGAGAGGAGACTTTATCAGTGTTTATAAATGTCTAAAGGGTGGATGCAAGGAGAGTGGAGTGAGACTCTTTTCAGTGATGCTCAGTGACAGGACAAGGGACAATGGGCACAAGCTGGAACACAGGAGGTTCCATCTAAATATGAGGAAAAACTTCTTTACTGTGAGAGTGGCAGAGCACTAAAACAGGCTGCCCAGGGAGTCTTCTTCTCCAAGATATTTTTTCAAAACCCCCTTGGATGCAATCCTGTGTAATGTGCTCTAGGCAAACCCGCGGTGAGGGTAGGGTGGGGTTTGGACTACATGATCTCTAGAAATCCCTTCCAAGTCCAACAATTCTGTGATAGGTCAACGTTTGACAGTCAACTAAGGCACAGGTGACCACATTAATTCTTCTCATTCTGGAACTCCCATTAAACTTTATGATTTCTTTAGGATGTTTTGTCAGCTGTTTTTATTTGTCTGAAAAAAGCAACATATTTTTTATTTGAAACATCTGATTCAGTTAGGAGTCAGAGGGGTTTGTTTCTGTTCCTCAAATGAGTGCATATTTTGATCTTCTAGTGAAATGTAAAATATATACATTTAGTTAGTCATAAAGGTTGTTTAAGTAGGCAATGTGATTATGTATTTACCTCAACAGATATATGAGCATGCAAGGCAGCTGTGTAATTATATGTCAATTTTCTTGGTTAAGCAAATACTGAGAAAAGTTTAATGTTTGTTAAGAAGTTACTAACTGAAAGCTACTAAATATTGCTAATGAGGAGTTGCTGAGGTCACTTTGTTTGTTCAGCTTAGAGAAGAGAAGGCTAAGGGATGACCTTATGGCAGTCTAGAACTTCCTCAAGGTGGGCAGGAGAGAGGGAGGTGTTAATCTCCAGTGATAGCACATGAGGAAACGGAATGAAGCTGCATCATGGGAGGTTCAGACCGGACATTAGGAAAAGATTCTTTTCTGAGTTGGTGATTGGTCACTGGAACAGATTCCCTTGGGAAGTGGTCAGGACATCAAGCCACTTCAAGGAGTGTCTGGAGGATGCTCTTAGTCATATGGTTTAGGATATATGTTTCCAGCAGCGAGGAAAATGGTTTATATGTAACGAAGATTGAGCTGCTTCTGCCTCCATGACGTGGGCTTTGTTTCCATACCTGCATGTGATGACACTGTTCTATATTGATTTTCATACTTATCAGTCTCATGGGTGTAATATTTGGGAGCCTTCCAGTACCATTTTAGACAGCATAAGTGACAGTTGCCATTGTCTCTTCGTGCATAGATCTGTGTTCTGAGAAATTATTTGGTTTCTGGTGTATGCAGAGCTGTATGCGTAGCAGGCAAGCCTGAAGATCTCCTCTTTACTCCTTCTATTCTGACTTTCCCCTCTCCTCCTTTGACCTGCCAAAGCAGTGGAGAAAAAATATATCTCTGTATCTTAGTGAAGGTGCTATGTTTCGTTATTCTTCTTACTTAGGTAGTCCCAAGGTAACTTATATTTTTGCTTGATTTCATTTTGAAAAATCTATGTGAAGAAGTTGTATATAATATATTTTCCTTTTCAAAAAAAATATTTAAATGTAGCTTGGATTTTATTCTATAATTAAAAACCCGAAAAATACCAATTTCTCAAGAGAGAACATATTTAAAAATGGAACATGCAAAAGCTACCAACAAACATAGAGGAACATAAAAATGTGGTGTCTTCCTGGGTAAATTGGTGTGCACCAGCTTAACAGTTGTTCAGTGTTGAAGAACGAAATGGCTAAAGGTGCCAGCTTTGTTATTTACTGGAGCGTGTTTAAGCCCTCATAGATTCTCTATTGTGTTTTTCTACAAACATCTATAATGCACCCAACTGACACAAACCAGTAAAAACCTGACTAGCTCTTTCCTCTTCCAGTTCTTGGTGTGGTCTTCACTAGGTTACTACTTCTTGACCTAACGGCAGCAAATACAAAAATGTTTGATCAGAGCTGCAAAAGATGATCAGCGTTCAGTGGCTGCCAAATATCAGTATATGAATTTATTTGATTCCACATGCCTAACTTTGAAGTGAGTGATAAAGAAACAAGGGAAAGTAGGCTGAAGGAATTAAACCTGACAATTACTCCGGGATACAGTGTAAACACTTGCAAGAGGTGTTAAAGGCAAGAGAAAAAGATTCCTAATTATCTAAAAGTGCAGAATATCAATTTCTTCACATTCTTGGAGATCAGAGGGTTGTGATTAGTGGTGCAGAGTCCAGTTGGAGACTTGTAGCTAGTGGAGTTCCCCAGGGGTCAGTACTGGGTTAAGTCTTATTCAACATACTCATCAATGACCTGGATGAAGGGATGGAGTGTACCTTCAGCAAGTTCGCTGATGATACGAAACTGGGAGGATTGGCCGATGCACTGGAAGGCTATGTTGCCTTTCAGCAAGAACTGGACATACTGGAGAGTTGGGCAAAGGTGAACCTCATGAAGTTCAACCAGGGCAAGTGTAGAGTCCTGTATCTGGGGAGGAATAACACCATGCACCAGTACAGGTTAGGGGCTGACCTGCTGGAAAGCAGCTTCATGGAGAATGACCTGGGAGTCCTGGCAGACAATAGGTTATCCATGGGACAGCAATGTGCCCTTGTGGCCAAGAACACCAATGGTATCCTGGGGTGCGTAAAGAAGAGTGTGTCTAGCAGGTCAAGGCAGGTTCTTTTCCCCCTCTACAGTCCCTAGGTGATGATGATATAATAATAAAAAAGGGAATATTTGGCATTTGGAGACAGCCATGAAATAAGCAGCAGGGCTGATGGCATGGTGTCGTGGATATGATTTTATTTATTCATTTATTTTCCAGATGCACACCAATTTGCTCCTTCTTGCACCAGCAGTCTTGTGTCTTCCACTGTGGGGTAGGGAAGCAATACAGCAGATAGGGGAGCAAAACTATTGATTGCTGCTTAGTAGAAATTATGGGAGTCATCCATGTTATGTTTGGGGTATAATGGTCTCTCAGTTCATTCTTCATCAAGACCATCCTGTGAAGTGCTTGGCTTGTTTGTCGAGGAGATGCCTGGATTTAAATGGGTTGGTGGGAGCTGGACAGGTTGTCATTACTAGATGAGGAGAGAGGTGCTAACAAATGTTTGCAGCTTTTAGGAAGTAAGGAAAAATTGAGCGGGAAAAACACAGTCTCTGGAGTTCTTTAGCAAGTCTGTAGTTACCTTTTACCAATAACATCCCTTTTATTGTCATCTTTGAAGAATTAATGTAGGTTCTACATAGACCTTGCTCGCCAAACTCATTATTTCAAGTTATCAGTTTCCCTATGTATTTCCATGGAACAGTGCAAGTGCATTTAATGGGAATTTCCAGCCTCCCAGGTTGCTTTGGGGAGAAAATAAAGCTTCTGTAGTAAGCTTCTGGCCTGAGAGCTAAAGACTGACCTTTACTGAAGCACCTTGTTAGATGTGGTGTCTTGCCCTGGCCAAGTAAGGCACATACTTGCCTTGCTTCCTTCTTGGAACATCAGCTGGAGTTTGCTTTAGTGCAGCTTGGGTGAACTTTGGCTTTTTGTAGGTAAATAATGCCATTAATGCTGCTGTTTACAGATGTCCACATGAATTGTGCATTTCTGTTACTGTGCTTTTAACTTTAAAAGTAGAAGATACTTCCATGTAGTTTTATCCTGCCATGGTATTTCCTTTTAAGTAGCAGAAGAATTAAAGCTGATGGCAGAGAGTCTCTTGTTGGCTTTTGTCTTGTGTGCATTGTAGTTCTCCATAAAGTAGAATGAACTTCTCTGGTTATTTAGAAGATGATGTGCTGCCTATAGCAACACAAATGACATAAAAACACCCAATATCTATTGCAAAATTGTGAGACTGTACAAATGGAGCTAGGCAGCTCCGTTTATATGACTTTAAATGGCTCAAGATTAAGATTTCATATAGTTAATCAGGAAATTTAAATAAAATGGATGGTTTATTAAAGTGCTGAATGTGGAACACTATTAGAAATTGAGGAATCCTAAGATCAAATTGCTTTTATTTGGACATCTGCATTTGCATATGAGTCCTTAAAATGAGGTAGGTGGTGCTTTGAAAATATTGGTGCTTTCAAAATGTTGTTAGCTGCCTTGATAGACCATTAAGAAATGTCCTCTGAGCAAAAGCACACCACTCTCTGTTGAAATCCTAAGGAGAGAAGCACAGGTAGCTCATAAAGATGTAACTGATTGTATAATGTTTACCTGGCAAATAAAGACTGTTCATTTTGGGTGTTACTATGGGAAATTAAATTCTTTCCTCAAGAAAGAAAAGAAAGTGAAATCGCCTTGTTCCTACAATAGGAAAGAATATTCAAACCTGGTGGCTGTTTTGCAGGGCTAGGGGGAAAAATCTCAGCAGCCCAATAAATTGTGCGTTGTATTATTTGGTATTCCTCACATAGAAAGAACATAAATGAAAAGGCCTGACCTTTTCACAGGCTGCAGCAGAGCTCTGACAATAGTCAATACTTACAGCTAATAGTTGTGCAATTTAAGATCTGCTGTATAATGATACATTTGTAAACAATTTTTTTCCCTCTTTTCCTAGAGCAACATGAGTAGAAAACTGCAGGCAGTAGGTATAAAAATGAAGTACTGCTTTCCTGATGGTTGTTATCCTCAGTCCTATAATTAGAATTGTGTGGAACTATCCAGGGAAGATGCTGATAAGAGAGCCAACAAAGTAACAGGCAAAAGAGAGGAGCAGACAGTCATTGCATTTCTGGTGGCCTTAGCATGGCACTGAGCAACCCATGTGCAGCTCTTCACCAATCCTCTTCTGACACAAAACATAATATGCAATTTTACGAATATATTGTAGTGGTGGGAGACTATAAAAGACACTTTAAAAGCAAAAAAAAATAGAGAACTGAAATCTAAACATGATGTGTTGATGTAACTAAGCATCTAACAATGTCCAGATGGACTGTCAAGACTGGAGAAATTAAAAACTGCATTTCTGAGTAGAAATTTCTCTTTTCTCCCTGGTTAACTCCCTTTTCAATGTTTCTTTTTTTTTTTTTTTTTGTTTCGTTTTGTTGGGGTTTTTTTAGTTGTTGTTAAATGATCACAATGCAAACAAGTTTTTATTTTTTTTTACTTTATTTTTTTTTCTTTATTTTTTTTTTCTTTTCTTTTTTTTTTTTTTACTTTATTTTATTTTACATGCCATACAGTTTTGCTATAGGTAGAAATTGGCAGCAGCTATTTCAGTACCTGCACATCTGCTGCCTCATAAAGGGATGTGCCAGAACCATTAGAAATGTTTAAAACAGTGCTTAGACCAACACCCGCTATCAATTCAGGTGTAGGGAGATAAAGAACCCAATTAGAAATAACTATGGGACCAAACTCTAGCAGATGTTCAATTACCCTTGCTACCTCTTGCAACAGACTAAAGGTGCAGTTGGTGTTGTATACATGCATCGTTTCAGGACTGCTTTTGAATTTCCATGTGTAGTGCCATCTGCCCTAATGCTCAGTGGTCCTACTACTGCCCTACAGCTATCCTGTTTGGGATGCCTTGTTGCATGGTGTGTATTTCTGTGCAGTTTGCATATGCCTACAGCAACGTGCTTCACAACAAAATGCAGATCGTGTTGATAAGGCTGGGCGAAAGGTAATGTTCTCCCCACCAGTGTTCTTCAGCTCAGTACAAATCTTTTTTTTTTTTTCTCTCTATCCGCAGAAAGGCTTACATTTTACCAATTTTAGTTATCCTTAATCAACGCAGAAATGTGGCTCTGGCTGCTGATGCTTGCAAAGCACAGTATTCTCTGGAATACCTGAAACATGATTGTCACTCTGCTAAAAATGAGAAGAGCTCCATCACAGAGAGACTGTACACCTCCTACCTTCAGCTGGACTCTAGGTCATTCCAAGGAATGATTTCAGTACTTGGTCGTTAACCTAATCCAGTGACAAATTAAAAAGTGTGTTCTATCCTGCCAGGATAGAAAAATGACTTTTTTATCCCTGCACAGCTGCAATTGAGAGAAACAGAAATTAATACTGCTCCTAAATATGGATATAGGCTGGAGAGATGCCAGACTCAGGGGGTGAGGGTAAAAACTTGCTTGCTTTTGACAGGAGATAGGCTTTAAATTTCCTTCTTAAGCTGGTGGGTTATGAAATGGAGTTCTGCAAAACTAGCAGACACGAATTAATTTTTACTGCTAAAATTCTGTATGCGATGTTGGAAAAACAACCAGTCTACAAGAGAGTTCCCTGTTGGTGGAGTAAAACATTTGGCAATGAACTAGTTGCAGCTTTTTTCTCCTCAAAAAGCTAGCGAAAATATGACTTTTTCTTCCTGGGGAAAAGCTGTAAATTGTCAAATAAGTAAAACAAACGAGGGTCCATAGCCTCTCTTTCAGGAGATGTAATATTTTTAAGTAATTTTGAAAGAAAATGCTTTATATTTGTCACATTTTAATATTCCTGAGCCCAGGGTGATAAGAGACATCAATCTTAAGTCCAACTATCAACCTCGGGAAGTCTCCTTTTAATTTGGGAGGGATGAGGAGAAATGTAAAAGCAGGTTTAGGAGTGCAGAAGTCTCGTAGAGGCTGGGAAGGATGGCTGGTTTCTCCTTCTCATGGGGCAATGTTCACTATTGATGGCTGTCAGTCAGCTTTTATTCCGGTGGTCTGCTCTTTTCATTACTCACCGTTATCTGAGTCCCTAGGAGAACTGATGTGTGAGAAGAAGTGATTCAACTTCAAAAACTTATGAGGAAACTGATTCAGTTTAAATAGGAATAGTAGCAGATTTTCCCTTGACCTTGGCATTGTCCTAGCCCTGTGGTTTGTCACAAATTCGGTTATATACCTCTGCATCCATTTCTTTGCTCTACATGTTTAGATTCCCCAGGATTCACGTGTGAGTTTGAAGAGGCACATGTGGCACAACTTCTAAGGTATAGCCATCATTTGACCTTATAATTCATTGAGTTTCACTGTGATCAGTTTTGTTCCGCACGGTGTGGTGTGTGCTTTCACGTCAGCTTTTACTTTCTTCTTTGCTTTGACATTACTTTATATGGGCAGCAATTAGGAAAACATATTATATGAGAAAACATACGTTTCACTGTTGAAATGTATTAAAAGTAAGATGGCTGCGAGTCTTGCTGCGTCTGAATGAGATTAAAAAGGAAAAGCTGTGTGTATGCTGAGCAGTAACTAACGTGATGTTTCAGTGCTCTCAGTATCTCAGCACTATGAGGGAATGCTTATTGGCAACAGTGGTAACAAAGCTGAAGCTAATGCAACAGCAGTCAGGAAAGAGTAAAAAAGGAAAAGGGAGACTCTGTTTGATGATGTCACTTTAGGGCCTGAACAAAACCCACCCCAAATACAGGACAAGTAAATGCTATGTAGTTAATGACAGTGGAGAGGCAAATCTTCACTGCATTTTAAAAGATAAAAGAAAAATATTCAGAAGCTGCCCTATTGGGAAATGCAATTTCAAAAATGTTATTTTAAAAAAACCCCAACCCCCCAAAATTCACAAGGAGTCCTCTAACCTGGATGTTCTTTTTTAGTATAACTAAACCTCTGTGTTTCGTACTTGTCTTTGTGTATAGGGCAACGGAATGACATTATTTCTGAGTTGAGAGAAAACATAGCTATTCAAAAGGAAAAGTTTCGTTGCATGCAGAAACAAACATCAGTGAGAAGAGCTGAGAACCTGACGGTTCCAGATTAATCAGTGGCAAAGATTCCCTGAGAACCTTTGGGAAGGTATGGGTTTGCCAGTGAAATTCCTGATACAATTTTGTTACCATTCAGCAGTGCTTTCTTTAATTTGATGAGCTTTTCCAAGAAAAATATAGCAAAATTTAGCACTTTTCATATCGCGTTTTGCAGATGAACTTGAAATGTGCCGAGTAACCACAGCTCAAAGTGGTGGGAGTTGTACAAGCTCAGCATCTTTTGGGATCTGGCTCTGTGTACACATTCACTGTGCAAACAGCTAATCAAGTTTCAAGAGTGGCAGAAAAGTTTATTCTCCTTTCTCCAAAAGCAGTTAATTTCCTAGGATCTATTGAGTCAAACGTATTTATGATGTTCAGTTCCTCACTTAATCAAAACTAAACACTTAATTTTACACTTCATACCTCCAAAAAGGAGGGTGAATAATTTATAATGAATAATTTTATGAATCTGGCCTTTTTCTGTTCATGAATTATCCACAAGAGATCATGACTTCTCAGAGGTACTTCTACTCAGAATGATTCATTGAATATTTTTGGTGTGCAGTAGTTTGTTGTGAGGTTTGATATTTAACATTCCAGCTGTTCTGATTGGACTCATTGCCATGTGTCATAATTGCCTACTGAATGTGTAGATGTCCTAAAATGATGCTTCCAGGCTGACTCATTGCAAACTACTTCAGCTTTTTTTATAACTTGATTTATTTTTTATTGTTCACTGTTTCTTAGAAAAATACTGCTACAGCAAGCTTATTTTTGGAGTCATTGAATGCAAAAGAACCATAACTTAGATGAAATCATCTGTTAATGATCTTGATGGCAGGCATAATAAGACTGGGAAGTAACTAATGTTTTGAAGCTCGTGTGCATCTCTGTGGGACAGTGCGTTACAGCAAAGTCCTTTGGCAATGTTTGAAGCTGAGGCAGAGCAGACCTTTCAGCCTCTTTAATACAGCACTTGTGACCATCTAGATCAATATCTAGAAGGTCAATGAGTGTCACTCATCAAAGTTGTTCTTTAAATGGTTTTGCAGCATGATGGGTTTTGGTTATCATAGAAGTATAGCTAGTGGATACTCTTCCTCCCATCGGCATCTGCATACTTACGATTACCTGTGTTTACTCTGTTAGCTTGTTTATGCTGCTAGTTATGACATCCTAATCCAAACATCAATATATAGTGTTTGGTCATCTCTGAGGGACTAATACGGACTTTGGCAGATGTTAGACTTTCAAGATAAATGGATGGACATTAATCCACATTTTGGCTTTTTATAACAGATAGAATTAATATCCAGTTATTCTGGAGTATATCAACATGTTAGTATTTCTACCAGTGTTCTTTAATTATTATCCTGTAATAAACCATTGAAATTATACAGGTTGCTTAGTTACGTAGGTAGATTTATTCTTTGCTCCTCAATCTCTTTTGTGATATGAGAATGTTTCTTAACAGGGTTGCCACAGCAGCACAGTTGGTCATATGGAGAGTAGTTAATGTATGAGAAGAGTCTTAATTTGTTGATAAGCTCCAGAGAAACAGATAATCACCCATGTAGTTGTTGAAGACATAATTAGGTATAATTTATATACCTTATGGACAAGGGAAGATTTGCTGATTATATATAGACAGTTTATGTCAGACATCGTCTTTTTAGATTCTCAGAATGTACCTGAACTATGTGTATGTAAGCAAGTAGCATCAAAACTAGAAAATCGTGTGGATACCTCAGTGTTTCAGGACTTGAGGCCAAAGATTTTGACAGATCCTATAGGACCCATTTGGACTTAGATATATTGTATATGCACTTCATTTATTTGTTAGCCTTTTGATAGGTTATATGGTTGAGCACTATAAAAAAATTCTGTTATGTCCTCCTGATTAATCCTAAACTATATTCCTGATCATGAACTTGACAGGCTTTCTGTCCTCTCTTTTTATACATATATAAAGTATTACCAGGAAAACCTGTGGATATAGATTTATGCAAAACAGTTGAGCAGGAGTATGTCTGTGTAGACTAGCTAATCTTCTGCAACCCATTACTTTATGATTCAGTGAAGTTAACCCAATTTAAGTAGAAAGTTGAAAACAAGGAATCAAACCTTCAGTTGGTACAAAGCAACATTTTTCCCTGTCCTCAGTTTCTCTATATTCTGGAAAAGTAGGAAAGATTTTTTTGCTCATATCCAAGACATGTCACAGGTCCAATACTTTTGTCGTTGAAAAGATCAGCTCTTGGACCAAATGCTTCCTCCTAAATTCTGAAGGTAGAACACAGGATTTCCTGGGATGGAAGGGGTGGGGGGTGTATATTTGTGCCTGTGAGTGCATGCATGTGAATGAGGTCAGAGAGAATGGATTTGTTGTGTCCACAGGGAAAGAAAGAGCTTTGAATTTAAAGAGCAAGGAGATTTTACCAATATTAGACAACAACTGATGTGTGACAAAGTTAATATATCTTATTTGAGATGGGAACATTACTATTACTAAAACACTACCTTCAATAGAGAGCTAATGGAAAGTAACATGGACAGAATCAGTCAACTTCCCATCACTCCCAATACTCACATGCATAGATGTGTGCACTCACATCAAAAGAAAGACTGAGGACTGAGATCATGATTGTTACTAGCAGGCTTTAGGTTGCACACAGGGAAGTAATGAAACTTGGCTATTTTATGTAGAAAAAAACAAAAAAAATTTTCCAAAGCATGTGAATGGAATAGACCTGTCTGCCGAAACATCTAAGAGAACCATCTCTGCAGAGCTATTATTTCTCCTTTATGTTATCTGCAGACAATTTCCACTGTTCATAAAATAGCCTGACTCAGAAGCATCAGATGAGAGATCACCTTTTTTGCACCCAGCTGCCGAAGCTGTTGTAGTACTCTGGAGGCATACATTTAGCCAAAGTAACAGGGCAGTGATCACTGCAGAGGTCTGGGATTTCCTTCTTTCTTCACTCAAAGAATTAAAGTTACTATTGTTATAGTGACATTGAACTAATTCTTTGCTACAGAAAGAGCACGAAGATAAAAATGTCCCATCCAAAGCAGTTCAGTAAATTTGTTAAGTGGCTGTGACTTCAACAAACTTGAGTGTTTGAGAGTGCCTGAGTTGTCTCATTGAAGTGTGTAATAAGGCCTGGAAGCAGTAGTTTTTTATTGTTTATATGCTGTAATGAAATCTGGAAAGCAAATGTCAGAAGCATAAATAAAATCATATCCAAGTGTACGGGTGGTAATATTAGGACTTTAAGAATAACACTTTAAATATTCAAGTGGTTAGGTACTAATTAATCCTTGTAACACAGCTGTGCATTGGTTAGGTACACATTGTATCTTTTGAAGATGGGGAAACTGGAGCAGAACCCAGAGGTGATTTGGGATGTGAAAATTTTCTGTTACTAACCCTTTCTCCATTTTGGATCATGCTGCCTAGAGCTGTGGAGTGTGTACAGTCATAGTTTTCTGGCGTTCAGACTGTATGTAGGAAAGTTACCTTGACAAAGGCAAGTTTTTTAAACTCCTATAAAAGTCCAGGTTGTAGTGGATGAGTAGTATGGTGATATTCCAGGTGTAATTGCTTAAACTTTGTTTTCACTGCTTTACAAGCTGTTTTGGCTGTCACTAGAACTTTTAGTATCCTGACATGCATGGAAAAGGTTACGGAGTTGAAGTACTTAGTAAATACTTTCTATACTTAACTTACTTAAGAAAGTTACTCTGGTGTAAATTGATTGATGTAATTAAAATGTACTTTGGTGCTATACTAAATTAGAAATCAAGAAAATTGGTTGAAAAAGCAGAGTGAGGAGGGATAATCCACTTGAAACTCAACTTCTTGTGTTTCCCCCAGCACCCCAGCAGCTGTCAGAGGCTGCAGGATCTGCATGCAGTGGGTGTGCTCTGTGTACAGAAGTGACCACCATGTCAATGCATCTGGTTCCCATTTGGCCCCACTCTTCTGCTGAATGTGACCATATCCTTTTCTTGGTGCGGGTGAACATCTGTGAAAGGTCAGGTTTGAGGTGCTTTTCGTCTGTGCTTGAATCTTAGACACCTCCTTTATAAAAATGAAGAAGGAAACTCGGGTTCACTTTTCATCCTTTAAGTCTTGCTGCATAGTTGGAAATTAGATGATGGGCTTGGGTTGATTCCTAGCTGCAAATACTTGAAAGACCTTTAGAGGAGGATAGGTATTGAGTTAGTTTGGGCAAGAATCACAGAGGCTTACAGATTCAAAGGTTAAATACGTATTTTCTGACTGAATGCTGGCATTCTAGCAAGCATGGATCATTCTTGAATTTTTGCCATTTTTGAATTTTCAATGAAGAAAAAACATGAATCTTTCCATAGAATACCTTGGAAGACCAGTTAAAAACGTGTATTATAGACAAGTATGTATTTCTAAGCTTTTCAAGTTGGGAAGCCTGTAGTTGGAGCCTTATGTCTCAAGAGCCAGTCCTTCTGAAAATCTTGATGGGGGGGAAAAATCTTTATACCTTAAGAATCTGAGAAAGAAACGGGGACTCACTTAAATATTCTTATGATTTTGGCATGGTTAGAAGGAAACAAACTGCTAAGCAGTTTGTCATTTAGAGATGCAAAGGACATTTAGTATCTCTAATATACACATGAAGTCCTTAGTTGGAGTGGTTTTCAAAGATGTTTGTTTTGTGTTGTTTGGTTGTTTTTTTTAAATATTATAATGATTTCTAATAAACCTCTATCAAACATGTACATTAAAGAAGGATTTAGATGAAAACACTGTGGGTTTTGATTGACACAGGTGATGATTAGAGGAATGACCTTTACATAAAACAACATGAGTGTGGGGCAGAGGACTTAAGACCAGAGGAATTAAGTGGAATGCTGAAGGAATAAGAAATTTGTAGTGCCTCCGGAGTTGAGGCAAGTCTTCTAGATTCCATGTAAGGTGGAATTTAACCAGTGTAGGGCTTCAAATTGAGAAAGAAATGGTAGCACTTTTCAAGAGGAGAAAAAAAATCCAGTGAGGTCTGGAAGAAGGAAGCTGTAATCATCAAGACGGAAGAATTATAAATGGACAAGTATTCCAGTGGCTAGAAGAGAACAGGAAAAAATATTGTTGGTGTTTGAAAAGGAAGATCAACATCATTTGACTGAATACACTTTTTCTGAACAATGATGTGATCTGAGATTGCAGGTTTATTTTGCATGGAGTCCACGATTAAGAGAGCTCAGCTGCATTCCACCTTTTTAGTATTTATCATAAATGCCAACGCCAACTCAAATAATCTTCCAGAGTGTTCCAGCAAAATAATTCTTTTTATATTCCAAATTTTTCTTATTTTTCTTCCCACTCCTCTTGTCCAATTTATGCTAGTGGATGAGAAGTGTTTCCCCATGTTTTCAGATGCCTCTGGCTGCTACTTACTTGGTTTTAAAAATATATCACAGAAGAGTTTGTGAGTAGTAGAGGTAGATATTGCATGGGACTAGCTGGTATGTTTTTCCTAGTTGAAAGATTCTGTGGCCTGCACAGGCAGAAATAACAGTTTGATGAACTCTACTCATCTTGTTAGTGGACACTGACTTTTTTTTTTTCCTTCATCTGTTGTAATATTTCATCACAGTGGCAATTGGCAAAATCTGCTGCACTATTTGCAAGAAATAAAAAGATGTCAAAGCTTATTAAGGTCATTGAGCAAAACTATGTGGATTTTAGGATTATATAGCTGTAAGTATTACAGAATTATTAATTTAAAAATCTATATATGAATAAAGCATCTGGTGAATGAATAAGAGTAATTTCTCTCACATGGATAATTTAAATACCAGCTGTCTCCATCCCAAACCATATTTTCTCATAAAAGCTTTTAGAGAGTCTGTCTGATGGTTGTGAAATTTTGGGATTTATGGACAGTTAAGGTCTGTCTGTACAAGGCTCTGAATCGTGGCTCATAATTGAAAGCCACCTTCAATGAATGGTTCAAAATAAGTGCAAAAGACCCCCATGAGAAAACAAACAATTAAGCTTTACAGACTGACTCCCCTTAAATGTCCTGTCAAAACTGTAAAAGCTGCATTTTAATGTGGGCGATAAACTTGAAAGGGATAAAAAAGATGTGAAAATATTCCTTTTAATTTTTGCTGGACAGGTGGAAGAATCTGCCAGACTCTGAGATCATATCCTTAAAATAAACCGATATACTTTATAAATTGCCTTGTTCTTTTATGATGGCTTTACCTGTGCTCTTCATCTTTATCCATTTTATTTCTGATTTTAGTGACAGTCTAGACAACCGATCACAAGCTATTTTTGAACAGTACTCCAACTTTCCTTAGCTGCTTTTTAACACACTTCAGCAGTGCTTTTTCTTTATTCTGCCACACAAATTTTCACTTTTCTTATTTGTTTTTCCCAATCTGGATGTTTTCTGAAAATGTACTGAAAAGAGAAGGAAAATCTTCAGATGAAATCAGGCTTTTTGTGGATGTGGCCTTCCTGAGATCCTTGTCAGATGATGTAAGCTGGCACTCTTAGAACTTCATTCAGTTCCTGGGGCATGAGTTTCTTGCAGTGCTTTCTGAATGCAAGAAAATACAGTTGTTCAGAAAACAATTTTTTATCTAGGAAGCCCTATCAACGTTTAGAAAATTTGTTTGAAACTAGGATGGATTTTGAGTCCTACAAAATTGCCTCCTTTTGTTTTTCCTGGCGAGTATAGTTCTGATGCAATACAAAAATGAACCATGTTATTCACTATTTGCCATAGCAGTGTGATGACGACTGATGTGATTATGTAACATCAGTGAAAGCCACTGTATCAATTTATATCTATCATCATCACCAGCACTGACTCATCCTCTTCTCCTTGTGCTTCCTCAACTGCTTGATCTTTTCAGATGAGATAATCTTACAGCCGAGTTCACCATTCTTTGAACAATGTCAAGTTGAAAGTTGCCGTTTGAACTTAGAATTAAGTCCACATATGCTGTTTATCAAAATAGACACATCGCACAATTAAGCGTATTTCAAGTAAACTACAAAAAAGGACCCTAAGCCAACCCAATTTACAGATGTCCTGCTGAAATACCCTGCTTCAGAATTAACCTTTTTTTTTCACTTTATCCTGCATATTTTTGTTTCGTATTTTAAAGAAATAGTTAATATCTAATACTAAAATGTTCAGTGAAATGACTAACTGATGTATGGATTTTTTTCAGGTTGTTTTTTTTTTTCTTTTCAGTACATGTGGAACTTTTCTGCTCTCATTCAGAACAAAATCAAATCTTGGAATCATAAGAATCTACTTTCAAATTATAACTATTATATAGTATTAGAAAAAGGAGGCAAAAAGTGACTATAGAAGCAACCCATGTGTCTTGGGATTTTCAGTCACGATTTGAAGAAAACAGACATCAGAGATAGAGCTACTTACAAAACCTGTATTTTCAATACAGCCTGCTTCCAACAGCATGCAAATGTATGCTTCATTTCTCTTAGTTCTCTTCTAATTCTAAACGGTGAACAGGAAAAATACAAGCCCAGAGTTGCTTCAAAAAGATTCTTAAGATTTTAGGAAAACTAAAGTCCTGATTCGTTCTTTTAACCACATTGAATATGGAACTTCTAACACATACCTTTGTGTTTGTACATTGTGTGTGTTACAGCAGCATTGAGTCTCTCCCCTGAGATACTGACTTGATATTTTAGTACGTAACTCAGCAGTACTTGTTACTCCAAGTGTCAGTATTCAATGATAGGAAAGAAAATAAACTAATTTCCTTAAAATGTAGTGCTTTAATTGAACACACCAAAATATTATGAACCATAATTCCACTGAATTTTTCTAAGTGCTTTCTGCAAAACATAATATAACATTTGCATTTTACAAGGAAAGTGCATTAGCTACTTTTGTATGGGAAAAAGAGGTTAATTTAATTCTGGACTGTATTAGAGGTTAAATGTAAAGCTTTAATGTTCTGGGGTTCATGCCAAAATAATAATTCTGCTAATGAAATAGCTCATTTGTAATTCAACCAAACAAAATGGAAGGAAGCATTTTTGAAGCTGTGTCTACAAGAATTGATTACTTAACACTTATAAGCTAACTTAAATCTCAATGCTCTTTAGACAATGGAGCATGTTTTAGAATTGTGAGGGTGTTTAGATATTATCCTAAACACCATATATTTAAAAGCATGTCCTCAAATCACTTTATAGTGCTGAATTACCGTTTTTTGATGGACCATTTATAGATCTAATATGTTCCCTAAAAGTACATGGTATGATTACCAGCCAATGCTGAACAATCTTTTCTGAAGTAATTCTGATTGAGCAGGTTATTACAAAAAAATATGCATTGTAGATTTAGCTCCTTTTTCTGTTCACAAATCATCTGTGAACAATTTAGAGCACAGCAGCATGTATATGATACATAAATGTTTATTGGATAGTTTGGATTAAAAAATAGTCAGACTTTAGATTGTCTGTGATCCATTAACCTATTCAATAGTTAGATTGTTTTGTGTCATGTGTTTGTTTTTTTTTTTGATGATGTGTCTAAATTGTGGAAAGCAAGTAGTAGGTAGGAAATCCTTTTCTCCATGTGTGGAAGCCCTGGCTTTCATAATGTTAGGGTTATTTGAGTGAAAATCTGTTCTTCATTTGTTTGTCCATAGAATTGCAAACAGCTGCTAGTTTATGGAGAAAGTAAAAACATGTCTGAATTTGTCAGTATTTTGGTATAAAAAGAATACTTAAAAAAAAACCAAACAACAAAAAAAGTATATATGTAATGTGTTTCCCCAAAGTGAAACTCGAATCGGCCACTTTGACATTTTTTTCTTCCTCCCTTTACCCACTTCCACACGGCAAAAAAACCCCAAACCAAAACTAAACAAACTGGTGGCTGCAGCTTATCCTGAGTGGATAACTGGATGCTGATAGCTGACTTTCTGATTTTTGCTCTCTGGTTTGTGTAAGATTAAAGAAATATGAGGATTTAAACAAAATTGCCTGAAAAGTTGCAACTGCTCTTCTAAATTTTCTGAATTCTGGAGTTTTTTCCTTTCTTGTAGTGCTTTGGATATCTCTGACTGCTACATTTGTCTGTTTGCAAGTCTCAGCTCTGCCTTTGCTCTTAGTCCTTTCAATAGTAGTATTTGTGGTGATACATAGCTGTGATATATCATTTGGTCTAGTAAAATAGAATACTTCTCTCTATAAGCCTTGAAGAGTCTTAAATTTTAAGGGCAGAAAAACTTGTCAGATGATCCAACCTACAAAGCAGATTTCATGTACCCAATTGGAATCTAACTTGTGCCTACACATTTTAGAATGCCTGATTAATAACCTTTCCAATGTTCAAGTCTAAACACTCTGCCTAGTCAACAGAGAGCTATGGAAGCTTCTCTCTGCAGGTGGGGCCCCTCTGCCTAGCTGTAGGCATCTGAGTTAGGTTCATAACCTCTTTCCAACAGCCTTTCAAAGATGATTAGTTTTTTATTTTTGTTTGATAAAGGAAGTGTCCACCTTTCCTGTATTAGGAAGGCTGCTTTCTCAGGCTTGATTTATACTTATGCTAGTTGAGCCATTTTGTACTCTGATGAAATAAGCAGCTTTCTGTACTTTTTATCATTTAAAGTTTAGTAATTTACTAGAGATAAAGCAAGGAGGTCTAATCTTAGTGGCCACAGGGCTGAAGCAGGTTTCAAGCCTCTTTCTTTTGAGAGCAGCACAGGATCTCTGCTCCCCCTCCCTCAGTCAGTGGCTGATCAACTGGCACCCTCCAACAAGCAGCAGCAGATGGCAGAAATCTCCTTCACACAGAAACAAAACAGACCTGGGTATCTGCCATTGGAGAAGCAGAGGAATAAGTGTGAGGGTAGGAAGGCTGCTGCCCAAGCCAGAAAGATGTCCTTTTTTCAAGAAAAAAAGCTTCAGGCCAAATAGAAATTTCCTATGGATCTGATTCAATGGTTATTAGTTGAACATGTTGATTTAAAAAATAACTTATGTGTCGGAGCAATGTGTTCCACAAAGGCATCTAGTCGTGATCCGAGGACATCAAGAGATGAAGATGAACTTTCCTTTATATTATTTCCCAGCGTCTAATCACTCTTGCAATTACAAATCGGTGTGTGATTTCACATTTGGCTTCATTTCTAGCTTTCATTCGTGTTATATCTGTCTTCGTTAAAGAACTCTTTAGCACCTCCTATTTTCTCCCTTTGAAAGTATTTAGACACTGCACTCAAGTCATTCTCAGCCTGCTCTCTCAAAAGCTAAACAGCTTGAGCTGTTAAAGTTTTTCACTTTAACACATTTTCTTCAGCTCCCAAAGTCAATTTTTAGTGACCTTTTTCTTCACCTTCTTCTGTTTTCTAATGTCCTTCTCAAAATTTGGCCACTAAAACTGTTGGCAGCATACCAATACCAGTCCTGCTTCTGCTGCTTACATGTCCAGAGATTATAATAGCCCATTTTCCTACATTGCTCAAGGAGCATGTATTGAATTACTTATTAGCTATCCCTGCAAAAGCCATTTTGGAGTGACATCTTTCACACTCTATGGGTGGCACATGCAGTCTTCCTTTTAGCTGTATTATTTTGTGCTTGGATATATTTAAGCACATTTTGTTTGAGTAATCCCAAATCCTCTTGTGATTGCTATCAACCACTCCACCGATCTTTGTCTTAAAGGAAGGTTTAAAGATTTAATGGTCACTGATTTTATATTTAGTCCAATTCATTAATGAAAACGTGGAATAGGATCAGGTCTATTGCTAGTCATAGCATAAGTTCACTATTTGAGATCTTTGTCCTAAACATCCCAAAACAAGACTTATGCACTTCATAAGTGGTCCTCCCCAGCCTCCTACCCTAACCCCTGCCTCTGTAGGTCACACAGCCTATAAGATGACCTGGGGAGCATCTTTGCTGTTGGTACATCTAGAGAACCGTGGGTTGGCACCTCTTCTGGGACAGCCTCAGGAAGAGACATGGCAGGGAGCTTTAGGGGCTTCAGTTCAGAAATGAGGCCCTCCTAACCATTGTTCCTCTCTACTCACAGAGGTGAACCTTAATCCCATAACCCAGCACAAAAAATTTCTTATTGCACTAGTGTTGATAGGCATGAGTTCAATACTGCCTCTTTATTCTTCCTTATGTACTTTCTGGGGTTACTAGCTTGATTTATACCAACTGATATTTATTTATGTGTGTGTTGTCATTTGCTATCTATTTTTTTGGTATCTTTTCATAAATGTAGCGTCCCAAGTTTTTGGTCTAGTTTTTTTTTTTTGCTACGGAAGTGAAACTTTTGATCAATTATTTTTCAGGAGCTTAGACATTTCCCTTGTGTTCTTGGAGCTCCCTTTCCATTTTGTTTTTACTTTTCCTCAGCTTTTAGGAATTAATATTTTGGAAATACTGCCTGTGTATCTGCCTATCTACAGAGCCCTTTGAGACTGTCCTCTCTTTGCCCACGTTGAACATAATTAGATTGCTACCATTGATCTATAGATAACTACCAACTTCCAGTCTAATGCTTCAGTCATGTGCTTTGTTATAAAATAGTTACCTCATTTTGGGTAGAATACGCTTTAGTTTTAGAATAGAGGGAAGTGTTATAGCAGAAGCTCTAATGATGATTTATTATTAGCTGATTGAAATTTGCAGCTTGCATCTGCCAAGCTGAAGCGTCCAAAAAGACATCTCTTTCTCTACATAATTGACCAGTATTTAAGGATTAGGTCATCCTATTCTGTAGTTTGATTTGGTGATCTGCAACATCTTCTCATCAGAACCTCCTCTTGGGTTTTGTTAGTGAACTCATTGATCCATATATGTTCAAGTTTCTGCTGTTCTGAGTTATCAATACCTCTAAAGCAAGTAATTGCCTTCCAAAAAAAGCACCCTTACAACCTCTTTTTCTTACATAGCCTTTTTTAAACAGGTTATAGGCTGTGATTTTAGAATTCCAGTCAGGAAAATATTACCACCAGGTTTTAGTAACACCAATTGTATTGAGTTTCTTCTCATCAACCACAACTTGCAATTATTTTTGCTCAGTATCTGGATTTCTAGTGATAGTTTAAAAGTAAGAGGAATTTTCATTAATTTCATTTTCTTTGCCACAGTACTTTGAAATGTTTGGAATATGCTGCATTTAAATTGTATGAATTAGTCTAGTTTTCAGGCCTTTTTGAATCTTTCAGACAGCATCTAACAAGCAAATTATTCAACTTACTGATGTGATTTCCTCAGTATGGCTTTTTCTTCCATGAAAATACATCCTGCTACTTCATGAAATCCAGACTGTCTCTTTCATACTTCCTGTGTGCCTAATAAACTTCTCAAGCATTTTCTACCTTTTCTTGCGCCTAGAACTAGAAATATCTCAGAAAAGATCACTTGAGCCTATCTCTTTATCATCTCTTTTCCAAGGCTTGGACTTCCTAATAATATTTGTAAATGGAGAGATGCCAACAAATTTCTGGCTTCTATTTCTCCTCACCTTTGAATGAACTGGTCACTTTTCTCAAGATGATGACACTGATGAGATCAGTTCTCATATCAGAGTTGATAGGACATTACAAGTACAGTCAAATACAAAAATTCCTGTGGTCTGTCTCTTCATTGAAATGCCTAGATAGTTTGATTCAGAGCATTTGATAGTCTTACAGTATCTATGAATTAAGGTGAATGCCTCCAGGGAATCTTTCTCCTTCTTGATAACAGAACTAGTAGATGTGTTCTTGCTTTCTATAGTTCACCCTAAATATATTAAATGTCTTTTATGAGTTAATATCTGATTTGAAAAGAAGACATATGCAGTTAAGAGGACAACAAGAAATTTCACAACACAAGGTAAAAGCAGACAGACGGACTACATGATAAAGGGAGTGTGGTTTCTCATACAAAACTGGAAAAAAAAAGTCAAGCAAAGATCTGAGATAATTATTTATTTACAATTACAGTAACTGCAGATCAGTGGAGTTATGATTAATATCCCCATGCAGTTTTCTGTATTGGAGATATGTAAATTCAGATCAGACATCCTAGGCTCCCTCTGTGGTCAGTGGAGATAAACAGGCATTTCTAGTGCATGATTTCTCTCATCCTGAAGTAAATGTCTATATTTCATCAGATGAGCTGAGTCTTAATAGATTCATTTCTCTTCATGATTGCCTCAGTTGTGAACACTGGAGTTCTAAAGGTAGATAAGATTAATCCTACCTTAGCCGATTAATGTCAAAACACTCCATTTTAGGAAACAGTGGTGCTAGCTACACACCTCTTCCTTAAATATTTAAGTTCCCTGAAACTTGCCTCAAGAGCAAAACCTCACAAACATAAAGTTTGCTCAGCTCCTGAGAATAAGATTTATTAACATTGTAGTATGTTTTTACCTGCTTTCCAAATAATCAATCATAAAGTTACTGATTTAAAGTCATAAATTGCATGTTATCTCATGCATAGATTATATTTTATTGATCTGTCATAATGCAAATTGCAGATTTAGATTATTAATAAATTCCTAGTTTTTACTGAATATATTTATTTTTTTAAGTGAACAAAAATGTCTGTAGGAGAGCCTTCAGACTTAAAGTCTTCTAAAGAGTTTATAACATGTAATGTTACTGTCATTTAAATTTTAGTTTCTGGATTTTACCTGTTTCTAGCCCATAGGTGAACTGTGTTCTGTGCCGGCTTACTTATTAATTTATAAACATGAAGCAGGCAATGTAGCAGGAGATAAAGAATGCACATTAAAATAATGTCTCACAGCAGTATCACTTCCAGCTGGGGAATTCAGTGTTAGAGTTGTTACAACTTCTTTCTGCAAAACTCACAGAGCTCTTTCTCTCGATGCTGCTTTTCCTACCTGATACTGCATGTAATGTTGCCTCTATTTGAGTCGTTAAGTTCCTCTTTTCTGAGAGTTAAAAAAAGGACCCTTAGCCCGGGTTAGCCAATCAATTTAAATACATGGTAAATTAGATTACCTATGGAAATCAGTCACGCAGTTTTCTAAGGCATCTTAGGAGGAAGAGAACTCAGCATCTGTCAGCAGCCTGACATGTCATAAGCATGGATTGAGAAAAGACTGTTGGAAGTACTGTGAGAACGAAGAGAATACTATAATGTGCCAGCAAATCTGGTTCATGCTGTCAGGCTTGCCTCAGGCTAGCCACACCCTGTTGATTTTCAATGTGTTTATACTCCTCTGTTGGGTCACCCCTGGGGGCTGTTGTGTGGACAATGCTTCAAGCACCTGTTTCAGGGAAATCTTGTGGGCATTTCCTGAATACCTGAGATAAGGTCATCCTAATCATCACAGGAGAGACTTGTATTTATACCTGTAGGCTCACCACCAGCTCTTGCTCATCTCCTAGATTCATGTGTATCTGACAGCCCAAACAGGGCTGGGAAGCTCATATACACAGCTTTATGCTCCTGAATGACGTTATGGGTTATAGCGTGTCTCCTTTTGTCCTTCTTCTGGATTTCTGGATTCAAGCACACCAGCAGGACTCTAAGATGGCAAGATGAAGGAAAGGAGTACAGAGCAGTAGCGATTGGGAGAAACGAAGGGTGGGGCGGGGGAAGAGTGGTCTTGGAACAGGTACCAGCAATACTAACAATGTTTTCTTCTTTTCCTTTTCAGCTCTTCTCCTCTGTCTGTAAGAATTGATCCCTATTCAGAAATTATTGAAACACTGAAGAGGAACCAGTGTCTGGCATCCAATACAAGGGATGAAGATAAGATCAAGTTTATATGAAGAATATCCTGTTGCAGTACTGGCTCAAATGGGGCTCTGCATGTCTCTAACATTTTGTCCCACTGCTTGATACTGTGATTTAACAGAAGAGGCCATGAAGGGCCTGTTTTGCAGCTAACTCTGCATGGAAGTGGCAAACTCATCCCATCATTTTAGGGTCACCATGATGTTAGAAAGCCCTGAAGTGTTTGGGAAGAAGATCAGGATGCATTACTTCTTTCTCCTCTGTAGGACTGTCAATTCTGTAACAAGGCAGAAAGGAAACAGATGGACAATATGGTGATTTGAGAACGATTGCAGGCAATTAGGATGCACTGTGTATTTCTGCAGAAGGAGCTGCAAGGTTAGAACCTTCCAACTCTGCTTCCTCATATGTCTGAGATGCAAGCTTGAGGTGTGTTAGGCTAACCTAGCACAAACCAAAATGCATTAATGTTGATGTATAGGAATGAACATAAGTAACTCCACCTTTTTAGAGAACTAGGACTCCAGTCAAAGATGTGGGGTTTTGCACTCAGTGCAATGGAATTTTAGCCATATTACATTTGTTCTATGTCATTCATCATGCAGTCTGCGGCCAACAAGCTGATTTGGGGACGGGAAAGTAAATCCTACCCATTTTCAGCTTGCTCCCATTTGCTTCCTCAGTGTCTACAATACATGCAGAAGAGTGAAGTTCTTATGTGATTGGCCAAATTCTGCCATAGATTGCCATAGAAGTCACTAGATGCTTATCTCTGCATAGCTAAGAATAGATATTTGATATGTTTTTTTTACTAGGACCAATTAGTTAACTAAGTTGAATCTTTCCGACATACAGTGATTTTACAATACAGCTTTTACCTAGTAGTGAAGAACTATTTTTTTGTTGAAAGGTTCTGTTCATATTGCATTTTTAAATCAAATAGTACACAAAATTAGTAACACAAGAATCAGATCTTTGGCTTTCATCTAGCTCAAATCTAGTTCCTCTTAACTACCAGGTGGTTTACTGTAGGCTGTTACTAGGTCAAAATTTAGTGGGCTATGTGGGGGAAAAAGTTAATAATAAAAATGTTGATCTCTCTTTGTCTCTTTCCTTCAAGGACAGATGCCTGTGTGTAAGACCCAGAACTACAAGTGTATTCATTAGAAGACGAAGTCAGATTTAATAAGCATAGAAACTCCTGTGGCTGGAGATAACCTTCTAGGTCAGGACTTGGGAGCATATGAAAAGCAATGAAAGGAACAGTGGTTTTTATTATTAGAAAAAAGGTACAACATCAACAGTGCTCTGAATTCTGCTGTTGTGTGATTTTGCTGCTGCTGAGGAGTGAAAAAATAGCAATATCCCACTTCTGGCACAGACAATACAAAATATCTCCAGCCCCACCAACTAGAAGATCAAACATTAATGTTCCTCAACCGATGGACATGGAATTACTCCACAGAAAGGAACTGGTGGTGTCACTACCTGTGTTTTCCTGCTTGGTCAGTGATCTGACTCTCACAGATGCTACATTCATTTAAGTGAAACTGTGTGCAATAAAGTGTCTTTCCCTTGAGGTTAGTTGTTCTTGCACTTAACAGATGTGTCTTGCCTGGGATGAGTTTCACTGAGAATGGGGTACCCCTGGCTTCTCCCAGGCAAGTAGGCCAGGATAAGATGGGTGAGAAGCTCAGGGGAGCATCTTCAGGGGTAGTGTCCAAGGCATGGGGAAGAGCTTTTATTACATGGAAGGTGTTTAGTTAAAGTTTCTTTAAGTGCTGGGTGAATTCTGGGAGACAGTTTGTGTTTGACAGCTCACTCTGAAGCAGGGTATGGACAGGAGTTTTAAAGAAGCCTGAAATCACTCTTAGATGGACCAGTGTTAACTGTGTTTCTGAGAGCACTGATGCCTTTTCCAAGCAAGAATTAACATGAGGTGTTACTTGAAAAGGTGTTAAATGTAGGACTTGAAGCTTAGCACAAAGTGTCCTGGCTAGCCCTGTATAATTTTTCTGTGCCATACATAAATACTTTCCCAAAGAAGTTTTAATTACTGACTAATATTTCTTCTTTGGGCTCTTACTAATAGTTTATATACAGACCTATACTTTGTTATTGCATTTTATAATTACCAGAGGCAGGTACTGATTATGCTGTGTCTGTTTCTATCTCCACACTTAATTCATCATATACTGTATTAGTTTCTCATATTTGTCAGTTATATTTCATTGTGCATGGTAATTCAGGCTTTCTTTTATATAACATGAATAGCTGTGAATGTAGGCTCTATGGATTTTTGCAGTGCAAGAGTAAAACCTAATTTCATTTCTATATGGCATGCCCTTTCTGAATCTCACATGAGAAATAAATACTTGCTCTAAAGCTATCCAAATGAGAACTCTTTGGTTTGGACCACTGTGACAGGTCACTTACGCTACTTGTCAGCAGTACATTGATGCAAGCTGAAATGCATTGCCTTCTCATTTATTTTAAATCTTAATGAAAACTTGTGTAGAAAAGGTGTGCTGGCATAGCAATGAGAAATAAGTCACAACCATCCTCTACTATCTAGAAACAAAATGTCAGTGCCGCTGCTCAATCTTCATTTCTTTACATAACCAAAGGCCAGTCAAGTCTTAAAATTTTCTTTTCTAAAGAACCTCTACCTCTCCAGAGCCCCCTTTATGTATGCCTGGGTGTGGGGGGGATTATGTGGCTTGAATTTCAGCAGAACTGCACAACTTTAATTCTCACTCCCCTTTCCCCCCTTACTTCCTCTCTGAGTCACATAGGCTAATTTATTATTGTGAAGGTAAGTGGGTTGTTTTCACCTGACTATTCATAAAAGCATATTATGCCAAAAGGAGCACAGTCAGTCATATAAGAAATAACCAGCCTTTCTATTTCTGCATAAATACAGGCATTCATGTCGAAGCAAAGAGGGCATAAGTCATTCTGGCAGCTGAGACATGAAATATACTGTGTGCACTTATTGACAAAAGTATTTAAAAAAAACTCAGAAAAACTAGTTTCCATAGCAACTGCCACACTACAAAATTCTAAAGCTAAAGGGACCTGGATTTACTAAGACAGGAAGGATTAGGCGCCTCAAGTACTTTTAGTGAGTTGGTGTGGATACACAGCTCCCCTTTCCAAGTGCATAGCTTAAAGTACTGAGTTGTGGTTGTGGCACTGGCAGCCTCAAACTGCTCTGTCCCAGGCTGCTGAGTCAGTATGAGAGCATCCCTGTAATCATTTTCTTACTTTGATAGACCATCTTGATCTTCAGAACACTGCAATGGAGACCTCCAGCTTCTTTACATCTTTCTTAAACATCTTGAGTCTAAGTGTGAGCATTTTTGCAGGGCAAGTGACACTTTTAAATTATTTTTATTTTTTTTTGTTCTAGATATACATTAATTTGTGGGAGGAGTACAAAAGACTGTGTTTAGAGACCAGGTGTATTTTTATAAATTGCAAAAACGATTAAGCTGCAGCTCACACCTTCTCAAATTCCCAGCACAAGTAACATATTGCAGTTTGGTTTACCAAAGAAGTAAGCTGCAGCAGAGATTTTACTTGCTCCGTGTCATACAGTGAATCACTGATGGCAGTAAAGTCTTCATGAGTCCTGAAGCAAAGTTCTCTGCTCTAACTTTTGAATAGCTCGTGCTTATTATAAATTTGACAACTTTTTCCTTCAATATGTTGGAGCTCCAGACATTGAGGCTTTGCAACAGCATTAGTCATGGAAATCATAAGTCAATCGACTTGGGTTGTATAATTCGAAAATCTCCAGCAGTTTCTTTTCAGTTCTATTTCATCTTTGGTACTTCATGCAAAATATAAATATCTTATACAATAGTGGCAAAAAGTAGAATTTGATACTGAAAAGAAGTTACTTGCCTGTTCAGAATAACTCTAAACAAACTAAAACCTGATTTAAAGTCCATTACATCTCAAAAAATTTACTTCAAATAAACAAAGTAAAACCTGATTTAAAGTCCATTACATCTCAAAAAATTTACTTCAAAGGGTTTGGATTAGGCCCATGCAATTATTTTTTTCCTTCAAGAGTTGCATGGGAAATGGCTAACTGAAGATGTGACCCAGGGCTTTGAGTAGCATTTATTTTACTCTTAAGCAAAAGAGGCTGTAGGTATTGAAACTCAGATGCTGTATGCTTCTTGAAGATTGTGCTGCTTTTCTGCATATAGAAAAAATATGCATATATCTGTGCAGAAATATTTTTCATATTAAAACAGATCCTGCAGGCCAAATAATTTCAAACTTTTTGGAATATTTTTAAAAAATATTTCCTCCTTCTTCCTTAATGTTGTAGAATTTATTTATTTATTTTCTAGTATTAGCATTGCTTGAGAGAAACAAGCCTGCAGACAGTATCCTTAATTTAGAAAATATTTAAATACTAGCAATCACTGCTTATGTAATAGGGTTAAATAATGACATACAACTTACAAATATATTGATGCACTTAGGTTTTTGAAGGCTTTCAAATAAAGCTATATGGTGTACGCAAGGGGACCAGCAAATGACCACTGCCAGCAATGGAATGAGGTTAATAATAGAATTGGATGGGGAAGCTAATTTGGAAAAATCCTTCTAGTTACAAAATAAAGATGTATTAAAACTGAATCTATTTTCAGGGAGATACTAGTTTTGGCAACATCTGCATTGGGAAAGATTTAACCCTGGATTTGCTAAACTTTGTTTTGAGAGAACCAGCCAGCTGACCCTCAAGAGGAACTGAAGAAAGCCAGATTTCAAGGTTTCTCCTGTCACTAAGACCTTTGCATGATGTCTTCTCAGTTCTTCATAGAAAAAAACCCACTGCCTCAAAATTATTTCAGAGGCTTCAGTGTCTTGTCAACATTGAAACATGTATGTCACCCAAACATTTTTTTTTAAGACATCAAACTTTTTGAGTACTAGGATAACCAGCAGTGTTCCTAAGGCCAGTGGTAGTACTAATTGAGTTAAGGACCCAAAGGATGGGGGTGACTACTGACTGAACAACACATCATCACTAGGAATTTCAGTACCCAGAGGAAATATACTCCACACCTCTTTATGAATACCTTCTATCCAAATGTCTTATGACTTACATTGATCTTGATGAGACAATAACATTTGGAGAGCAGCTTTCATCTTGGAATTTCCAATACAGGCCAGGTATTCTCCATTGTCACCAGAGAGATGAGGGGATTACTTCTGCCTTCCTCTTTATCTAGAACAACATAGGAGGAGGATGTCTGAAATATAACATTGGCCTATGGACTCACAATAGCTAGAAACAAAGTTTTTAAATGTCTGATTTCAGTCTTACTGGGAAAAAAACACAGCCATGTAGCAGTCTATAATGATGAGCATCTTTTAGATGGTATTGCAGCAATAGTGTACTCAAAAGCAAGGGCTGACTGGCTGGGAATATTTAATTGCACATGAATATACAATCTGTATAGACAGAAGCTGGGAGAACTCTGATGGGTGGTAGGTATGGAAAGATTGCTCAGTTGAGTGTGTGACTGTGGGGGGACAGGAAGGAGGACATGAAGATCTGTTAAATGAGCTAATCACATTAAGTGGAACTGGTGGAAACCCAGCTGGCAAATACTCTATGGCTGCATCACACTGCTCCAGAGGGGCCAAAAAGAGTCAAAACATTTGTTCTGATTTGCTTAGAAAAATTGTATTTAACTGAAAAATGGTTTATTCCTGCTATTTTCATATGGAAATAGTAGAAATAGTAGGTTATAGTGTTGTCCGTCTCACTGCAGAAAATACTTAGTATTACAAGGATGGACATAGTTAGACAAAAGCTATGTTGAAATAGTGTTTAAGGAGAATGTATGAAGTATTTCAAATAAACATATATTGCAGAGACATTCTAATTATTCTTAAATCAAGCATTCCAAACTCAAGACACTTTTAAGAATGAGACTAACCTCAAAAAGAAATCAAAATGCGTGGAGTACCCAAATAGCTTTAATGATTCCAGGAAGGAAGATTGTGTACATGTTAGCCAGGGAAGGACAAGGATCATAAACCAAGCTGGAGAAAAAGTGAAATAATTACTTTAAAACATCATTTCTCTCTTACCCGGGTCTTAAGCTCTTAACTGTCACAATTAGGTTCATGCTTGTTTCATGATTTCACAACCTTGCCGTATGCACATATTAGCACATCTGAAGAACATGGAATAGCAAATAAACACCAGTTAACAAGTGTGTTAATTAATAGTGAATATGTAATTGTTCAATTTAGCTCCTGCTGCTTATAAACTATCAGAATGTATTTTGAATGCAGTTTTTGCTTGGAAGCACTCAGCAACTTAATAAAACACGTTTCAGCCTATGGAGTGTTTCTAAGCTATTTCTGTAGACTGTCATCAGCCATTTGCTCCTGAGTAACTGACCTTTTAAAATTGTGCCCTATTCTTTTTCCTTTATAATGAAATGACAAGAAGGCCCATAAAGGGAAGGCAAATCAGATTTCACTGTGACCCTTATGTGGGTTTGGCAAATACCATTTTCTAAGCAAATACTTATTGTAAGTGTGTGAGATTTCTGTTCCTGGGAATGCATCAATTGTACAAGGTATATGGGGAAGTTGGTGAATATCCAGTTTTTATTTAAAGGACAATTAGGACAAATCTCTCAAAACATATTGATATCTTCGATATGCTACTTTCAAGTTCTGCAAGAAAATAGTACGTATTTTAGATAATCTATTTTAGTGGGAGGGTGTATGTATTTGTGTTTTTAAGAGAATAGCATTTACTGTTGGACATAAAATATGAGTTAACATCTTGGGACTTGCAATGGTTCCATTTATCAGAGACATCGTCCTCAAATATCTAAGCATGTTCCTCTGCCTAGGGAGAGACTGGAAGAAAAATCGAAAATTGCTGACTAGAGATGACTTTGAGGCTAGTGAAAGACTCATAAAGTTAGAGGAAGTCTGATGGAGAGGCTGAATCCATGGCAATTATATGAGGTTCAATAAGGCAAAGGGCCGAATTCTGCACTTCAGCCACAACAACCCCAGGCAATGCTACAGGCTTGGGGAAGAGTGGCTGGAAAGCTCCTCAGCAGAAAAGGATCTTTGGGTGTTGATGAACATATGGCCAAATGTGAACCAGGAGTGTGCCCAGGTTGTCAAGAAGGCCAACAGTGTCCTGGCCTGTATCAGAAATAATGTGGCCATCAGGACTAGAGAAGTGATTGTCTCCCTGTACTCATCACTGATGAGGCCACACCTCAGACACTGTGTTCATTTTTGGGGCCCTTACTACAAAAAAGACATTGAGGAGTTGAATCATGTCCAAAGAAGAGCAACAAAGCTGATGAAGGGTCTAGAGCACAAGTATTATGAGGAGCAGCTGAGAGAACTGGGGTTTTTTAGCCTGGGAAAAAAAAAGGAGACTCAAAGGAGACTCTATTGCTCTCTACAATTATCTGAAAGGAGGTCGTAGTGAGATGAGATTTGGTCTCTTCTCCCAAGTAAAGAGGGATAGAATGAGAGGAAATGGCCTCAAGTTGCATGAGAGGAGATCTAGATTGGATATTGGGAAGAATTTCTTCACTAAAAGAACTGCCAAGTAGTGGAACAGTCTGCCTAGGGAAGTGGTGGAGTCACCATCCCTGGAGGTATTTAAGAGATGTGTAGATGTGGTGCTTAGGGATATGGTTTAATGGTGACCTGGCAGTGTTAAGTTTATAGTTGGACTTGTGATCTTCAAGGTCTTTTCCAAACTAAATGATTCTATGATTCTATTCTATGATTCTGAGACATGGAGTCTGGGAAAACAAGATTAAAGACTTGGGAGAAAAACCTGAACTCTAATTAGGAAAGTGTCTGCAGAGGAAAACTATTTCCTTCACCTGAGAATGTGATGGGGCATTTTCAGGTGAAAGAAATTGAGCTTTTAATTCCACTAAGAGACTAGGAAGCCATTAACCAAGCATGCATGGAAGCTGACTTATACAGAAGACTTGCGAAAGCATAGATCATAGTTACCCATGGGATTAACTGGGAGAATGAGAAAGGAGTAGAGGAAGCAGAGGCCTGATACGAGTGCTGCCAATGGGCTCTAGAAGAGCAATAGAGAGACCTGAGAGCGGAACACTCCTGCAGACATTGATAGGAACCGGTACCAAGATGAGGTATGCTTTCAGGGGTTGTAGTTAAGATGGCCTATTGGCAATGTTTTACATGGTGTGAAGGATCTCTGTGTGTGCCTGATATGACAAAAGGACAGCAGAATGATTACATTTCTCTATTTTTAGTTGGGAAAATGTCCTGAGCAATGGGTTTTGTTCTTCAAATAAGGAGTGCAATTACATTTATACGTGAGTACATGTACATGCCTAAGTGTATTGCTTTTAAATGAGCCATTTCCTTATTGAAGGCTTGCAATTCTCAGTGAGCCAAAACTTCGACATGAACTGCTCATGAATGGACCACAACCAGGCTTTTTCTCATCCCTTTGTATCTAAAAAAAAAATGCAAATACTGCACGGACATCTGTGTTTTCTGTCAGAATCAGACCCATTGTCATCTACTGCAGTTTACTTCCTGTTACCACAGTAGTCGGCATGGAGGACGTTTTTGTCTTTTTAAAGTGGGCATGTGTTGGAAGTAGACAAACATTTCTTTGGCAAAATTGAAAGCAGGAGGCTGAATACTCTGGCTGATGTGAATGTACACAGGTATGATAGTTAACCTAAAAATCAGTATTAAGTCTATGAAGCCGTCTAGCTAGCAGTACCAGTATGAAATTATGCAGCACACTTCTCAATATTGGAATTGATCTTTAATGTAATTAAAGCTGCTGTTATACGAACACAGTGAAAGAGCTGGATTTCTGTTATTTCTTTGGTAAACCCTTCTATTATTTAATTGTCAGTTATGACTGACAGCAAGGGGAATAAATGTTACGGGTTTTTTATAACTACCTATTTGTATTGTATTGAGAAAACAAAGATACGACCTTTTTGACTGATCTACATCAAACCCAACTCATCATTCTTCTGGATAGAGAGGAATGAAATAATATCATCCTTGTTCAATTTCATAAGAAGTACAGACTATCACCAGTATTCCCTCAATTGAAATATGACATTTATTTGGAAGTAATGAAGATTAGGTCACATTTTTCCTTAGCAAAATCAAGGAATTTTAATGTGACCCTTGGGAGTTCACTTTTCCACCAGAAAAATCACAGCTATTATAGAGTTATGAGTTTGCAATGTAACATGGTACATGGGTACCACAGCTATGTATCAGTATTGCAACTGTGCATAAACTAATGCTTTACCATAAGCAGACTCCAACGGATGCCAGTTTTAAATACTACTGAAATTCCTATGGAAAGGCTCATTATGTCTATGTGAATGGCAAAAGAATTCCTGGTGATGGATGACAGAGCTATGAATGTTAAGGAAACAATAGTGTTTTGCTCTTATTGTGTAAAGTACTGGGCACCAGTCACAAGTGTTCTCTGTGTCAGCTTTTTCTAGATACATGTTCCTGAACAGCAGTAATTTGTTATGACAATCTTTGTTATTCAGTGCAACTACAAAGAATCATTCATTTGTCAGTATGCATCCATACAATTACATACTGATGCATTCACTTAAAGTAAATTGCGTGGTGCAGCTGACAATTAATCTACTGTTTAATTCACCAAGTACTCCACACAGAGATTATTGCTGCAGCTCCCTTAATGGTAAAAGAGATGTTATCTTTTGGAGTAATACACGTGTACTTTGCTTCCTCCCATGGCACATATTTTGGAAAATGGTGTTGAAAATAGTTGGTGTTCCCATATAGATGCATGTAACTCTGTCAGAAAGCTGCTGCTTCGGTGGGACTGTTAATAAGAAGGTGGCTGATCTGGGAAATAAGATACTGAAACAGTCTCTACTCTTAACTGTTACTCCTTGAGATAACTTGACCTCACGAACGTCAAGGGTTTGCTCTGTTTTGTGTGTTTCCTCTTCAAAAATAGGTTTTGGGGCTGTTTTTTTTTCAGAGAACAAAACGTTTGTGCACTGTGTTCTTGCTTCAGCAAGTTCAGGAAAGGGCTTACAAATGAACAGCTTGGCAGAACACATATGTGCCTGGTTAGAGGTAACTATAAGACTGAAAATTTTGAGACTAGTGGAGCATGCAAGCAAGGCGTAAAAAGCAATTTGCTGGCCTGTGAGTTTCTCAGTCCATTTGGATCTTATTCTGCCTTCTTGTCATAAGGACACAGCTATAGAGGTGTGTAATCTCTATTAATTTAGACATCATTTAGAAAAAGTACCAGATCTTAGGTATACATTTACATTGTGAAGGCTTGAGTGTTTTGTACCACCCTAACACAAGTACAGTGACTAGGAAAAACATAGTAGAGCATCAGGTAACCCTTTCATTTTTTTTTTTCAATCGTTACTGTAATATAGTCTTCAAGGAAAAATTTCACCTTCTTAAATTTGCTGATATCTCTATAGTTGACTTTAATGGTGCCACTGGAATAGTGTTTTCTGTGTCGTGTCATTAACAGTGCCAGTTAAATAGAGTGGGCCTCCTACAGCTGGCTTTGTATTTGCATTTAAAATAAAAATGCATGACATATGTAACTGCAAATGCTCATTGTTATTACAGATTACTGGAAACATGCATCTGTGGAATAGAGAGGGAAACTGTGTAGAAAAGATTATAGGTAGAGCTGCAGCATATGTAGGATATTAATAAAAAAATCTTCAAAGGCAGAGGCTCTGCAAAGGGTATATGAAAGTTATCACACTTTTTAATAGCACTTTTGTGGTAAAGCTTCTGCACAAAGGGATGGCTATAGAAAACTGCAGCACTATATATTAACAAAAAGCATATAATAGGACTAAGCAAGACGTGTGTCAGATCCAGTGCCATAAATCCCTTTTTGATAGGGTTCTTAAGCTAGGTGAGAGCAGAGATGTTAATTCAGAAAATGCTTGTCATAGAGTTCTTGTGGCTTCATCCAACCACAAAATCTTAGAAGCATCTTTAAGTTTCCTATGAGGCAAAAAGGTATATAAAAAAGGAGAGATGATGCCAAATTTGGGAATCGCTGAGGTAATGCTAGAAGTACACAAAAGCTTCATGTTGTTAACTCTTCACTAAAGCCAGATATAAAGAAATATGGCATGATTTGTAAAATGCTACCAACCTCTAGCTGATATCCAAGAATTTGGCAAGTTGTAGTAGTGGTTATTTCAAATGACACTCTATAGTGAAATGACCCATTCTTCTTCAGTATATCTGTGGTTGGGCTTTGGTCTTGATGCTGTCTCTGTGGTCCCAGATCCAGGCAGAAATTACCTTTTTTCACAGTGTCTTATTCCTTATTCAGTTAGATGAGTTGCCATTTATGATATTCCTAGAAACTTAGTTAAGAGGAAAACAGAGAATAATAGCTAAGAACAGAGGACCAGTAGGGCCACAACAGGAAAATACTGTGTCTCTGTAGGGTCTTGTTTTAAGCAAATCATGAGCATATGTGAATTCAGATGGTTTAATTCACTGCTGTCCTGTGTCTTAGGGAAAATGGAAATGTGAAGGGTGTATATGTACTTGTATGAGGATTTTAAACCTTAATCTGCAGTCAAATAACAAGAAACAATGTGATTCTTGAGATTACTGTCATTTGTATGAGGTTTCCCATTTGTGAGAGAAAGAAGCTATTACAGCTGAGGGGAGAAAACAGCTGAAGGGGGAAAAAAGACCTCACTCCCCTGCTCCTCAGGGAGTTCAGTTTGTAGTTGTGAATCCATTAGAAATATTAAAAATAGATATACCGTACAATCTGTTAAGAAAAAACATTAGACCACTAACTGCGGGAAGTGTATGGGTCACACAATGATGTGGCTTTTTATTTCTTTATTTATATAGAATCACTGGTTCATCACTGAGGGTGAACAGTACTAAAATAGACCTTATTGCAAGGTTTCCTATAAGAAATGGGCACTTTTACAGGTTCTGTCAGACCATGTCTGTGTTCTGGTAAACATGCAGATCTTTATGATGTGTTTTTCAGGCTCTTGATCATTTTCAGGTTATATTCAGTAATAAGCACAGGCTGAGTGTCTTTTTCACAAAAACAGACTCACATATAAAGGAAGACGGAGGATTTATTTGAAATGCCAGGTAATAACTTTATTCCACAAGACTTAATTTTTTTTTTTTGCAAGGTTTCCTTATAAATGAAAACAGTGAAATAGTAAGCGATAAACTACTCTGTGACACTATAACTATCTGTATAATATTGACATCAGTCACAGTCTGCCTTAGTTAAGACCACAAAATAGTTTCCTTTCTAAGCATTTGTGATTCAGTGGGGCTTTTTTCACCCTATCATATCTTATCAGAAAGTTGCTTCTTTCTGTGTACCTTTGTTCATGTGTTGCAAGAGGTTCAGACGAGTGTCTTGACACAAGCCATGCTGAATGCTGAATTACTCACTTCACTCCTCAGAATCCTAAGCACCTCCAGCTCAGTCAGGATTTCTGTCAAAACATTACAGGAAACCTGCAAGCTGCGAAGAGCTTGCGTTCTTCCTTTATTGTTCCGGTAAAATGTTCTCTTAAAGTGCGTACAGGTGAGGTGAAGAGCACACAGCTATCTTCTGAATTTTGTTCGTTGCCCTCTCCTGAACGGTTGTGAAGGCAACTAGTGACTTCAGGATGCTTTATGAAGTTAAGGTACAGTGCCTTTAAAAGAAAAAGCAAGAGCCAAACTGAAGAGTCTGTCTGCCTTCAAAATAAAGTTAAGAGATGTTTGGGTTCTTTTTGTTAAGCGAACAAATGGCCTCCCCAAGCAAAGAAAGATGAACAAAAATACCCCCTCCAACAAAACAAAACCAACCTAAAAAATAAGTAATCAAAAATATAAATGGAAAATATCATCAAAATATTTAGTTTACTTAAGAATTTCAAGTAGTTTGGGGTTTTTTTTTTTAGTAGATTTTAAAATTATGTTAAGAATACTGTGAGGATAAAGGAAATCTCTTTTCCGTTATTTTCTTTGGAAACTTTCTTTAAGATGAACTGAAAAAGAATATAATTTCTGAAGTGTTATTTCTGGTTTAGGTTTCTAAACTTCTAGTTGTCAAAGACCTGCCATGTCATGAATTCTGTGTCCAATTTCTATTTGGACTGTTAGAAGTGGAAGTTTATTTCCTTAAAACTCCTACCAATGTTTAATTTCTTTTATTAATCAATATTTAGTTTTCTTTGTACAGTAGCATAATAGGTTGAAGGATACAATGGAATAATGTTATTTTTCTTTAATTTGAGTTGAACTTTTCTTATGGAGGAAACTCCATCACCAGTCACACCATCACTGTATATCAACTTTGGGATGACCACAAGGGTGGGTTGGACTTATGCTGATTTTAGTTGCAGCTATGGTTAATGATTATGGGCCACATTTCTCTTTGATTTAATTACCTTCAGTTCAATGGCTTTATATCAGGTGTTCATGGATTTACTGTGGGACTCTGCACATTTATGTGATATATTAGAAGAATTCAGTGTTCCGGAAAGTAGTAATTTTACCAGATCTTAGAAAAATATGGAGTCCTTTTGCTTATGGTTATACAACACAGCATTAGGAGCTAGGATTTGTTTATGCACAAGCATATATGAAAACATTTTCCTACTGAAGACAAAAATTTTTAGAATTTGGTGGAAGATCATGTAAGATTATTATCAGAGAAACTTTACCGCAGGAAAAAAGATGCATTATTGAGTAACAAGATTCTGTCAAATATGGTCAAAACAGAATAGGAAAAGTGTTATCCCCCTTGCAATGCAAGTAGGAGATCTGTCTCCTGATCCGATGACTTCCTGATCATTTATGTGAAAGGCAAAACTGTGGCAGAAAGTGATGATTCCTGAACTTCTGTCATTATTTATAGTTTGGCTGGGGTCTTTAAATGCCATGCGATAGAATCTAAGAGCTAGTGAAAAGGAATAATATTGATGTTTTATGTTAATTGTGGGCACAAATCTGAGTGCTTCTTTTTGACGTAATAGTAGCTATGAGCCTATAAACTAAGGAAAGGGAAAGCTCCCCCGTATTACCTATTGCTGATTATGCTTCTGTAATTTATGGTGCTGAATCATTTCCGTAGCATAGTGAATAGAAATCACAACCACCTGCAATAGATTATGTTGATTCATTTTGCTGACAGATGTGAGAGCATCATTGCTCATTAGATGGTAAGCTTAATTGGTTTTTTCCAGAATTACATAGACAATATTCTCTTAATCTGTTCACACACAGGGTACTTAATTTTGAAATCCCTGAATTATTGTTTAATTGTTACCATTTTTTCAGATACTTGTTATTCTCTGGAGTTGATTTATAACAAAAATGTGGTTTTGTCCTTTATGTGGGAGGGATTTATAGATTAAAAGGTCATGTGGGAAGTACCCACTGTGACTTGCCTCCTTCACTTGGGGTCACTACACTTTTTTGCCTCAGAATGGAGATTTTGAAGAGAAATAGTTGATGAAAAAATTCCAGGAAGGAGGAAGGAGATGGACAGAAGGGTCAAACCCAGGTTCAGATCATTCAATGATAGGTGACTAGAGTCAGTGACCTGAGATTTCCCATCTCAACTGCACAGCTTTCTAAGCTGCTAAACCCTGCAGATCCCCCCTCATTTGGATTAGATTCTTAGGTCTTCTAGACTCTAGATTGAGCAGAGACTGTTCTAATGCTCAAGTTCCCTCACTTCCCCTCTCAAATGTTGGCTCACAGTGAATGAGCTCCACTTGCTGCTGATCGGAGGCAGGGAGGCAAACCCACACCAATGTCCTGTAGGAGATGCCAGATGACCAAGGTCACAGCTGTAGGGCTCATGATCAATCACAATTGTCCGGAATTTTCTATGAGCTTTTGGCCCTGCTCACTTTTTTTTGCTTAGCTAATGTAGCAGCATATAGCCTGCACACTTCATGTCCTGATCCACAGAGCAGCTCAGAAGTGGTATGGTGGAGGAATGAGTTGGGATGATGTCCCTCAAGGTCAGCATGAGGGAGAAAATGGACTTATGAGAGGGATGTACCTTCCTCTCTTAGCCCTGTGGTAGCAACAAGAACAGAGGGATATCCATGTTAGATGGGCTATAAAAAACAGATTCAGTTTCTTTCAATGACACAAGTTGCTCTTGCTGTGCTCAATGAAAAGTTCTTTCTGAATCTCACTACCTGAGCCAAATATTCCCTGAAAAGCCAGTTAAAGTGTATTATATACTCTTGGGGAATTAGGTAGTCTGTGTCTCTGCTAACAGTGATGACTGAACTTGCTGCTGGCTTTTTCCTTTTCAAAGAACCCCAAAATCCTTTTAGAAGACCGTTTTCTCAAGAAACACAACCTTGGCCGTGTTTTTCAGGGAGGTATGTCTGCCCCATAAGCCTGTTTCTTACTTTTTTCTTACAAGAATAACATTTGCATCTGGTAGAATTTTATTCCTAATTGCTAGAGATTCTAGTGAAGGTCCATTGTAGCAGGAGTCAGTTTGTTCTGTGGACTGTGTTATTTTCTGGAACAATACATGCAGTGTATGTAAAATGACATGAATCCCCCAATGACCTTGTTTAACAGTTTGAATTAATTCCATGTCACTAATGAAGTTTCTATAAATAATGATCTTCTGAAAAGAATTCCATAAATGAGCTTTCCAAAGCAAGTTCTGATAAATTTCAACTCTCTTGTGCACTGGTCACCAGTTAACTTCAATGGAAGACTTACTTTTAAATTCTCAAGGCTGTTTTGTACATGCACCTTCTACCTGTCCTGCTTCTCTCCTACACCTCCAACTCATGTTTCTCCGGCAAAAAAAAAAAAAAAAAAAAAAAGGTAGCTCCAATTCACGTACTAAGTCTGTATTTATCATGAGACTACTTCCTTGAGCTCTCTGACACCAAGTCGGGAAAAATGTTTCCAAGCAGAAGAAAGATAGGAGGATACTTTTTGTTAGAGGAAGTGTATTTGCATACAGAAATGGATAGTTGCTGCAATGGAAAGGAACTGATGCTGTAGTTAGCTTCTAGTTTCCTTTCTCTGGAAGCTGAATTTGGCAATGTCTGAATTGCAGGGAGAGGGAAAAGGAAAAGCAGAAACATTTATGCTTTCTTAAAAAATCAGGATCAGAGATTTAGATTATGTATAACAACACCTACAAGTGCTTTTTTTTCCAATTTATCATTGTATGATCTGACTAGGTCAGAGATTACTTTGGTGTGTAGATTAGAAAATACATAGATAGTATTGTCAGGAACAAAGGATACAAATAATTAGAAACATCACAGTCTTTAGGAGAATTAATCATAGAAAAAGCACAGCTAGTGTGCACTAGCGCTGCACTTGGGTTTTTCTCAAAACTTCATATGTAGGCCCACCCTGACTGAGCTCAAGTAAAATGCAAGCAGTTTTCATAATAGAGTCCAAGTTTGTGTTAAAAAAGGAAAACAAAGAGAATAGCTAAACAAGAAATGTGCTGCTGCTATAAAATGATAGTGTCTCTAAATACAGTTAAAGTTATAAATAGTGATGAATAAATCTCAGAACAGCAGAGGCCCCTTTAGCTTATCAGGATCTTAGAAGTCATGACTGTCTCAAAGAGAAAGGGCAGTCCAAAGATCTCCAGAAAGCCTTGTTGGGTTTTTTTTTATGTTGCAAGTCTGCAAAAAAGGGTTGGTACTAGAAAATGCCTGAGTAATTTAATTGGTTAAACTAGTGAGTGCCTTTCTGCCAGCTGGCCTCTCAGGATACAGAATTTGGTGGAACAGCTTGACATGCCATGTGCAGGACTGCTCTCTACAGATGGCGACACCTTAGATTCCTTCAATGTATCAGCTTAGAAAATGTGTAACATGGATGCATAACTACTGGCCATAAAGAAATCTGAAAGAAATCTAAAACTTTTTGGAATGACCATACTTCCCAAATGAGAAACATGGGCATGCCTCCATGGTGATGGAGAACTCCATGGTAGCCAGTCAATCCACACAACGAAGCATTTGCAGTATTACTAGGAAATAAAATAGTTGTCAGATAATGACAACACTTTTGGTCCAGAGGAGTTTCAGATATACCTGCTCCCCATACTCAGGTTTCTGATTGCAATGTGGACACAACTTGCTCAGCTGGACCTTTCCTTCCTCCCAGAGTTAGATTTGTGAACTCTTTGTGAACTCTCAAGTGGAAGTAGAAGAGCTTCAGCCATTACATACTCACCATTGTCCTTGAACCAACTGAAAAGCCACAGGTGTTTCCTGACTTACTGTTCCCTGTCTCTAACAGCCCATCATTCTTTTGTAACTTAAACCAACCCTCCACTGCTTGCTTTCTGTCTAAAATTATATTCTTGTCCAGGGGGCTAGAAAGGCTGTGTTTAGATTGCTGCTCTAAACCAAAATAGTAAAATACATGCCCTGGTTGTCCTTGTTCCCCTGAATCTCCAGGTGCATGGCACATTTCCATGATATGGAAATACGTATCAGATCAGATGCATACTGAGTGTATGTATTAAACCAAATGTATGGTGGGAATGTTCTGTTCTGGGGACCAAACTAAGGCTGGTATGAGGTAAAATCCATAAACAACTTCTAATGAGAGGGCATCAGGACCAACAGCTTTGATTTATGGATTTGTCCTATTATACCAAGTTATCTGACAATGTATGTAGAAATAGCCAGAGATGATTGGTACAGTTCATGTAGAACATCAATAGTTGGTTCCACTAATCACCCACCAGCAGAAAAATAGATCTTTGAGGTCACGTGCTCTGTTTCCTTGCTTTAAGAGATGACACTGTCTTGATGTTATTAATGGCTCAATTGAAGATGTGTTAATTATTTGGATAAAATCAGTGCCTGCAAAACTGAAGTTGACTTGAGTGTTAGCAAACCTTGCAAAAGGACTGACTACATCTTTTTTCTTGAATAAACATTTGAGCAGAGTACTGTAGCTCACTATGATGAATCCTGTTAATTAGCATGAGAAAAAAAATCACAGCCATATAGCAGATACAATACTGCCACCCTGAAGTATGAGGTTTTTTAGGTATGTTAAAATATAAGATTTCTTGAAAACAGTGAAACATCTTGGGATCTTGATGTTTACTTTCCTGGTTCCAAGTCATTAGAGTCCATTTACTTCACAGTTACTATCTTTTCTTTACAACTATGTCACTTAAAATTATTTTTTTTTCCTTGGGGAAAAAAAAAAAAAGGTGTCCTTCTCTTGTTTGTGTTTTCAAAAGAACTGCTAATGAAAAGGCCAAAATTCTGACAGCACTGCAGCCAACCCAGCAGCATTATATGGTCTCTCAGACTGGACCAGTGCCTTGACCTCATATCCTAGCTATAGCAAGTTGCTGTAAGCAAAAATCCCTCTTCAGTACAAGTAACAGTTTGTTCAAGCAAGTGACTCCCACTGTGAAGGAAAAGGGGCAGGTTATGTATATTTTCCTTTCTAGGCAAAGCTGAGAAAACCCTATGTGGGAGCAGTCTTCATGGACCGAGGTCAAAAGCAGCACTTGCAGTAGGCATGAGAAAGAACAACTGTTGGAAATGCGGGCCATGATCACAGACCTAACATGTGAAGATTTCTCAGGGTGGAAAAAACCAGCTTCAATTTCTATTACCACTCAGCTGCTGGTTCATGAAACCTTCTGCTGCCTCTTTCCTCCAGGGAAGGAGCTCAGGAAGAATTAGCCTGGTCATTCTCAAACCCCCATAGATACCTGCATGGCATTGATGAAGATGCTGGTGCTTTTTGCACCCATACAGGAGTGGTGAAGGCTGCCTGACTACCACAGAAGGCTCTATTAAGCTCTTTTAATCTCCAGGGCACTTGAATTAGGCATAGGTGTTGGATGACTTGCCCATAAACTGACCCAGGTTCCCCAATGACCATGCCAGTTAGTGAGATAGGAGGCAGATGACATCTCATCAATCAGCTCTCAAAGCTGGGATTTAGAGGAACAGATCAGCAACCCACTATATCCCACTTCTGCAGTTTCCCCAGGGAGTTTGATGGTCCAGGGGAGTGGTCTGAGCAGCTGAGGATAGTTAGAGGATTTGCACTCTGAAGGAAACACCTGCCTTTTTCCATAGAAATAGGTGTGGGAAAGAGACACTGCCCTTTTTTTGGAGAAGACAGTCAGCTAGGAATTACATGGTAAGGAATTCACTTTGACTTTGATGTGTTCTGTATGTCATATTTATTACAACGGGAAGAGTTGTGTTCCCCCTAAAGTTGAGCTGTGTTTTAGCTCAACAGCAAAACAGAGGAAAATGTATCTCTTCAGGTTGAAAGGTATTAAAACCCTGGAATTACCTGAAATAACCATGGTAACAAGCTCTGAAGTAATGGTAGTTGCTCATATTACCATAGAAACAGGACTTAAAAAGTGGAAATTACCTATAATTTATCTCTGTTGCTTACAGTGACAATAATATAACATGTATTTTGTGAAAAATACACACATATTTTGCCTGTAGTAACTGTCAAGAAGTTATTAAAAATTATTTAAAGATATTCAAAAGGTACCATTTATTACTTTGTTGCCATGGTTATTTCTTGTTATTAGTCCCCACAAGAGTGACATACTAAAAAAATGGATAATTTTAGTAAAATAGAAAATTTTGTAGGTATAAATATCACACAAACAAAAGATAAAGTGTTAGTCTTAAATAGGCCAAATACGTTTGTTACAATTCTTTATAAGGAATAATTCATCTGAGCAGCTGTATGTTTGTACTGTGTACCTGCTGAAACAGAAGTAGGTGTAGCAGACTACAAGTTGGTGGCATAAGCACAAGACAGGTGCAGCCCCTTTCCTTGGCCCCTTGACACCTGTGGGTTGAGAGTGGAAAAAAA
>VWZK01008551.1:0-57724 GCA_013396935.1 Baryphthengus martii | reverse complement strand
TTTCCCCTTGTCCTCTCACTACGCACCCGAGTAAAAAGCGCTACCCCAGCTTTCTTGTAGGCCCCCTTCAGATATCAGAAAGCTGCTGTAAGGTCACTTTGGAGCGTCCTCTTCTCTAGGCTGAACAACCCCAGCTTGCTCAGGCTGTCCTTATAGGGGAGGTGCTCCAGCCCTCTGATCATTTTAGTTGCTCTCCTCTGGACACATTCCAAGAGCTCTATGTCCTTGTTATGCTAGGGACTCCAAAACTGGACACAGTACTCCAGGTGGGATCTCACAAGTACAGAGTAGAGGGGGAGAACCACCTCCCTCAACCAACTGTCTATGCTTCTTTTGATGCAGCCCAGGACACAGTTGGCTTTCTGGGCTGCAAGCGTGCACTGATGGCCCATGTTAAACTTCCGCTCCACCACCACCCCCAAGTCCTCCTCAGGGCTGTCCTCAATCCTTTCTCTTCCCAATCTGTACTCGTGCATGGGATTGCCTCGACCCAGATGCAGAACCTTGCACTTGGCCTCGTTCAACTTCATGCAGTTTGCAGGAGCTCACTTCTTGAGCTTGTCCAGGTCCCTCTGGATGGCATCCCTTCCCTCCAGTGTGTTGACTTCACCACACAGTTGATGTTGTCAGCAAACTTACTGAGGGTGCATTCAATTTCACTGTGTGGATTTGGGAATAAAGAAAGTCAGTCTAGGACTGGATTGGCAGTAAAAACACCCAACCGAAATTTTATAGATCACTGATAAATGCCAGCTTCGGTCTTCCCCAGAAGCTTGGGGAAATGAAACTGAGCTGTCTGAGGCTCAGTAAGCTAGCTACCTTTTTTCCGCTTTCAGAAATGAATCGATTGATTTGATGAAAAGTAAGTTATTGAGGGGGAAGGGCAACAAGGTAATTTAGAGTGCAATGAGACAATTTGCCATCCCTAAAATCACTTTTCTGAAAACTAAAACTATGTACAGGGTTTTTTTTCTGCCTCTTCTTGACAAGGCTGTTAGTGGGGCTGCTCTTTGCTTCCCACTGCTTCGGTCACAGCCTTCTCTCGGTTTGTGATTTTTTTAGGTCCCTGTTGCATCACCCCAGGCCAGATCCTGGCAGCTGCTGTCTGTGCAGTTCAAGTCCCTTGGCCGCTGCTCCCACTGGCAGCCTGACTGCTTCATCCCATGCTTGGCATGCTTGTGCTGCTCCATCTTGCCATCCCAGCTCTTGACTGCCCTGGGCAGCTGCTTCTTCAGCAGGTGTTTCTGTTATCTGAGCAAAAGCCTAGACTTAGTTCCTTGCTAACAAGGTACTCCTGAAGCTGTCTTTCCAGGCTGATTTTCCTAGGTTTCCATCTTTGAGCAGTTACCTGAGACGTACTTCAGCACTTCTGGTTGCCCCAGACTTGTACCAAAACTTCACAGTTGTAAAATATTCTCCGTTTCATTTCACGGCTCATTTGCTAAGAAAAATGCCTCTGTCGAACCAACATTTTAAGCTGCTTTAGGCCTGCCTGTTTGTATCTTTTTACAAATCTTTCCATACATCAGATGTCAGCTATATATCATTTATTTTCCTGGGGAGGAGCTCAGTATTTTGAAAGCTTGAGCCACTGAACTTAGATCAGTGGAGAAAGTGATGCTATTTTTATGCAGAAAACACCCAAGATTTCCAACTTTTTCCTATGGTTAATTTATCTTAACACAGTTGCCTTTGCAGCTTGTTTTCAGTACTTTCTTTTTCTTATATTCATCTAAACTCAATGTTTTTGAACCCATTAATTAAAGATATCTGTAACGATTTCCTTATTTTAAGACAAAGAATTAGAGAATATTCTGAGGCTATTTCTGATCCAGGTCTCCTGTATGTAGTGGAAAAAATACCTCAAACACTGGTACAGAAAACCCTGATATGTCCCTTAGGGAAGCAGTTCAGCTTGTTGAATTGTAACTGATAACAGAAAATTCAGTACTGAGTTGCTAAGTGAATTTTAAAATGTTACTGCTTTATTGTACTATATATAAAAAAAAGTAACGTTCTCTTCCAAGGATGGATGAGCATGTAACCATTTTCAGAGCTTTTTTCTTGACTGAGTTAATTTAACAAGATTTCTGTATCATTTCTTCTCTTATTTCTCTGCCTGTGTTTCTTCTCCCTCCACTACTACTATAGCAAGAAATGCATTAAATTATATTCGGCTTGGGTAAGACAAATAAATGGGGAAAACCAAGAGTGGCATAGTTGCCTTCATGGAGATAAGCTGCGAATTTCTGTGGAAATTGTAGTCTGAGGGTTGAGTAAAGGATAAATGAAAGTTGTGACAATTTCAGAGATATTCTACAACTAGGATCAAAACCTGTGTACATCAGCACACATCTTCTTAAAGAGGAATGATTGCATTCCTAGTTTTTGGAAACTAATTAACTCCACTGTGTCATAACAAAAAAATTAAAGCTAGGTTTATTTTCTGGTGCCAGAATGAGAACAGGATCTCAGATTGGGTCTTTCCTCTGTAATATTTACTTACACCTTCCAGGATAGGAAGAAGAGATGTAAACAAGTTCACTTTTTTTTTCTTTATCTTTATTTCTAATGTTTACACAGGGATCTCTTTTAGGGCAGTGAAGTTAACTGGTTGAGTTTGAGTATCTTTCCTCCGTATTGAGTACTTTTTTTTTTTTTTCTGTCTGTGGCAGTTCTGCAGTATCAAATTATGAAAATCCTGGCTGTTTTGGAGGGACAAAAGTTAACACTTCGGCGATATGTCTTTGTAAACCACAAACAGATAGTATTTCCTATTCATTATTTAGTAGATAGACTCTAACGTGAAAGACCCAGTAGACCCTAGTGAGAGTGAGACCTCTTTGGGATGCTAGTAGGTACATGGAAAGTCTGTTCTCCGAGGAGCTTCCCAACGAGTAAATCAAGAGAGCAAACAAAAGAGCAATTTGATGTGACTTGTCCTAGTTTGCAGGGAAGGTCACTGAAAGAATTGGGAATAAAACACAACTGTCTTGACTCCCAGGTTGCTACTCTTGTAAGTGGAAGTTAGCTTTTATAGCTACCTCAAAATGTCATTTTTATTGTCAGTGAAACAGGAGAGACAAAACATTTCTAAGTAAGAAAATGCAGACTATCATAGAAATGCTAAAAAAGGTTCAGCTAGGTTTATGAAGGATTTGCCATGCAATACAGCAAAGTTCTTTGAAGGAAATTGCATGAATTGGACAAAGATTTAAGTGTGAGGCAGTTGTAAGAGTCAAGTACGACTAACTTATACAAGAGGATAATTACAGTCTATCAATGTATCTTGAAATATCTGGCAATAAAAGCATCTTTTAGGTTTTAATGATGTTAATGATGACCTGTTGTGGTTTAAGCCCACCCAGCTCCCAGCAAAGCAGCCACACAGCTTCTCACTTACTCCTACCCTCCTCTGGTGGGACGAGGAGGAGAAACTACAACAAAAGGCGTGAGGGCGGAGGCAGAGCACAGGTTGGAGCTCACTGCCTAGTTGTGGCCATGGGCGCTCGGCTTGGGGAAACAATCAATTTCATGTAAACAAACACATTCATCAATTGAATCAAAGGAGAACAGTGAGCAATACAAATAGATCTTAAACCCTTCCCCCACCCCTTCCTTCTTCCTGTGCTTTCCTACCTCCTCTCTCCCAGCAGCATAGGGGGGCAGGATGTGGGGGTTGCAGTCAGTCCCAGTTCCTTCCATGTTGTTTCTGCCACTCTTCCCTCCTCAGGGGAGCAACTCCTCACAGTCCTCCCCTGTGGCAACATAGTGTCCGTCCCACAGGGGACAGTCCTCCACAAACTTCTCCTACCAGCATTGGTCTCTTCTGCAGGCTGTAATCCTCCCAGTGTTGGACACTCTAGCATGGGCCTCCCTTGGAGCCACAGCCTCCTTTGGTATCTGTCCCTTGCTGCAGCTTGGGGTCCTCCTAGGTCTCCAGATGAGATTCTGCCCCACTGTTGGTCTCTTAAGGGCTGCAAGGGCTCAGCCTGCTGTCTCACTATGGGCTGCTCCAGCGTGCCTCTCCTGCTCCTTCCTCACTCATCTAGGTGTCTGTGTGCTTGACTCTCTAGTCCCACTCATTTCCGATACAATAGACCCCCTCAAAACAAAAGCCCAAATATTGTCTCTTCTTAAATATGTCATTTCAGAGGCACCGATTGGCTCAGTGTTGGCCAGAGGTGGGTTTGACTCGGCAAACACAACGCAGTACCTCTTGTATATTAAGAGCGTGTCTTCAGGCTGCTAAAGGTCCTGGAAGTTCTGGTTCAAAAGAAACTAAAAAAACATTTGGTATATTGTACAAGAGATTACTGAGAAAATGAATGATTAGAAAAAAACCCCACACTTTTAAGCTTTATTTTTCTTTCCTTCTGAAGTAGAAAAATCCACTTTTGCCTTGAGAGTAGGAAACTTTCCTCGTTGGTTGCCATGCAGGGCCTTGTGTTCCCTTCATCTATTAGCTTATTAAGCAAAACGTGATTGAACTATGATATAATGAACTGAAATCCCCAGGTGGCTGCAGTGCTTTTCTGTTCTTCCTGCCTTTCCCCAACATTTCCAGTCTTATTGTCAATCCTATGAACTGGTACTGAACAGGATTAGCCTTCAGATATTTTTCAGGAAACCCTGCTTTTAGAATATAATAATATAAGTGATAAAATATTACTTTGGATGAGGAAAGACAGAATCAACTGTGGAACAGTTCAGCTATCGAGGTATCACATACCTTGCTATTTAACGTGAAAGCTCTCTTTAAGTGATCATGATAATAGATATATTGATAGGTACGCTGTCATATAGTTTTACTGAAAATATTCTAATATTCATGTTTCGTGTAGTAAAGATTGTCAAGACTGCCTCCTGCTCCTCCCAATAGGTTTTGGTTAGATCTAAGACCAGACCTTCAAAAATTATCAATGCCTTAACAGTTCAATTGTTAAATTGCTGAGGTTTCTGATGTTGAATATGGGATTAGTTCCACAGACAGCATACATAAGGCACACTTCTTGAAACTGCTGAGTCGTTCCAGGCTGAATAGTAATTTTAGTGAATTACCTTGAATTAGATGAAACAGATGTGTTCCTGGTTTTGGCAAAATTAACCTATAAAAAATTAAAATAAGTCAATTACTTGATCTATAAATTCCTCTCTAGAGTGATCTAATGAAAGCTCTGGGTGTGGGGCTGGGCTATATGTTTAGCAGCTAATTTGCATCTTACCTAGTATTTGCCATACTACTGTGGAAGATTAATTGGAAATATATGCACTGTGTTAGATGTGTTGACTGAAGCTGTAAATTGGAGGAGATTGTGTTTGGTATATAAATCTGGAGAGCACTGCCAGGTTTGGTCATAAATATGTAACTTTCAGAATTCTGTGACAGATAATAAGAAACATGTCAATGACTGATGAAATGTAGATTTCCAAGTATTTTAACAACAATAAGCTGCCTTTTTGGGATGTATTTATTACAAATGTTTCATCATTTCTAGTTGAAAGAATAGGGTGGAGGGTGCATAACCAGAGGGGATTCTGGGGTGAATAGCAAACTAATGTCTTCAAAATTCTAGTGGGAAAAGGAAGACTTATGTTTGTCTTTTGCAGTAGGAATTAATTCGCTCTCTTCTTGTTTTGTTTCTACTGCTTTTTTGAAGGGAAGAAAGAAATTTAAACATATTCTGATATTAGGAATTCATGAACCTGGTCTGTCTGTGACACTGCAATAAAAACATTTGCAATTATAAAGAATTACCTTTCTGATATGTTTTAAAACTGTATGAAAAGACTGAAAAGAGGTAAGGTTGTGTTTCAGGAGGGCTACAAGAAGGACAGTGGTCTCATTAACAAAGCAAGATACAGCTGTTTTCATGAGCCTACCTAGTTTAACTTTCATGGACTCTTTGGGAAGTTGTGGAGTTTGAGCACATGACTAGGTATTGCAATGTTTTACAGAAAAAAATTCTGACTTACTACTCAGAATTAAGGTTAGTCCACTAAAGGTGAAAGAGTTACCTGCCTAGAGACACACTTCCTGCTTGGGTTGCTCTTCTCAAGGTCAGGCCATTGTGTGTACCGCATCTCTCAAATCCTACGCTAATTACTATCCCGGTGTCTGAACTAAGCATACTTGATTCATAGATTCAGTGAGGGCTGGGGCCGTGAGGTCTTGTTGAGTTTGCTTCTACAAAGGGAAACAGCATAAGGGCTCTGTGCACTGTTTTCATTCGGGTACTTTCAGAGGGTGGGAATAACCCAGGTTGGCATGGATGCCACAAGGATCGTGAAATATTTCCCTAAGTATTGCTCTGGTGTTATAGTAAACTATAGGTAGTGAATGAAAAGAATGGTTTTCTGTCTTGGGAGACTAGGAGAAGCATTATTACCTTACTTATGTTGTTACTACAGTAGGACCTTTGCTGTAGAGGAAGGGAAACCTGACTGGCGTGGGAGAAAATTAGTCAACATTTAGAAATCTAATTTATATTCTTTTTCAAATCAGAAGCAACAACAGCCAAGACTTCATCACCCTCTCTTAGTGCTTATGAAGGTGTTACAGCCACATGTATCCTAACAGAGACTCATTTCAGATATGAATGCCTGATTTTATACTCAGGGCCAATAAATATAAAATAATGTGTTTAGGGTTTTTTTTTATTTACTACACACAAGATCTGTGCCTTTCCTAGCAGTTCTAGCCTACTGTTTTGACTGTAACTGTCTGTCTCTGAAAGCAAAGCCTTGTGTTGAAGAACATGAACAATTATGTTTTATTGAGCAATTACTTTTTATTGACATTTTGTGGGAGGCCCCTGTATCATACATACGCATGAGATGGGAAGGCAGTTGTGTAGTTGAAGACTAATGCAAACCATGAAAATTATACAGATCACGTGGAAATGTCCTCACTTTACATATGGCAAGCACACTGCAATGCTTTTTCTAAATGTGCTGGTTTGGATGATGGTGAGCTTCTAGCCTGTTAACATTTATTATGTTGATAGTTCAATTCAGATTGGACATTAGGAAAAAATTCTTCACCGTGATGGTGGTGAGCCTCTGGAATAGGTTGCCCAGAGAGGCGGTGGAAGCCCCATCCCTGGAAGCTTTCAAGGCCAGGCTGGATGGGGCTCTGAGCAACCTGATCTAGTGGGAGGTGTCCCTGCCCATGGCAGGGGGGTTGGAACTGGATGATCTTTAAGGTCCCTTCCAACCCTGACAATTCTATGATTCTATGTCAGCTATTATGGTGATCTGCATATCACTGTGAATCATTTTAGCCAAGAATAAATGTGCTTCAGAGCAAAGTCTTATAGAATATGCTTGTGGGGTTTTTTTTGTTTGGTTGGGTTTTTTTGTGGTTGGTTGTGTTTGATTTTGCGGGTGTGTGTGTGTTTGTTTGTTTTCCAGTTAAAATATATGCCACAATTACTCTGGTTCTGAAAGCCATATAGAAATTTTTATACCTTATTCTCTAGTTTGACTGTAATAACATTCACTTCAAAAGTGAGTAACCCTATGTATTTTGATCCTAAATTTACTCTATTCCTGTTACATTTTCAAGGTTTCCCATTTTGGAGGACACCTCCATTTCAAGTGCTCGTTCTTTAAAAATGTAGAATTCACTTGTGCCAAAAGGAGATGTGCCTACAGTTCTCAGAATTGGGATTTCTGTATAGGAAAAACTCTTGTTAGTATCTCTAGTTCATGGAAAAAGAGCTAGAAACTCTGAATTACTCTTGAAAAAAAAAAAAAAAAGCAACCCACCCCTAAGTAAGCTAGAAATGTGACACAGTTGACTTGTTATCTTGCTTGTCTCCCTTGTAGGGATGAATATCTGCCATATTGAAAGGCAGATTAAATAAAGATGTAGAGACTATGAAGAACCTAGGTGGTTTACAATAGCACACCATCCTCATGGATTTTCAATATCATATATACAGTGACTACACCTTCAGTTTTACTGCTTACAAGATCACCCCTTACCTGCTGCCTGTTCTTTTCTGCTTTTTTTTTTTGAAAATATGCATAATTAAAATGCACTGCATAAGCTATGAGAGAATGTTCCTCTCATAGGAAAATGAATAGAATAGCCTTTCTCTCATCTAGCAACTACATTGTAAACCAAGTAACATTTTGATTTCAACTATCTAACAAAAAAATCTTATGTTTAAATTGCGTCAGATGAATATTATATTAAAACAGAAGAAAGGGGGACAAAAGTATTTTCAAAGCTCAAGTGACTTTTTGTTACAGTTGTCATGAAGAACAAAGTTATTATTCATAAATGAGTCATTATTCCTGAGCTGTACAAGCTCCAACCCTGATTGAGCAGGAACCAACAGAAGAGGAAGCCCAGTAATGGTTCTCAGGCTAACCAAAAGTCTTATCCACTTTGATTTTTTGATGTTTGCTTCTCTTTCACTTCATTTGGAAATGCCTACAGAGGGATGGGCAGATGTCTGCAATGACTTAGGCATGCATGGAGCAGCAGCTGATCCATTCGGAAGGTGAACAAAGTCCAACCTCCACTTTGAGCCATCTATTTTCAGTAGAATAAGCTCATTTGAGAAAAAGGTGGATAGATATACTGATGACCTGGGCTAAATGAGAAAATGCAATTAGAGCAATGAAAAATGATTCTAATGACCAAAGTTGCTTTGTGTAGCATCTGAAACTTATTACGCTTTATCATTACATTGTAACTGCTATGGTGAATTCAATTTCTGTGTTAGTTACCCGGTTTTTCTGGAAAGCAGTAAGGTTTCAATCATTCTGTGGATGATAAAGATTTAGTATGCTTATGTACTTTTTTTTTTAGTTTAGCAGCAAATCCTTTCTCCCCTTGAACCAAGGTAGGAAATTATGAATTAAGGAAATCCAGAAATCTGCTTTAGAAAAGCTCTGTGGTGGAAAAAACCACCCTACTTGATGGATAGATATGGAACTGAAGATCAGTGCCCTGAGAGCACTAATGGAAATTAATGGCCCTGAGCAGCCTTACCTTGGGACCCCCCACTCCCCCCACGAGACTGAGGGCCCCATTTCAGCTCCCATCAGGGCACCTGCTTGGGCCTGACCTATGTTATAGGTCCTATGCCTTCATACTTGTGCATCTGCAAAAATTAATAATTTTTTCTCCACTTTATGTATTAATTCACTGAACTGTGAGACAGCACAATAAAAAAAGAGCAGGTTTTAAAGCGGAATTGGTTCAGGCTGAATATAGCTGCCTGCAGCCCATACGTTGTGGATAGATACAAAATTGATATAAGCTGAATTTTAATTATTTAATTTTGAATACTTACCTATATGCTCTGAGGCAATTTAATTAAAGTATCTGGTCAAAATACCAACACGTCAGTATCTACAGTCAGACGTGACATTCCTGAAGGAAAAGATTTAATTACTCTGAGTAAATGAAGGAAAGTAAGTCTTGTCGAGATCAATAGAAATACTGGAAATAGTCAGCTCCATTGGTGCAATGGGGACAAAATTACAGACTTGCTGAGAGCTGAGCCTTTTCCTCTGTCTCTAGATGGTTAGCTCTGGTTTTATGTGGAACACCCATGGCAGTGAAGGACAGGCTTTCTTATTTAAAACATGAAGTGATGTGGATCGAGTCCTGAATGTCACCCTACAAGAATTTCCTGTGAAGGATTACCCAAAGAGAGTCACTGTGCATCTCTGTAGAGATGGGATTTGGCCTTGGTTTCTGTGTTGGGTTACTTTGGAATAACTGGCCAGGTGACCTTTCTGGGAGAGTGGGAAGCAGATGTGTATACTGTGGAAGAGTTTGTTGGATGCTGGCAGGGGATGGGACAGAGACTTTAGAAATTTGGGACCTCTGAGGGGGAGAGGGACAAATAGAGCTGGTCAGATCAGTGACTGGAAATAGATGAGACCCCCTCAGGAGTGCTAAAACCAGAAGAACCTCATGAGGTCGTCTTGTAACTCCAGTCATTATGAGCAAGGCCCTATATACAGTGGATAAAGTGAAGACTTGCGTATAAACCCTTACTGTTGCTATTTTAGTTGCTTAGATTATTTTGCAAAGGTAATTATTATGAGGAGAGGCTGAGGGAGCTGGGTCTCTTTAGCTTGGAGGAGACTGAGGGTGACCTCATTAATGTTTAGAAATATGTAAAGGGCAAGTGTCAGGAGGACGGAGCCAGGATCTTCTCGGTGACACCCAATGACAGGACAAGGGGTAATGGGTGCAAACTGGGACATAGGAGGTTCCTTTTAAACACAAGGAAACACTTTTTCACAGTGAGGGTGAGGGAGCACTGGAACAGGCTGCCCAGAGACGTTGTGGAGTCTCCTTCTCTGGAGACATTCGAAACCCACCTGGACGTGTTCCTGTGTGACCTACTCTAAGTTCCTGCTCTGGCAGGGGGTTGGACTCAATCTTCCGAGGTCCCTTCCAGCCCCTAACATTCTGTGATTCTAGCATAATCTAGTGAAAGCTGGCTTTTAATTCATTTATCTTTATTTTATAGCCTTTTGATTGTTTTCAGGATCTTAATATAGGGAAAAAAGATCTAGTTCAAAGCCCTTGTTGACCTTGGTATCTCACCGCAAAAGAACTAGTGAAAAGCTGGATGCACAAAAGGCAAGGGTTTTGTGTTATTTCCGAAGCATTGGAAAATGAGCGTTGTAGTCTGTGATCAATTTTCAGAAAGCTGCTTATGGCTGGACTGAGAGAATCTCACCCTTTAAATCCATGCTGTAACTTGTGCTCTTTGGAACAGTCCTAGTTCCCTTTTGCCCTAGATAAAAGGGTGACTGATGTATGCATATATTTAAACTTGTCTTGATTTATAGGCTATCTGATAGAATGGATAAGCCACCTGCATTATGCAGGGGTGAAACTGAAATTCTGATTCATCAATTTACTTCACTTGAAGGACAAAGTACATTTTTATCTTTCCTCTCTTAATCTCTTCCACTGTAAGTCTCCTAAAAACTGGCGTCCTAACTACCAAACTAACTACCAAACATCTATACATTTGATAAAATAAGCTGCTGTATTATTTTCCAGGGCCTTATGCATTACCATGTCTTTATCTTCTAAATCCAGTAGAAGATTTCCTTTTGATTGAGTTTGAATTTGGTAGCTTATTGTTATTAACAGTAAAGGAAAAGTAGTTACACTTGAAAGCTGAGGACGCCCGATGTGGAAATCATCTGTAGACAAGAAAAATAAAATGTGACAACTGTTCTCAAGTGAAATCGGCTTTAAATGTCATCATTAAATATGTTGTTGATCATTTTGTAGAACTGTCTTACTAATGTGACTTATTTGGCATGAGGGATTCAATTGAAGAGGCATTCTGAAAGAATAATGTTGTGGGTCTTACTGCTTAAAACTAATGAATGTGTTAACTGTTTAAGGAACTTTGTATTTTTGGTAGAAAGCTTCCTCGACTAAAAGGAACTGGAACATCTTTAGGGCTAATATGGAAAAACTAAGGGATAACGTGGATTGTAACACAATGCAGTAAATTTGGCCTGATTTCTGACTTCTTGACAAAAAATGCAAAACTAGTCTTTGATGTGTTCGAATAATTTTAGTCCCTTTAAGACTGGAACCTGAGAGATGTTTTTTCTCTTTTTAAGAGCATGAGGATTAGTTTCTAGATTGCTGCAAACTTCCTTTTCATGGCTGCTGTTGGTGAATCCATGTTACCACGTTTTGCTTATGCAGCATTCCTGTGTCAACTTTGCACAAAAAGTTTTGCCTCTTGTGAAAATACTTCGGCTCTTACTGTGATCACTTGTGCTTTATAGAAGTATACTGCATTCTGTAATAATTTTACTGTAAGATAGTCAAATAATTAAGTTATTATTCAATTATTTCAATTTTGATTTTCTTTATTTTAATGCTACCAAAAAAAAAATGTAGTGTACTCTATATTCTATCCTTTGGAATATATATTCTGCCCTTTAGAAGCCTCTGCTTGGTTTTATTACTCTTAACTGTGTGGGAGGTGGTTTCTTTCTTAATGTCCACTCAACCCTCCAGGATTTAAGAGACCTTTGTATGTAAGTGTTGGGACTTTCAAACCTTGACTTTAATTTGTAGTTAGGTGTTGAAGATAGCTGTCTTACTCAACAGTTTTGCAGAGGAAAGTATTGCAGCAGCTGTCACTCAAGAATTTAGGTAATCAAATATTTGGAAAGATCAATCCAAGTGTTTTGCAACCTGTGGATATAGAATTCTGAAAATCGTCATAGTGCCTACAAAGGCACATAGACGTATATGTATGAACATATAGTGAAGATTCTGTTTTGGGATAGAAGGAACTTCACTGAAAACTACTGTAACATGTCGTAGAATAGTGAATGTTAACCAGTCAAGGGATAAAGATGGTCTTTGTCTGGAATGTGTTTAATAGGGCCCCCCCACCTCCTCCCTCTTCTATTCGTATGTGCTTTTAAACTTCAGTTACTGCAAATAGTTTGTAAAGCCTCTTAGTGAGCAGACACTGAGAAGCTTCTGCTTCTACAGCACTGCTGTGTATAGAAGCAGAAGCAAGAAGAGGCAATTTATTGGTAAATTCCATAAAAATCCCATAAAACTTGTGGAGTATATAAGAGGGGAAGAAGTAGCCTGCCATTACAAAGATGTGTTCTTTGAGATGGATGTTGGATGTTTGTAAACTATGTAAGGTGGGGTCTATTTTAATGACTTTACTGAATTCCAGGCTAGTGCTGCTCCAGCCAGGACATCCATTCTGGCTGGAGCATTCAATAAGAAATGCAGCTGCTCTGCCTATCCCAAGGTTAAGCATGCTTTCGTAAACCAAAATGATTTTTTACCTGTGGCCAATCATTGTATATTAAAATTGTAAATTATGCAAATGCATTTGGATTACAGCTATTTCTGAAGACTGCTTTTTTCCATCTCCTTTGAGTTAATTGAGGAAGTCTGGCAGCAAAAGGCCTCTTTTAGTGATATGTATATCTAATGGATGCTTATACCTGGTGATCTTGTAACTAAGAAGAAAAAATCACACCTGTTCACCAGAAATGCTTATTAAACTTAAATTGGTTCCATTGTCTGAAACTTGACTGCCTCTGCTGGACTGTGATGAATACTGCTCATTATTTAGATTAAGCTTTCAGCTTTGGGAAGAGTACTAGATTCCAAAAGATTTCACGATATTAGTCAAAGAGAAGGTAGTCATGTACACAAATGGTAGTTTTAATTAGGTAACTGGAAAAGTCTACACGTACTATGTACTGTTATAATAGTTTACAATTAATGCTGGACATGAAGTGTTTTCATACCAACTGGGGAGAAAAAAAATTGTCCCTGGGTATTTTCCCTGTTAGCCGAAAAAGATCCTTAAATTGCATGATGTTGTTCTGTCCTCTTTAGGGGCTGCTTTCTTTTCAAAAGCAGAGTAGCTGTCCTTGCCCATGCAGTTGCCCAGGTGGTGTTTCCTGTGCTGAACCCAACATGAAACAGTCTGTTCTTCACCGTAGATCAAGCAATACCGAGTCAGCCTGTGAGCTCTTAATTGGGTGATTAATATGAGAAATGGAGGCTGTAACTTTAAATTTTACGATATGGAACAATAGAGCATACAAGTTTCCTGCTATGCTGTGTAAATAAAAGAATAAATAACACAAAAGCCTGGTTATAAATTCACACACACACTGCTAATACTGTATATAATATATAATACTGTACTCTATAACGGCACCTTTCTTTGCACGGTTTTCATTTGTTATGCTTTAATTGTTAGGAGTGCTTAGTGAGCTGACTCCAGAACATATATGCAGAAACAAAACACTTAAGAAAGCAGGAAGAAGAACCGTGCTTTTGCTGAGAGATTTGCATATACCACTTCAGTTGCAATTGAAAAACAAAAGAGCAAACAATGGAATAAAGGCATAAGTTTATTACACATGGCAGAAGGAAGAGGAATAGCTGAATGCTTGTTCTGAGGCACCCTGAGCAGAAAAAAATAAATAAATTAGGAAACTGAGTATTTCATGCTTAGGAAATGTGTTTTGGTTGTGTAAGAGCCAGCAGATTAGAATAAGTGGCATTACAAGATGGTACAGTTGCATGTATCTTTACTTCAAAATGAGAAGGATAACAATTGATTAAAGCAAACACTCCATAGTGGAGCAGGGAATGATCTTGATTATCTATATGTTTGAAGCTTTTGGGGTTTTCTTTTGGGTGCTCTGTTTGTGAGGGGTTTGTTTGTTTTTTTACACTGAATTTTTTTCTTTTTTAAAAATTGAGAAAATTGTCAAGCTAATGCTACTGTTGTACATAGTAGCTACATGTTCTTATGGAGAGGTAGTAGCACACAGATGCATTATTTTATGTGGTTATCTGGATCCTCAATCAGAGGAGTTTTGTGCAAGTGAAGTAATTTGTGTTAGTGATTTCTAGTCTTATTAGTATTCATTCTGAACAGAAGCCTTGGCTCTTTTTTGACTCCCATTGCCTTGATAATTCATCATCATTTGGCTCTGAATCACTTTGGCATAGTGGACCAGAATTGTCTTTGTTGTAGCTCTGCTGAAGTCAGTGGAGTAAGCATTAAGGTAAGCTTAAGAATGCTACCATCTATTTAAAAATAAAGTAAGTCTTGCTGTATTATTAAGCAACCGGAAAGCCAGAATAGGTTGTGGTGTTTGCATTGCAACAAGATAAATGTGATGTAGTTGGAAAGCTTCATGTGTAAGTACAGAGAGTCTGTCTGAGCACATAGTGGTCCTGGGAAAGGAACACAGCTGTTTCTCAGGCTCAGCAGACTAATACTAGAGGAGCTGGCTTTTTTGTTATATTTTAAAATGTATGTTAAAAACTCTTAAAGGGCGGTTTTGCACAGAACAAAGTACGTTAATGCATCATTGTGAGCTGAGGCACAGATTTACTCAGTATGGGTACATGTCAAATAAAAATGGTACATGTAAAAAGTTACCACTTTCTTTTCAAAACTGAATAGTCACCCATGTCTTTGAGAGATAGGCAAGCATTGTATAGTCTCAGCACGTGATACAAGTCCTCCACAATCCTATTGAACTTTAGGTGTGACGCTGGAACCATGTATTAAGAACAGTAAAACTGGATGTAGTTTTTAATTTTATTTGCTCTGTAAACAGGATCCCCCCGTTTGAAGACCAAATAAACCTTCTGCAAGCTACATGTAACTCTTCTAACCATAGATTAGTAGTCTCCTCAATAAAAGGAGGGTTGTCTGTGGTTGAACGTTGTACATGTTTTTTCAGACTTGTTTGCCTTGTTCTAGGACAAGATCTGGCCAGTTTGTATATATGAATGTTACACGATCTACCAAGCATCACGAATGAACTACACAGCTTTGTTGAATTATTGTGCCTCATCTGAGCCGGAGTAACTGCTCCTGAATGCATCCTTAACTGCACTTAGGGCTGCAGATATGCTGTAAAGCACATTAGATTAAACCTTTCATTAGCATGATTGAGTTGTAATGGCTTAACAAGTTCCCTCCCTTCAGCTAACCTTTGCTATCCATTAGTTGGGTGCATGTTTTGCCTGTCAAATTGAGAGATAATGCAGTTTAGTTTCAGATTTAAGCTAAGTCATGTTGTCTCACGTTTAGCTCTTACATTGAAGATTAAGCTAAATTGAAGTGGGCTAAAAGCATGCAGGCAGATGGCTACTTCAGCTTGGCAGCATAACCCATTAAGACCATGATAACTTGTTTGTGTCAGAGCCAGAGTGCACTCTCTATTAGTTCTACTGCTGTTGGGGGTGGGGGGGGGATGTTGAAGTGGGATGAGGAATTGGAACAACAGGTAGGACAGTGTTGTGGCAGCAGTTCGCAGACAAATCCATACTGGGGCTTTCCAGAAAGGGCTTCTTTCTCTGTATGGAGCTTTAAGGCGACCTCTTCTTTCCTTAAGGTTGTATTCTTTACAATTAAGAGATTTATATTTGTAATTTTTTTTTAAGGGGAGGAGGAGTATATGGGACAGTTACTATAATAATACTGCCTTTCTAACATACCCTGTCAAAAGAGCATATCAAAATGTTATGTGGAGAATGGGGTTTAAAAGCCTTGAAGGAATGGAACCAGAAAGTCTAGTAATGAAAGAACTGGAGGAGAGCGATAATCTTTACTCAGCTGGATCTCGGGGCTGCCAATTTCTGTAACAGCAGTAAGCTTGAAATATATGCACATACTTGCCTGAGCCTCAGGATACATTTTTATCGTTAATAACCTTAGTACCTAGCCAAGAGTATTCTGCCAACGTTTGCTACATTTGAAAGGCCAGCTCAAGGTGTCTTTCCTCCAGTAAAGGAACAATATGAGTATCCTTAACCAATTGACCTACCTGAAGAGATTATTAGAAAATCTGTCCTTTTGTTCACTTTTCTCTATGTTTGACTCCTTACTGCAAAAGAATAAAAACACAATATCACAAACCCAAACTTCTAATTTCTGAAAACGTTACGTGTTGTTTAAGGCTAATTCAGGTGCCGCTTACTCTTTTGGCTCCTTGGCCATGTTGTCTCCCCCATCAGATGCTGATTTCCTCTCAATCTGGAGTTGCAAACAGATATTCCAGGTGGGAAGAACAGCATGTAAGTGAAAATAGGATCATGGGTACTCTTGTATCTTTAACAGCATAACTTAAATTTATTTTTTTTTTGGTACTCTTGTATTTTTGTTTTTGACAGTTGTCTCTTCTATGGTTAAAGTTTATGGTGAAAGAAAACTGAAGGCAAGTAGCATCTTTTAGAAGCCGCAGCTTAACTTTAGAATCTTGTTACCATGTATTTAAGGAATCATCTAATAGCTTGACCAGGAGTTCAATGTGTTTCCATAACCATTGCCTATAATTAGGATCAGCACTAACTTGGTAATATTGAGTAGGTTGGTCTCTTTCTGACATTTAGAAAATTGAGAAATCAAAACCCCATGACATTACATTATTTAATTTAAAAAAAAATAATATTAACTGAAGCAATTTGGAGTACTGGGATAAAAAGCGTTAAGAGTGCCAAGTATTTCCTACAGACTTAATTAATTTTGGAAGGTGATGCTTGCCGTGGATGAAATAAAAGAACTTTGAGATTACCTTTTATGTTATGAAATATTCCTAGTGCAAATGGGAAAAAGTTTCTGCTTTCCGTAAAAGCTGCTATGCAGTTATCGTGCATGGAATGTATGTGGCAAGACTGCTTTAAAATGAACAAGATTAAACCACACAATTTCAAGGGAGACATGAGATAATGTGCATTAGTAAATTTATAAATTCAAGTCTTTTGCACACTCCTGAGAAACCCAGGGTGGGATGGAATTCAGTTTCTGTGTACAAAATAGGCTTCTCCACAAATGACAGCATTGATATCGAGCATCAATATGTTCTAGTCCTTTCTTCACTCCCTCTCCTTTTGGTTCGTAACAGGCTAGCTTTTGGGAATGTGATAGAGAACTTGCATGTGCTTACAAACCTATAAGAAGTTTGTTGACATGCACAATGATTTTAATGAGCCTTCAAGGAAATTTCATAGTGATGTTTCTTTTGGAAGTAATGAGTTGCTTAATGAAAAGGTAATGTGAAGGACGGTTGAAAAGGCGCTGTTTGTTGCCATGTCTTTGCCTCTGTGACTTATTTTAGGGTTTAAAATCTTCATTGGGTAGAGTTCAGGGATGCTTGTGCATTTATGTCTGTTATATGACTTTCAAAAACATTCCGATGGTGTTGTGTGTGGAACCTTTGTAGATACTTCAGGCGCTTTAATGATTCAATTTTTCCTTTTTTTTGACACTGCAATGTCTAAAGAAATCGATTTTATACTGAAGAAATACAGCAGTTTGAAAGGATTCTGAAGTAATCAATGTCAACCACAAGCATGCAATAACAGATCAATAATCCATTCAGCAATGCTGAGAAACTAGTCAAGAGACTTCTGAAACAAAAAGTGCTATGAGATATGCCAATTACTGTACAGATGCAAGATTTTTCACTTTCAAAAAAAAGTAGTAACAATGAATAAATTGTTAACTGTAAATATCCTAAATATCAGTCAACTAATTCCATCATCATGGAAGAGGTAAGGGTATCTTTAGACAAGTAATTTGAGTTTACTTTTACCTGGGGTTTGGTAGCAAGCACACATATCTGTATTCTGTGACTTTCGACACTTCACATATCAAAGAAGTAAAATCTTTTTTTATGGTGTGTAGGTTTTTTTTTTTTAATTTTTCCTAGAAATTTATAAATATTATTGTTTTCCTATTGAAAATGCTTTAAAATGTAGAATGAATTACTTATTTTAGAGTACTCAAGGTAGAGCAAATGTTGGGATCAGAGATGCAGACCTGACATGGAGCCATCTTTTTAACCATTATCACATCCCTTTCTTCTTAAATGAAGCATAATTTTTTTATGCAATGTAAATTATGGAAATTCTTATGGCGTCTTTGACATCATATGATCTGTTAATCACCACTTGTATCAAGACCCAACAGCTATTTCAAATGACTATTGGCTGGGAAACAGTGTCTTTGCTTTTAGAGAGTGCATGTGTGTGCACACAAAGAACAGTTTCGTCCACTATAATGCTGCAGTAACTCGTTTCTTCCGTATCTAAATCAAACACGAACAATATAAAACTAATTTATGCTGCATGGTCAATATATAGATAAATTCACTTGAGTACCTTTTGTGAACTACTTTATTGGAGATTACATAACTGAGAAATAAACACTCAAAATCAGATGTGATCTTGGTTATCAGTTTAACTTCTCAATAGATTATTTGAAATCAGAATTATTTAAATGAGAACAGGTATCCAAGGAAGGAGAGTAGTTCTGAGCAATTTATTGCTGGTTTGAAGTCATGAATAATTCAGTACCTACATATCTTTAAATGATGTGCCATGAACTAGATTGCTGCAAATTGTGAGTATGTGAATGATAAAATATCACGTAAATTTGATATTCATCTACAAAGGCTGGTTGTTTGTCAGACTGTTTGTGGGTTTGCAGCTGACCTTTAAAAACTTGAGGATGAATCAAACTAATAGCCTGAACAACGGAAGTCTTTCAACAAGTGAGCATAATAAATCTCCTCACTTTGAGAAGGAGGAAACTATAATATGTAAAACTAAAGACAAGCTTTAATAGACACACAGAACAGAGGGAATTAATTCTGAATATAGAAAGATTAATTATAGCTATGATCATGTTAAGAGTTGAAGATACATGAATACGTTTGAGGATTTGAGATTCCATACCCTATTTTTAACTGTATCTTTAAAACAAATCATCCTAAAAGTTATCTTTGGGAAGCAGGGAACTTGGAACTTCAGTCCTTTTACCTTTCAAAACTGTCTTAGTCATGACAATTATGCTACAATGTAGGGAACCACTAATTTGTGCGGCTCTAGTTGAATCACAATGAGGGGGTGTGGGAATAAAGAACTGATAAAAAAGTAGAAATGTCAATTGTGAGTTTTTGGCAGCTGTTTTTTAGGACACTGTGAATGGGGATGAAATGCAGGTTGTGAGATCTTTAGGACTACGATGCTGTTTTTGTTCAGTACAAAGCCAACATGAGCCAAGACTGGCTCATAACTGGGGCTCTTCAAAGCAGAGGTTAGGAAACACTAATCTTGAAGCTACTGTCTTGACTGCTCCTGATACTGAGACGGTTTTATGCTTAAAATACCAGCTTAAGGTGGTAGGGTGCTTACTGGGGTTTGTAACTTCAGTAAACACACTTAACTAGCATTTCCATTTGGCAGGGTGGAATGGTATAATTTTAAGTATCTATGCAATATTTATGAGAATACGGCAAAAGGAATGCTGCTCCTCTAAGGAGTAATAAACAATTTTTAAAACAAAAATTCCAAACCCAAACATCAAGTAGGATTATTAAAAATAAAAAAGACAATTGGCAACCTACATGGTAGTCTTCCACTTCTAGTGCAAATCATAGCATTTATTTTCTTCTAGCTGCCAAAGGAAGAATGTATGCTATGTGTGCTGCTTACAAATGGTAATCTTTCCAGAACAAGTTGCTTGCTTTTCTGCTGAAGCTCAGGATTGATTATGGTGGCAAGAAGTCGTCAAAAGTAGCTGTGTACATAATTTTGTGTGCATGGAGAAATTAATGTGTTTAAAGTATCAACATGGAAAGTTAAATTTAGGCTTAACATCACATTACTAGCTGATGCTGTATCACACTTAATCCAGCTGCACCTGAGCTGCAGGTTGCGTTTAGTGTTGTGCTAAGTTAAATCGATTGTGCTAAATCAAAACTCAGTTTTCAGTGATGTGTACATCCAGCCAGGCACCAAATATAATCATTGGGACTATAAAACAAAGTTCTTAAGAAATGTGAAGCTGGGCAGAAAAAATTTATCTCTGTCCTTCAGAAACTTTGGCTATGTGATCTGAGCAGCGTTTTGTGCTATCACCAGTGAGTGAAGTTCTCCCTCAGTGTTACAGAATGGTTTTATCCTATTCAAAGTTAAACAGAGTTTGGTAGTATTTGTGAACTTAGTGCTTTTCAGGCTTACTGGGACATCAAATATAGAATGAAACCAACTGAGCATCTAGCAGAATGAGAGGATTTGTAGTGTGTGAGTGAAGCTCTGTAGCGTGTGTGACTGTGCCTGCCTGCCCCGTATGTAGCAGGTACATATATTTATATGGTTTATTGTTGCTTATATAGCTGTCAAATTACAAGAAGTGCTGAGTTTAATGACAAAGTATAATATTGTAAAGGGGATTTTCCTGTCACCATGGAGACTTTCTTATCACACAAAACAGTTTAGTAACTGTAGTGCTTTAATTTTAGACTGTCTGTCATGCCATATGTGACTAGATTAATCTTTCAGTAAAATGAAAATGAATACAGTAAAGAATTTGTTCGCTTAAGACAGAAAGTCATCTAAAAAGGTGCATGAAGTGCTTAGACCTTGTGTGGTCCAACAAGCTTAGGAAGGCAATGTTATGTAGTACAATATTACTTGGTGTGTATCACCTTGGAGTGGCAAAGTGACCTAAGATACTGACTGCACTGAACATGCATGCAAGACACAACCTGTACTTTATCTGAAGAGAAGCGCAAACTACGTAACCATGACAGTGAAATAGTCATATAATAGATTTTTTTTTGCCTCCTAAATGTACAGGTACTCTCCTGAAATCTCTTGCTCTCTTGTTCTTTTTGCCATAGCCAGACTGCTGGGTGATGTTTTGATGTAGAACTGTCTGTCTACAGTTGTGTCTGGATCTTCATCTAGCTTCCCTTTCCATCTTGCAGAGCTGTTCTGTCAGAACTACTGAAGGGGTTAGAGGGAGCCTAGCTATCGAGTGCTCAGGTTAGCCAAGCGGCCTGTCAAGGCTTGCACAAGGTATGTAGGATCCAGGACCGTGTTTCATACGAGCAATGCCATTAACTAGTGTTGGCCACAGTATCTGACTGACACAGTGACCGCTCCAGAAGGTTTTTCTGGGATTGTTCAAAAGACAGAAAGTATTTTGGGAAGTGCAAACTGTATGAATTACACTGACAGAAGACTGATATTTACTACACTGGCATTTGACTTTATGGAAAGTAAAAAGTACTCCAGCTTTTCTGCTGGAGTGTAGGAATATGATTATAAATGCTTTGGGTATGTACGCGATGTAGCTCGTGCTCAAGAAACCAATAGTTCTTAGTTCTTATATTAAGTGTCACTGGTGAAAACAATTTGCCTCTTAAAAAGAAGGCTTGCATAGTGTTGCAATGAGTGGAACTTTCAGTTGTTTCAATTTGTAAACCAACGCTGTCCCTCTTTTTGGTTCAACTGTTGTTTTGTCTTCATTTAAAAAACTTCAGTTCAAAATCTTGTGCTTTTATCACTTGTGTGCCACAACGTAATACCATAAGAAGATGGAAGCACAACGAAAATTTGTACATACCAGTTCAGAACTAGGTTGCTGTGTCTTTTTCTTTCTCTTGATAAATTAGACTTTAAGAACCACTTTGGAGGCTGCGTGTGAATATTTTGGTGTATGGGATAAATGTTTCAGAAATTCTACTTCTGCCTTCATATCACAAAGTATTGACTAGTTATCTGGAAAAATGAGAGAAACGTGCTTCAACAGACACTTCTGTACCAAACTCCCCTGCAGTCCTAACTGAATAGTGTTATAAGATGCGGAGAGCTTGTAACAGCAAGGAAATAGTGCCTCCAAAGTATGCTGATAACATTTGCTCTTGACTTTCAGATCAATGACAATGTGCTTGTTTGGGAGAGCATCCTAAAATAGCTTCCCAGGGTAATACTGATGCTAATCAATCACTATGTTGATGTCTTTAGCATATAAGCTAAAAGATGTTGGAGTGCTATTGAGCTTCTGAAAGTAGAAGAACTGGAATGGGAAGTCTAGCACTTAACTCAAATACTTAGCCAGACCTGATCACATCTTAGTGACAGGCTGTCTAGACCTTCTTGCTTAAGTTATCGTTAACATTTCTGCGGACAGCTGATTTAAATGGCTTCTGGTACTGTGGAATTTAATGTCTTACTACTGTGAAGATCCACTGAAACTGTGGAAAGGTGAGCTGTGCTGAAACACTGCTGGAGAGTTAGATCAGAGGCTTTATTTTAAAATAGTTTCTCTTTCTTATTATCTTGATATGTCTTCATCTCAAGCCTCATAGCTTAATACTGTTCTCTTAGTGCTTTAATTAGTTTTCTGAAATTTTCTAAAAAGACAAAGACTGGGGATGAAGGAGGATGTTCTTATAGGATGAAGATATATCATGCGTGTCTATGGATTTGTTAGAAAAACTCCCTGCACCCCACAGTGTTAGCAAAATTCATGAGTTCAGAGTCTTAAACGTGAATTTTCTAGGTAGCAGCACTCAGAGTGCTGGAAGACACTGAAGAGGCTGAAAGTAGCTGTACAGTACATAGAGCTAGTTGGGAGACCCATAACTGTCCCAGTGTCGTGTTCTGATTTGGAAATGGAGAACAGTTGGGTGGCAGCCAGACTATCAAAGATCAGCTGGACCTCACTGCACCAAAGAAAGATGCCATCCCTCTAACTTTACACATACATGAAAATTTTGCCATTGTGGTTAGGCTCTTAAACAGCTGGACAGACTTAAAGAGCTTATTTGAAATAGGTGGGTAATTGTCTAATAAAAACAGATGGCTTGGCAGAGTGATTTTTTTTTTTTTTTTTTTTAGTCATTTTTATTATTCCCCCTACAGCTAGTTGCAGCTGGACTTCCCCTCTACTCACTCTCTCCTCCATCTTTCCTACCCTTTGTTTATGTGCATCTTCAAAAGGATAGAAATACTCTGTCCTATGAAACCAAAAATTCATGTGTTATCACTCCTCTGTCTGGCGGTGAGGAGTGTGGGTTGTAGATGAGTGTGATTATTTTATGAACAGAATCAATAGTTGTTTTTATTTCTTTTATTTTATCTTATGAACATTGGATTCTGACATTCACTATATTACATCTGGGATAACCTTCCAGAGGATTTAAACGCCTTATTTTAAGGACTCCTTTTGTTTTAAACTGCTGTTGCTTCATCAGTAATCCCATTCTGACCATTTTCTTTTGTATAATAGGTATGGAAATTGCTTATTTAAAGACTACAGGGTTCATGGTGACATTAGTAATTATTGAGTCAATGTTCCTAGTGACAAAAGAGGTGAAACAGCAAATGCTTTTGGCTTATTGGGGCTTTTCTTACCTTAAAATACATTTGATTTTTCTCAGGGTAGTCCACTGAGATTAAGAATTTTAAAGGCAAGAAGTGATAACTTTGGCTCAGCCTTGACTTCCAAGATGGATGAATCCATCTTTTAGAAATTCAAATACCATATTTATAACTGAGCATTCTCAGAGAATGACTTGGTCATGCTGCAAAATTTCTTGATTAATGTGCCTATGTGTGGGTTTCCATGAGCATAGCAAAAAAAATGAATTCTAAGATCCCAGTTTGACCCATATGATGCATAAGGTTTTAATATGATTAAAAAGGAGAAAATACAGAGCCTTTCTCAGAGTAGACTTGGGTTCCTAAAGTGTTGTTTAACATCTTTCCGATATCTTAGAGCTACTGTCACCTCCTAGGAATAAACTTTCAATTCATGTTATAATTTATTTGTGACAAAAGGATGCTTTTTTTTTTTTTTGAAGAAAACAACTTCATCCTGAGAGTATAAAGGCTTCACTTCAAGTATATCCTGTAGCAATGCAGCCTGGTAAAAAGCATTTGAACTCACAATGAATATCAATTACTCTGGAAAGCAATCCACTGAGCTCCAGAAGGAGACTGTGGCTGGCTTATATTAAAGGTATTTTCAGGGCATATGGCTATTCTGCTATGTTACTCTAATGTTACTGTTAACTTCCAAAGTGAGTAATGTCTTTATCTTTCTCGATGTATTCGTCAGGCCATTGTGCTGTGTCTAGTTTATAGGATTTGGCTTTACTATGCCCATTCATCTTCTACTTGTCATGCAATGTCTACTACAAGGGTAATTGATAAAGAAGTGTGAATTCAACTGAGTAAGATATATAGAGTGACCATGCTTTGAAAAATGTGTATAATGTTACTTGTTAATAATAAATACGTTTAAAGAATGGTTTGTCACTCTAGATGACAGATGACATTTCTCTGACGATGCTATGAGGAAGGTTACTACAGCTATGAGATATGAATGAGCGGATTAAACTGTAAACTGTATTAGGATGATAAGGTGACAGAGGTTTTTGTTATCTGATTTACATATTGACTCTCAGTTTCAAAGGGTGGGGGAAAAACATTTGTAGATTATCATATCAGATGTCAATAAGAGGAAAAACTGTCTTCACAGATAATAGAAATAGTGTGTTACCTGGAATAAGCATCCCTTCCTCTAAATAAGTGAGGTATACCTCCTTCCCCCCGCCCCCTTCTGAGAGAACTTAAAAAGACATGATACTCTGTAGAACATGATTGCGATCTTGTGAGGATTTTTGTTGACAAACAAGGTGGAATTTTTTTTTTAAAAAAAGCCCTTTTAAAAATAGTTTCTAATAATGTGTAGGAAAAAAACGTATGAAAGTACTCACCCTGACAAAGTTGGGCTTATAACTGATCCGAGAGATTAGTTCAGCTCTGTAGGTGGTGTAGGGTACAGTGTGCTACACGGGGCCACTAAGGTGTTTGACTTAGTTAAAATTCCTGTATTTCCTTATGTAGGAAAGAAAGTAGTTGCATTTCATAGAAGAATATATTTTATACTTGTTTTTCATTGCTCAATGGGCAGCAGTTTCTATTTTAATATAGAAGTAACACAGGATTGCACATACATCAAATTGCTTCAGACCTTCGTAAGATGGACTGTGGTTTGAAAATTGTGTAAAGTTACAGAAACTCGGTACATTTGTTTACATAATATCACAGTTCTAAATATTATGCTGATATGCATTAAAATGTTTTGCAGTAGCTGAAGTTGCTGCAAGGCTTGAAACAACTACCTAGTTTGAAATCCAAAATACACTTTTTTTTTTTTTTTTCTTTAAGTTGAAAGGTTGGGCCAGATGATCCTTGAGGTCCGTTCCAACCTAGCATTCTATGATTCTATATTTCATCTTTGACTTCCAAAGTATATAGTTAATCTTTGAGCAGCTGTCTACTTACTTCTTTCTTTTTTCCTTTCTTTATTACTAATCTGTGTTTTTGTAGCCACTCACTTGTTAAAAAGCATACGTACTGACTGGGAATTTGAAATCTTTCTTTAATATTTTGTCCTATTCCTGAAAGCTTTTATTTTAAATTGTTCTGCTTAATGAGTTACAGTGTTCTATTAGTATGGGACACGACTGATGTGCTTTTTGCTGCTGGATATTTCTGTTTCTAAAAGATTTGACATGGTATGAATGAAACATCAGTCTTTTATGCTAAATCTCAGCTTCTTGCTTGGCATTCAGGGATCTTTAAGCTATTTGGTAGATGGAGGCTAAAATATGTGTTTGATAACACTATTTTATTGAATTGACCATGAGTTTCCACTTCTTTTCGGTGCTCAAGATAAATTTGTTGTCATTAACTTACCACTAGAATTACTGCGAACGAAGTTCCTGAGAAAATCGCCTGAGAGTATTAAAATTGTGAGGTTTAATAGAAATCATAAAATTGAGAGAAGGAAAGCCCTTATTTAAAGTAAAACCAAATGCAGACTCTCTCAGACCTCTTGGCAGGAAAGTACTATCAGAAAACATTCATTTGTTTTTCAACATCAGACAAAATACAAGTTTCTGTGTTTGGCCTGTGTTGTTTCTTTTTGTAATAGATTGTTGGAATATGGAGAATTGTATAAGGGTATAAACACCCAAAGTATGCAGTCCGAAAAACAAGTCAGGAAGAGCACATGCTATTTTTTCTTAAATGCTGTGATTTAAATTTGTAAAATCACAATGAAGTTTTACAGGTTTTTTTGACTTTTTAGTAGCTGCTTTGAAATCTTTCCGTATGGTATGCCTTATGCATAGCAGTTTCTTAGCTGCTACTGTTACAATTCTGAATCCGTTTGGATGTTAAAGCTTACAGGTTTTTTAAAAGATTGATTTACTTTTTATTTATTTTTTAAATCCATGGATCTTGACCATGCTATGAACAAGCATATCTGTGAGTGAAACCAAGAAGAAATCCACATCCATAGGTGCAGTTTTAAAATAAAGACTATGATTTCTATGTAGCTCTAGGTTCTACAGAAAACTGAGTTCATGTAAACAAAAAATAAAAGCACTGAGCATTTTAAGCCTGAGAGTCTTATGCTGTGCTCAATCACCTTGTATCTACAAAGCAATAATTAATGGTTTTGCCAAGGTTGTCGACTGATGAAAGGAACTCTTAAGATGTGTACTACTGTCTCTATTACGTGAATTTAAGTTCATATGGCTGGTCTGCAATATATTTATTGCTCCTAATTTTTTTTTTTTTTCCAAACGAAGTAATTACTGGTCTTCATTCATCTGGATGGTTACAACATCCCACCATGTTCACCAATTTTTATTGTGGTAACTTGGAGAATTCTCATAAACAATCTTGGAATAATCATCTGACCCAAGTAACTTTGAAAGCATTTGAAAGAACTCTCCAGAATGTCCTCCTCCTATTTTAGCCAGTGATTTTATCCCTCTGTCTCTGGTATTGAGTTAGCCATCTCATTGCAAGTTACCTATTCAATGAAGGCAGAGAGAACTATATTAACCTTTGGCTTTCTCAGGGCTGCTTGTTCTGCAGGAGATTATACTCAGGTAAAATGCGCAGCAGACTGCTGTGGAAGTTAGCTAAAATGACTTTGGGTTCAAAATAGAAGGCCAGTACTCAGGCGATAAACTGAGTTAGTAGTAGGCAGTAGTAAAAGTTTGTAACAAACTTTGCTTAAAACTGTAGATTTAAGGGACAGAACATGTATTTGAGATTTTGCTTCTTCCTTTTTCCAGAAACAAGTTAATGGGGCAGTAGCTGGTAGAGCTGTCAACACCAAGTGCCAGTCAAACAGAGGAATATTACCTGCCGCTAACAGTGTTTAAGTGCAACCCTGGTTGCTCCCAAGGCTTCCTTTTCTGCAAGAGGGGAGTAGTTTGTTGCAGAATGGCAACGCGGTGTGAGAGCTCATTCTCAGCTGCTGTCCTGCCATATCAGGCAGGTACTTGTATTGTATACTATTGATGTCTGATGTCACTGGCAGTGCGCGTCTTGAGCTGTAGTAGGACAATAGTGGAATATATAGAAAGCAGTCTCTGGAATCAGAGCTGTACATGGACCTTTACTTTTTGATAAAAATAAACTTTTAAGGTTAAAATTGCTATTACTGATTTATTTCCACAAGTCCCAGAAGAACAGACAAATGGGTCCTCTGCCAACACACAACTAATAACTTTCTGATGTTATGTATTTGCAGCTGAGTTGCTTATTTTATTCCATTGATAATGAAGGTTGCGCTGAGTTCTGACTAATTCTTCTCTTCTTCTCAATGTATTGTCAAGATAATTTTGAAAGTTGCAGAAATGCTTAAGTGGCACCTTAAATATTCTTGATGCTGCTGTTTAGAAAAAATGCAGTTTAAGAGGGGGATCACAGAATCTGGCTTTGAAATTATTAACTTGTCAGTCAAGCACAGAATGCAAACAGGAATTTGCATGCCATCCTGATCTTTGTTACAGAAAGTGATCTTAATTTAGGACCATAATACGTTTTCAGTTTTTTTGTGGTGGTTGTTGAGGAAAACAGTCTCTCGCTTGAGAGAATTTAGAATTCAGCAGAGACAAAATCTGAATTTGTTATGGATTTTTGTCATTGTGTTGTGTAGTTGCGATGGTCTGCCAGCGTTTCTCAGCTTTCCCAGGTCTAACTGGACTAGAATGCAGCTGGCATAGGAAGACTTACATGTGTCATAATCAAGAAATAGGAATAGAATTAAATCAGTAATTTCTTATTAGAGACATATCTTATTCATTTCACTTTCATTGTCCATATAGAAATGAACACACAGCAATGTAGAAAGTATTGTGCAGTCATATTCTAAGGTTCTTTTTTTTTTGTAGCTCTTATCTCACAGGTTTTCTTGGAGAGTTACAATTTCTTACTCCCAACAACCCAGTTGTTGTGTTTTGGTTCTTTTAATGTCAGCACAGAACCACAGTTCCTACTGGTGGTTATGAATGTGGCTAGAATTGCATTTCTATTTCAACTTGTTATTCCCTGGTAGAGAGTATTCAGTTTACTCAAAATAAAATGAGACAACTGTTAACCCATCCATAAGCTGTAGTTCTAAAACGCTTCTAGCTCTTTCCATTTCGTTCATGCTTTTGAATGTCTCATTGTCTAAACTGTCCCATGAGATACGTTTTGCTGTTGTTTAGGGTCTGGCTTTTTACCTCAAGGAATAGAAATTTAGTCTGACTTTTTGGTTGGGCTCGTTTTAGTTTTAGGTTCCTAGAAGAAACTGTGCTTCTCCAGTTCTCTAGTGAAGTTGTAGCTTCCTAAAAGAAATACGGTTCTCAACACCTGCACTTGTATTTTAAATATAAAATAATGAGATGTCGAACGTGGTTTCCTGTGCTTTTTGCTTCTGTTCCCCCTTGCCCCCCCCATTTTGTAGATTACTTTGCATTTTAAATTTGATAGGTTTTAAAGGAAATATTCTTCACTTGCTGATGACATGTCAGTTCTATAAAACTCTTCAATGTAGAACAATGGTAGTAGTCTTTGCTTTGTTTCAAAATGATAGCTTTAAAACCTGTAATTTTAAACCACCTGCAGTTAGAGTAAATACCAGTTTCACAGTCTAATCTGCTGCTAGATTTTGCTTTCATGTACGTGTTTTGATGCACTTCTTTCCCTTTTTCCATAGACGTGACACAGGTTTCTGTAGCATCTTCCTGCTTAACTGTCTTCACTACACTAAATCTCAAACATAATATTATGGCTTGTTGCTTTGCCTTTTCCTCCAGCATCTACTTTTGCTGAGGTGCAAGGCACTTCTGGGCCCACTGAACGCAGAAAAGTAAATTTTGAAAGCTGATTTGAATACAGGAGCTGAGGAGTTTTAACTGGAGGAAAAAAAAATAAAATTAAAAAATTCTGTACTAAGCATTTAAGAACTCATCTGTTAGTAACTATTTAAACAGGACTTTTGAATGCGTTTGTTTATATCGGTGTAGACCAGATTGACAGGTTTTTCTCCTGGAAACTTTCTATTTAATATGAAGTAGGTGTTATAAATTCAGCCCATAAATGTGGTAATCTGAGGAAAAGGGGACTGCCACAGGACAGAAATCTGCTTCCTTTTGCTGTCCCCTGTACTCATCACTAAGAATGATCTGCTTTCCTACAGGGTTAAAATTCTGCTATAAACATTACCCTTCATGTCAGGACAGGGTGATGCTTGTACACCCTGAGATGATCAGCTGGGGGTGGTAATGCTTCCAATTCAGGCACCCACTGATGAGAAGATGCAGAACACTTATGGAAGTGTTCTGCATCACGAGACCAAGATGAAGGAGGAGCTGATGCAAGGGAAAGGGTCTTTAAAAGAAGTTGTCAACTTTTGAGTTTTATGACTTCGCTTGCCAATGTATCCTTGATTTTTAGATAGAGCTGTGTGTAATTCTCCATGGTTTTTTTCACTAAATATTCAGCAGTGTAGCACTTAAAATAACTAACTTGCAGCTCTTAGCCCTGTTAGTAAAATCAAGCACAAAAATGCAAGGGGTTACTATTTTATTTGTGGTGAAGTCTTGTGCATTCTTGTCCTAATGAAAATAAAAAATTATATGCTGCTTCTAGGTATGGATGAAGGCAAAATTACATCTGTCCAACTTAATCAGGAACAGTCATGGATCAGACAAATTATTGTTGATCTATCTAACTCTGCAGTCCTTCCACCTGGTCAGAGAGGGATGGATTTGCCTCTGAAAAAACACACTCCAAAACCAGAAACCAAGGACAGAAAAAACAAACCCCCAAAACCTAGGGAACTGCCTCATTTCAAATAGACTATAGTCTTCCTACTGTTCACACACACACACAAAAGAGACAACAAACAAACCTGAGGGAAACAGCAGTATGTTTTGTGCAGTAAAATCAATCAATCTTTTTATTAAAACAAAAATATTGTGCTGGAAAATGCTTTGGTTTAAATTTCCTATTTATGAAATCCAGAGCAATTTTTCTCCAGAGAAAGACACGCAGCTCTGACGCTGCATTATATTTCAAGCTCAATTGTGTCTTGTGTACACTTTCTTGCATACACCTCTAGGTGTATTTATGATCATCTGTAAGTAAAAGAAGTGCTAATTGTCTTTGCAAAAGCTAACAAAGTTATTTTTTTAAGTAATCAAATCACTGCAGATTTGCTCACGCTTCTACTGAAAGTAGAGATGTTGTTATTTTTATGCCTGTGCTTAGAGAAAATGCCTGCTTCCAGTTTATTTCTGTAGAGGGCCTTGGGGAAAGCAGTTTCTTTTTCTGTTCTAAAAGTGACAGGACCAACACAGAGCTACAACGTGTGAAGAGAGTGAGGTGTGTTAGCCCTGGTTGCCATCTGTGGGAGGGCCCTGCAGCTTCTGGGAAAGTGCTCCTGGGCTGCCCACCAGCTGCTGCCCGAAGAAACCCAGCAAAGCAATCCCTACAGCGAGGGTGCAACCTGCCCAGCTTGTTGGCTATGTAAGCGACCGGATAGTTACATAATATGGGAACAAGGCTGAGGGAGCTGGGTCTCCTTAGCTTGGAGAAGAGACTGAGGGGTGACCTCATTAATGTTTATAAATATGTAAAGGGTGAGTGTCAGAAGGATGGAGCCAGGCTCTTCTCCGTGATGTCCAATGATAGGACTAGGGGCAACAGGTGTGAGTTGGAATATAGGAGATTCCATGTGAACATAAGGAAAAACTTTTTCACAGTAAGGATGACAGCACTGGAATAGGCTGCCCAGAGAGGTTGTGGAGTCTCCTTCTCTGGAGACATTCAGAACTCACCTGGATGCATTCCTGTGTGACCTCATCTAGGTGATCCTGCTCTAGCAGGAGGGTTGGACTAGATGATCTCATGAGGTCCCACGAACCCATACCATTCTGTGATACTGCTTTATCAGCCTCCTGCTCTGACTTCATTGCCAAAGCCAGCGGGATACACTTACACATAGTCTTAGCATTTAGTGAAAATAAGCTAAATCTGATGAAAGCAAGTAGGCCATAACCTGAAGAGACTCATCCTCTGGTGGCTCTCAAGGCTCTTGTGGTACTTGTTAGGATGTTGATGTTGGGATCATCATTCTTCTGTTTTCTCCCACCCTCACCACTTGCTTTTTGTAGGGTCCTAATTGCTGTGTGTAATCAGTTCTTTGTCCTGTCACATGCCTTTTCAAGTCTACCACACTGCCAGACCCTGTTTCTAACTCTTTCTGTGTTTTGACCAGTACAACAGGGCAAAGGGAGAGATGATTTTCGGTGGTTTTCCGATTGACCTGCACTAGTCTATGTTAATACTGACTTAGCCTACAAACAGGTTCTGCATTCTTTTGTTACAGTTTCTTATTTGGTAGTCATTTGCCTTGGTTATTTTGGAGTCAAAATTAAGGCTTCAATCTGTATCTATATATGTTCTTAAGTATCATAGCATAAAACATATTCAGATCAAATCAACTAGAAGGTCCAGTAGACAGCTAAGACTGGAGCAAGATTTTCCCGTTGTAGCCTTTCAGTATTCATCAGTCAGCTGTGACTCAGGCTCCTTCTGAGCCAGGGACTGCGTGGGTACCTGCAGGCAACTGCAGGTTCAAATTTAACTCCAGTACCCTTGTAATGTTTTTCAGATATGAATGAGTTTCAGGTGCTGTGTCTTTCTGGCAACAAAATGATCTTTAGGAAGTTTTTCTTTAAATTGGAAGTGAAATTATGGGGAGGTGGTTTGTTAGAAAGGACAATCAGATGGGCTGTGATCATTGTCCAAAATTTACATGAAAATAAGAGCCCATTTCATCCCCTTTCCTATTGAAATAGCAAAATGTAAACTTTTGTTTCTTTGTGTTCCAGGTTGGTTTTTTTTTTTGTGGTGGGTGTGTTTTTGTTGTCTTTTTTTTTTTTTCTTTGAGGGGTGTGTGTGTGGTTTTTATTTATTTTTAAATGTATCTAGTCTTTTTTTGAAGGAAGATGTTTTCTGATGAAACTGCAAGGTGAAAGATTTCATTCACAGTTCAAGTGGCAGATGCACATGTTAATAAGCTTGCTGTGTGACATAGACTGACTACCATTTTCATGAGTTGCTTTTCTGTATTAAGAACTAAGACATTTCAAATTAAATACTGAAACTAACTAGAATATTAATTACTTAGTAATGATGAAGCCAACTCTTCACCAGAGTCAGAAGGGTAAGAACTATCTCTTCAAACATGAAGAAAAATAATACTTTCTTGAAGAGCACTGTAAGTTTAAAGGCTTAATAATAATCAAGTAATTTTAGAAACCTATTAAAAGAATCAGAAGACTACATATGCAGAAAAAAAGGAAGGTATGGATTAATTTGATTCAGAATTCCAACTATTAAAACTTGGCTGAAATAACAGTACTGAAGGAAAAAGGTTAAATCACCAGAGATAAACCCAGTGTATTACAACCCTGCTGTCAGTGTAGCAGCGGCCAAATACCCATGCACAGGGGACACTGCTTCATTGCAAGAAGTACTGAACTAAAGAAAACCCAAGGTTAGATTGAGACATTGGCAGCTAAATCCTGCTGTGGGGCCTATTGTCCCTTGGAAAAGTAGAATATACAGGGGATTAACATTGCTTCTGGAGCAATGTTCCTTTGCTTCTCTTACTGACCTCCGTACGTTTTCTGTTTTATCCTCTTTTGTGCACTGTTTCGCTCTTGTTGTTTTCATTATAGTCCATGCTTCTCATCTTTGCAGACAACAAAAATCAGCGATAAAAACATGATGAAAGGCAAGCTCTAGGTCATCCACAACTCTTTTGCATCTAAAGAGAGGTTCCTACACCAGAATCATGGTGATTTTTCTGATATCAATGAACATGAAGCTACTTTAAGTCTTCTCTTTCTTAGTGAGACAGTGTATGTGCAAATATATTTGATGGAGATTGTATGTATAGTCTGTTGATCTTGTGGTTTTTATCTGAAGTCATAGAAGATACAAAGTCTATCTCAATTTCATAGTTTTATTTCATTTTGTGTATGTGTATATAAAGAAAAACACAACAAAAATTAGTGGCTATTTCAAGAGCAAGATACTTCTACGCTTTGGATTTTACCTTATCTTCTATAAATATAAAGTAATTATATGACGATTTTCTTCCAGTGAGGAAAGAATACTTCTGCATTGACTTCAACATGTCCTGGAGAGGTTACAGTAATTTTGTATTATTTATTGCTATGCTGTTATATTTAACCTGCCTGATTTTTGGTTATGGTTCTTTTCTTAAGGCTAGTTTTAATTTAAATTGTTAGAAATTGATCCCGAATGTCCGAAAGTATGAAAGTGTACGATGGATGCAGGTACTGCAATATCCGTGATGAGTTTGCACTGAGAAGATGCTGATCTTTCAGTTCCTCTCCTGTGCTTTAGATTTCTGGTCTTCAGTGGTGGTTTCTCAATTTCTGAATGAAATCCAATATTTCCAACTGAAATGGAATATTGAATGTTTGACATTCCTTTCCACCTACAAATAAGGAAAAATAGTGAGACTGGCTTCTCTGCGTTTAAGCAGAGAAGAGGGTGTGGAGCTGTATTTGATGTTATAATTCTGGTGGGAGTATTATGATGAACTCTTAAGTTTACTGTGCAACTAGGGTAATTATAAGAAATGAGAAAATAATAGAGTAAATATCTGGTGTAGGCTATTTATTTTAGTGGGAGGGCTATCACAGGTACTGGGAATTATTCAAGTATCTCAGGCAACCTCAGGTGCTGGGCATCACTGTGGAGTTAGAGCATCTTGTAACAGCAGGGTCATGCAAAAAGGACAAGGAAAGGTTGAGCTTGCAACTACTGCTGACAGAATAAATAACAAAAAAAAAAAGGAAAGAAAAGGATGTTGAGAGGCTAGTTAGATGAATACACTGACCTCAGCATTCCTGAATAAGTAAAAAAAAAAATAAAATTAGAAGTAATAAAAAAATGTTTGTCTGAAATGTGAGATGTTTGAGAGCTACTGAAGAATAAAGAGGCTAGTTCTGAAATAAAATGTCAAAATGAAACATTGTTTTTGAGATTAATTTTTTCCCCTCATGTTTTCCTAGAACTGCAGTTTTGGTCAGTGCAGTATTTCTCGTGTCTTTCTTCTCTCTTATGCCTTCATAGGTTCTCTGTTTGCAAGCTTGATGCTCCCTGCTCGTCTGCAGACAACAGCTGTACTTTAAAGTTCAAGCCAAATCAATGGAAACCAGTAACTGGACCGCTGTATTTATTTGCAAATGCTGTACTGAGTGTTCAGTCTGCATCTCATTAACCTGAAATAGTTGCTTGGGGTAGCACAGGGGCTGTCAGGTGTCAGCACTGTTCCATGGGTATGATGGATAAAGATGCAGAAGGAAGGAGTGAGATGAGGGAAACCCCACATGCTGACACAGAGCTCTAGTACCGGATCTGCGACTGGGAAAACAAAATCACTCACGGACCTGCCCGTATTTAAAAATGGCTGAGCTATTTTGTCAGTCGTGCTCCATCCCTACCTTGTGTGCCTGGTTCTGGGTGATGCGGCTTTGTGCTGCAGGCTCATGCAGAAGTATGCCCTTTTTTTCCCATTATCTTTTGAAAGGCACTTGTAAACCCATCGGAGCTAATTATAAGGGATGGTGGCAAACGAGTTCCTGCCCATCAAACTCTCAGAAGGAATGCAAATACTGTTTTGACATTGTAGCTTTTATAGAAGTTGCAGCAATGACTTTATTTCTAAAAGGAAGGAGTATGAACCTCAGCCCATCTTTCTGTTTTCTTATTCACTGGTCTACCTGTTTACTATCAAGACACAGTTTTGGGTTTGTGTCAAGATTGTGTTGGAAGGGGTGGGGATGGATTGATTGATTGTTCTTTGTGTAGTCAGGTTAGGTTTAGGGCTCCTTTTTTGTGGGGGGTGAGGGGTTTACTGTTTTGTAATTGGTTTTGTTTGTTTTTCTGAACTCTGGCAAAGCAGTGGTGAGGACCAGTCTAAACTCTGCTCAGTTTGCCTTCTAATGTGGAGGATTTTAAATGGACTTAAGTAGATTTTGGGTGTGTGAATGCCAAATTGATCCAGAAAGAACTTTATTCACAGTTTACTAATCTCTTAGGAGATGAAGCTACGTGGTTTCAGTTTTTTCATTTTTTGGTCCCTAAGTTCTGCTACTGAGCTGATTTACAGTATTTGGGATGTGCGTACATGTACATACGTAAGTTAGAAACTGATTCCCAGCATCTCGGAAATCGACCTTTTCCACAGGAGGAAGAGATGAATAATTCAACAGCAGAAAACTGTGCACCACCTTCTGTTACATCATCATGCAGGCAGACTAGCATAGTTCCCCAGGATCTAGCCTCACAGATTGCGAAGACCTGTCCACAGAAATGTACGCAAAACAAAGGCTAGTAGCTTGGATATCTTTCTTACTGTGCAAATTTTTCAGGGTTTGGTTATTGAACAGTGTGGTTTATTTAAAATTTTCTTCAATTTTCTTCTTTTCCAGTTTTGTCCAGATAATGGATAAAACTGGGAAATCTGGGGTCTATTGAATTTGAGTGAATTTTGGAAAGGCAAGGAAAAGAAAAAAGTCCCTCAAGATAACTTGTAGAACAGTAAAAATGTAAAGATCACATTTAGATGCCTGATATTCCTGCTAGAATTTAGACAGCTCCTTCTGAGGTTACTTCATTGCCCAAATTCTCTTTTATTTTTTTAACCAATGTAGAGGCAACCATTACAGAGAGAGGAAGGTTACATCCACTGCAGAGAGATGTTGGGAAATATTTTACCATAAAGACATGTTTTGGCATCGACTTTTGTGATGAACTGACATTTTTGCTGGCAGAGGGAGAGGTGTTAAATTGATCAAAACATTTCATTGATGCTTTCTAAAAATACAGCACCTTAATAAAATTAGAGCCATCACTCTGTATAAATCATTAGAAATTTGAGTCTGCCCTGGACTAATATGTTCTGTATATCCCGTGGAATACATCCTTTTTTATCCTGCCTTTTTTTCTGGAGAGAAAAAAAGTGAGGATGCCAGAATGATGTAAGCCGTAATTCTTCAAAGCAATTTACAAAAGATGTGGCTTATTTATGAAAAAAAATCTTTGCAAACATGGGCAACTGTAAGAGCAATTCCATCTTTATACATCTCTTGTATATACTGTGCAGCTGTGACTGTAGGGTACTTCTCACCTTTCAGATGGTTTCTGAGGCTTAGCTTCAGATTTTTCTGCCATTACATTACCTGTCTGGCTCACTACACTTCTGTCAGCCTTGTCTGCTCTAAAGGTGTGTGACCGATGCAGCTGAGCAAACAGGTAGGCAAGATGATGACAAGCGGTAACAGAGCAGCAGTGCAGTGATGGTTCCTCCTGTTCCAGAGCTGAGCAGAGCTGTGCTCGGTCCTGCAGAGAGGGGCATGTGCAAGGACCTGTGTGGGCAGAGCATTGGCAGCAGCCTGCTTCTGGAGCTCTTTAACATCTGGAGCCAGAGTTAGCCGTAAACTAAATGATCCAGTTAGCTGTGGAGAAAGTACTACTTGATTTTATTTTCTTTCTCCTCATTCCTCCTTACTCTCATCCCCTACTTTCCCCTCAAACTGCTTATATTATGGATCCCTAAGTGCCTATTAGAGCCTCGTATCCATTCCTGTTCTTCGTCTGCTTTTGAGCCGTTTCACCATGCTGCTGCTTCCACGCTGCCCGAGCTCCTGCAGGCGGGAGTGTTGATTGTGTGGGGCTGTCTCTCTGCTTGTCTCTTTTCTATCTGGGGTATGGGATAGAGAGGAGGACAGAGGGAGTTGAAGCCTAAAGCCCTGCGTTCTGTATCACTGCAGGTATGGTTTAGATACAGTTGTCATGGGATACCGCAACTCTCAAAGATGCCTAGTATAACATATAGAATTTTTGAGCAATACAGCTGTAAATATCTGCTAAACCCTTAGAGGATTGCAATCTGACATGTATAACTTGCCTGAACTGGAGAGGTGTTTTTCACAATGTGATGAAACGTGAAGTTTTTGTTACATTAAATCCATGTTGACAATGCTCAGACTACTTTCCCTTTGTAATTCAGTTTAAAAACCTTCTCTTTGGAAGTTTAACTGAAATGTCCAAATGGCTACATTCAGCCAAGCCAGAAGTGGCTTAAAGTAAGGTCATGAAAATAAAACTATTGAGTAAGCCTGGCTTGAGTAGCAACGCGTTACTGCCTATGCTTTCTGTAAGTCTTGTGCTCTATGCTGTACTTGTAATCAAATCATAGTATCATAGAATGCCAGGTTGGAAGGGACCTCAAGGATAATCTGGTCCAACCTTTCAAAGGGGGGGGTGGGGAAATTAAGTGAGATGGCCCAGGAAATAGGATGCAAGTGAAGCTATGCCATTGAGCCTCTCATAAGCTTTAACAAAAATAATGCTTTATTTTTATAACTGTTAACCTGGATGTATTTATAGGCATCTCTATTCAGCATAAACTAATAACGTTTTTATATTTATCTGTCTCTGAAAACTATTAGCCATTTTTTGTTTTAAGTGTCATCATGAATTGGGAAAAGTGGCTTTATTTTACAAATTGTTGTATAACTTTCTTTATCGTATTGTTATCATTATGAAATGCAAAAATGATGCAGCAGTCCACTATCTTCAGAGAATCTAGCCCATTTCTGTACTTAATCAGGCTTAAGACGTCAGTTACTTTTTCGGCAAACGTAATGCAGTTTTTTTACTACTTATTCAGACAGCAGAGTTTTGGCACGCTGAAGAAGACATTGCCTTCCTGCTTATAGTTATTTATTTATTCTGAATAAAGGAAGCCATTTTACGGGAAAAATAGTGTTTGAACATGCATTTTCCAAAATTCTTGTGAGAAATATGGCCTTCATTCATCCTCTTATTGAGGGGTTTTACTAGCCTTCTCAGCCTTGCTTTAAACTTTGAGTATGCTATACTTGGTGCTACCTTTATATGATATATTGTGATTAGTAAGAGCTAATAAAATCTGCGGGCCTCAGTAGAGCTGCATGTGCTTGATAGGTGTCTGATAGCTGACTGTTTCAAATATGGACTTGTTATGGACCCAGGAAGGCAATAACTTCCTCTATGGCACTCTCAAATTTTCTATTTGTCTTTGGATCACGTTTTAAACACAAAATGCGTGGTCCCTTTTTTGAGATTATTTTTTTTTTAATATCTTACTTGTGCCAGTGCAATAAAGTACTTAGCTGTTCATAGTGAATTTCGGTAGCATGGAAATTTATATGATGTGCAGTTTTTTGCCCATGCAAACTGGAACCAAGTAATGGACTTCCTTCAGCTGCAAACTTTTAATTTCATGGCATTAATTGGTGTATCTTAATGATGAATCTATCCTTTTATAAAACACAAGATTAACATATTGCTGGAGAGTAGAAAAAAAGACTAATGGAACCTAAATGTTGCTGATGATAAATTTTTCAGGGTGAGGAAATGCGATAAGGTAATCAGATTACTTTCATATACTCCATCTTCTCACATGTTCAGGATGTAATGAAGGAAGAGAACTTAATCTTATCTAATGCATGAGGTAAATCAGGAATAAAACTAAAGTGCTTGTGCGGAATGTTTAAAGAATGTCAGGCTCAGTGGAATGAAGATAATGCAGCTAGCATTGATCTCTATTTTGATGGTATTACTTCTTATCGCTTAATACCCCTAGGGTTTTGCAAAAATCCTCTAGTGGGTTTTTTTTCCTTCTTCCCTCTTCTATCTTCCCCCCTCACCCACACTATACTCCAGTTGCTGTTCCCCTAGAAATGAGTTGTGGTGGGCTGCCCCTGGCTAGCAGCTAAGCACTCACTCAGCTGCTCACTCATTTCTCACCCTCAGCAGAGAGGAAAAGAAGAGAAAAAGCAAGAAAAAATCATGGTCAAGAAAAAGAGAGTTTAAGAAGTGAAGGAAAGAGTAGAGAGGAAAAAAGGAATGACACAGACAATCATTCATCACCTCCCATAAGCAGACTGATGCCTGGCCAGCTACTCTGGAAGATAACAGCCCTGAGGGTTGTTTTTTTTATTGCTAAGCAATGCTACATGGTGTGGAATATTCCTTTGGCCCGTTCAGTTCAGCTGCCTGCCGACTGGAGGATCGGAAGGATGGCAGAGTGAGAAAAAGAGAAAGCCTTGATGCTGTGCAAACACTGCTCAGCACTGGCCCGAACAAATCTGAAACACGGCACGCTATGGGCAGCTATGGAGAAGGTTCATTCCATCTCAGCCGGGCCCTGTACAAGAGGGTGATTAAAGAATGGGTTCTTTTTTGAGAAGAGATTCTTTTTTTGGTTTAAATACATCTTTCCTTCATCTTATTCCTTTCCTCTTCACAAAAGATGTCTGCTTTTCTCTTTCACAACTTTCTGTGTACATGTAAAAGCATGATGTTCTGTTGAGCAGAGAAGAAAACATCCAGCCTTGCAAAAGTTTTTCTAGTATCTGTTGAAATTGCTGGACATGAAAAGACCTGTGTGTTCAGTTTCTCTCTTCTCACTTTGTGAATGTTTGTGAATGCTGTAAATAGCAAAGAAGAGTAACCTGCAGGCTGCACACTAGTTCAGGCTTTTCAGAAGAGAGTTAAAGCACCCGATGCTGAGGAAAATATGAGTACATTGTAAGACAAGTCAGTGTTAGTGCTTCTACCAATCACTTGAATTATAGTAGCAGTATAGTACCAATAACATGCTCTTTCTCCCTCTTTCAACTTTCAGAATAGTTTATGGTGTGGAACAAAAGGATCAAACTGCTGTTTGTACTTCACATGTATTTCAGGTGATTTGATTTGACAGTTGTGTTTATCAGCTCCAAAGGCAGGCATATTTTCAGCAGTTGGGCTGTATATTTTGATGATGATAATAGCACTAGATCCTTTTGATGTTTTATACTTCATGAGACACTTCTGTAATCAGCTAGTCCACATCTGCAAGTTCTGTATTCTCATACAGAATGTGAAAAAGTTTACAGGTTGTTGTTATTTTTTAAAAGGAAGCAAATGAATCTCTTGAGAAAGGTGGTCACATGTGGTCACAGCTAGCTGCATAAAATCTTGGTTTTGTGTAAGTGGATGGCTGCGATAGGAATTTGTAGACCTATTTATAGAGAAGTAAATTCTCATCCAAATATTTATAGACTCCTGGGTCTGTAAATGCAGAATTTGAAGTAACGGCTGTGAAAAATCTCAGCTCCTTCAGGGTTGTTCCGTAAGTGTTCAGTGCTAAAGACTTCTGGATAGTTTATAGAGGGCAATTTCAGGGTCAATAAAGTTTTATTCATTTGCATCTATAAGCATTAGACTGCATAATTATTTTCTTTTATAAAGCTTGTAAAGCCTTTAGACTTACAGAGAAGCCTTTGCCCTCATTAAGAAGGTACGCTGGGATGATGATGACAGCTTTGCAGCATGAGGAGGAAGTATTGGCCGCATCCAGACAGGGGCTTCCCCCCGAGGGATATGTGATGACAGGCAAAGAGACGCAAGGGATGCGGCAGGGGCTGAAATATGCATACTGTGCTTTAGGAGACCAAAGCTCTGTCTAAACCTAAGAGCAGATCTCTGGCAAGAAGGTCCTTCAGAGAAGCACGTGAGAGCAGAACAAGTAGAGATAAATCCTTCTCCTAATAAATACGTCTAGCTTCTGCCAGCCCTTGTCTTCGGGTGGTAGCCTGTATGTGGGCGGACGAGTGCGGTGAATGGCAATTTAGAGAAATAAGCACAAATTATTTTCACATTGTAGTTTTGCACAGGGGTTGGGGAACTGTGTCAGGGGACTAAAAGCATGAAAAGTGCTGAGGGTGAAGCCCGTGCCACTTGCAGAATTGCTGGTTTAGAAGTTTTGAATGCACTTCAGAAGAGATTCGCTCTGTATGGCTGAGGCTGTGTACCATTCCTGTTCAATAGCAGAGAAAAGGCTTTGCTCTGTATTAGTAGAATATATTAGTTTAAAAAGCAGGTAAAACAAGTTTTTTAATTTGGAATTTTCCATAAGGAGAAAAAAAAACCCAACAAACAAATAGGGAAGGAAGTTAATTCTATTTTTCCATGCCACTGAAGTTTCTGTTGGTTGTCATCTGTAAGGAAACTGCAGTGCTATTTTCATTGGCTCGATTCTTGTTCCTCTTACCTTGGCTACCTGCATAGCAGAGTTCATGCAAAAAAGTGTTTCTTCCCCTTGTGGGGCTTGGAAACTTCAGGAAAGCTCTAGCTCTAAAGTTGCCAGTTCGTATCCTGTTTACTGTTAGGTATAAGATGGAGGGAGGGCTAGATAGATTGAATTTAAACTCTTAATTTCTTCTGCTCTGGTGAATTTTGCATATTCCTGATGTAGAACAAGAAAAAGTACTTTAGCATTTTCTAGGTATGCTGCTCTATGGCTTCATTTCGCCCTTAGTTTCCAGAAAGAAACATTAAATGCAAATCATTTTTCTTTATTTGCAGTAGGTCAAACTAATTTAGCTAAAGTTCACACCCATCTGCATAGAAGATTATTGTAAACACAATATAATTCAAAGGTCATTTCTGTGACTGAAAGAGGATCAAAGGTGCTTTCTGTGCTATTTTAATCCACTTCAGAGAGTTGTAATGACTTTAGCAAAGGGTGAAAGTCCAAGGCTTTCCCTTGTCGTTGTCCTTTATATGACTCTATTTATTCACTGGTCTATCATTATAACATGCTCAATGATGAATGAAGGAGAATCTGGCAAGGAGAACTCAGTTGGAGTATAAGACCTCCTGATGTATGCTGATTTTGTTGATATGTTTCATCAGTTGAACGGTAGCAACTTAGGAAGAAGTCAATCTTACTCCTGATTATGAAGCCTGAATGCTTACAGCCCATTACTGAAATAAATGCTGATCCCTGGAGTCAGGTTGCAAAACCATTGTGCTTTACACAGTTTCGGGAACAGTCTTGAATACAGATCTGTACATGGGATCTTAAGATGTTTCCTAGTGGTTGAGGAGGAATACGCCTTGCTCGGTTTCTGCAAAATGCTAATATTGCCGGGTTTTTGTTTTATCTAGCAGGTGGAGTATTTGCTGTGGAGCTCGTCTAGCCCAACTGGGCCCATTTGAAGCAGTTGAAGTGTAGGTTATTAGGCTGTGACATTACTCTTAGGCTAAAGAAGTGTCTTGAGTCATGAATACATTTGGCTTACTACCTGCAGGTAGTGATCTCTTCAGAAATCATGGTTTGCGGTACAGATAATCAGAAAAATATAGCCAGGATTCACTGCGCTGCAGTTTGATAGTGCCATAAATGTAGATAACTTGATGTAATACATAATGTAATTTTTTTTTATCCTGTCCTGAACCGATCATTTGCTCTCTTAGTTATTTGGAATGGTGTTTAACTCTTGTTTCTACAGTTTGAATTTGCAGCAATTTGTTATATTGCACAATCAAATCAGTTAACATAATTAAATATATTTGCTGAAGAGCAAGGAGTTACAGAGAAATACTTGGGTTTCTTCTTTTTCTTTTCCATTTAGTTTTGAGTTGGTGCAATGACTTCTGGTTCTGGTTTCTTTATGGCGATGTGTGCAAAGCTGCTGAGTTCTGGTAGCTGACCAGAACCATGGAATGAGAGAGGGGTGCACTATTTTGGTTGAGGCTGGTGAGATTTGCACCAATTCTCAGATCTTTCAATATTCTGTTCAAAAAAAAAAAAAAAAAAAAGGCTTTGTATTACTTGTTTGACTGCTACAAATAATGTTATACCATCTTCCATTTCTTTTTGAAAGTTAGCAAAATTATATATATAGACCTATGTAAGTCTAAGGTATCATCCTAAATCACCCCCTCCCCCAATAAACTCCCCAAACTCAACCAAACAATAATAACAAAACCAAAACCTCAAACCTTCTGTGGAGTGAAAGGAAAAGCACCCTTTCACTACGGCCCTAAAACTTCTTCCGAGTTCATCTAACCCACAGATGAAAGACTTTGACTACACAGTCATATGTAGGTTAAGAGGGAAATTTCATTCCTGCTGTAGAAAGATTGCTTCAGCATATAACACCTCCCACTAGTGAAATGCCAGTCTGAAATTACCCTGTTCAGCTGATTAAGTTAGTTACAAAGGAACTAGCAGTGTTTCCATGGAAAAACACAGACTCCATCAATAAACTTTCTAGGCTTTGTGGTACTACCGTAAAGGGAATTACTCCCTGAGCGGATGAGGCAATTAATCTCTGTTCCTATCCCTTCACTTGGAGACTTCCAACTGCAGTGAACAAAGCCCTTTAAAAGCAATAAAAAGTTTTCTTCCCTGATTGCTTCTGCAGAAATTTATAGGATATCGTCCACAGAAAGTTACATCCCAGTGGAATGTCTCTTTTCACTGGGAGCCTTTGGAATTTGCAAGAACCAAAAAGCAGGCGCCTACATGAGCCCTGTGCAACTCTGTGAACGGAGCGTGTTAGTATTCCGCAAGGATGGGATGTGAGATGCTATGTTATATTTGGGCTATTATACAAGCCAAATCCTGAAAGTATGAAATGAGCATGCTAGCAAATGTGACAGCTTAACAACAGTATTTGATTTCACATTAATTTATCTCTCGTGGAGAACAGATATATTGTTTTTTAGACACATCTGTATGCCTCAAAGAAAACCAATTCAAGTTGAAAGAAAGTTAGAATGCCAGGAAGAAGATCATTAGGTGTGATAAATGCATCCCTGAATGATCTTAGTATGCCTGCTGAAGGGAAGAATTTCAGGCAAGACTGGCAGAAATTAAAAGTTTTTTAGCTCCAAAAAGTTTTTTGTTGGTGATACTAGTGACAACCAACATGTCTCAGAGCTATCACTGAAAAAGCTGGAAATTATTTCCTCTGATGCTATAGCTCTTTCTGTTGGGAAGTACAATGGGCAAATGGATTTTGGTATGATTAGAGGTAAATGCTTAATTTAATTAACATTATCTTTGCAGGACAGAATCCTGTGTAAGGTAGATAGATCAAACTTTATTGTAGTAGTTTGCATTTAGCATGTACTTCCCCTGTAACTTTTCAAATTAGCAGGTTAAAGTTTCTTCTACTTTCTCTGAATTTGACCTGTGAAAAGGACACTTAAACGTAGAAGTCAAGATACTCATTATTTGTTATTTATTTGTGTATTATTCCCTGATGGCCATTTAAATCCAGTTAGATTCACTGAGCTGGAGTTACCGTAGGAGTATTCTGTGCTGTACTGTCATCCAGATGTTGCTGGGTCACAGATGGAGAATAAGGAAGTTCTCAGTTAACGGGTAGTGATTTCTATCCCACCAGTGCAATTTAACTTGCCTGACGTGCATCACTGATAACAAATGCAAAAATAAATAAATGGTACTATATCAAACGATGCTCAAAACATTAAATTGTTTTGGAATCTTTTTCACTTGCAACTTATGAACGACTTCCAATTTTCAGTAATGTTCAGTAATCTGTAGTGGTTTTAAGTTGTCTGGATTTATTGTTTTGTATGCTCTTAGGTTGTTTGTCCTTTAACGTAAAAAACACAGCATATCAAAACGTGACGTCCTCTAACTATCAGTTTGGGGAACTGGTCTGGTAAGTGCCATGTTTCAGTCAGTTTACCTTGATGGTTGGCCCGTATCTGTAGAATTTCCTCCCACTCATTTGTATGGGATTGAATTTGGAGGACTGGTTATGGAATTTAAGTTGGGTTGGAGAAGCACTATGTGTGATTTTTCTTTTATTTTTTCTCTTTAATGTGCATCTGGAAAGCATTATGGCCTTTCATGTGTATTAGAGAATGATTGATAGGTGAGTTGTGCAAACTGAAAGACCAAAGACAAATGTACTTTGTCATGCATAGTAAGACATTTTGAAAAGTTCCTACAAGCGACTGGGACTTGTAATAAACAATTAGTTGTAATGTAGGTCCAGGCTAGCTACAAGGCTGATGACCTGGAAGAATGTGAATGCACCTCTTCCAAACATGTCAGGCATAGATATAACCTGCTTGTGTGTATGAGCAGGCTACAATTTAGATGCTCTTTTCTGGAGGTGAAAAAAACGAACACCTTCCTGCCTACAATGCAGTGGTCTGTTTTCTGTTTTGAAAGACTTCGTGGCTGAGACTTGTTTATTGCTTTAGCTCCAACTCAGTCCTTTAACAGTTGTTCTATTGCTGCTTTTGAATTCAATCAAACATCACGACAAGGCTGAGACAGACAGAAGTCATTCATAATATAGCATCCTTGAGAAATAGAGCAAAGGCATTTTCCTAGGGCTTTTATTGCTGTTTCTAGATAATACAAATGTAAAATGGCCTTCTGTGCAAGCAGTCTTTGTAGGAAGACTCTCCTGAAAACTTCCCATATTACTTATGTCAGAAATATGAACGAATAATTGTGATTATTCAATTACCCTGAGGCTTTGAACTGAAATGGCATTAGTGACTGTATTTCTATCGGAAACCTGTTCAAACATCAAATTTCATTGAGCTCCTCCACAAAAAAGCACCAAAGCCAAACAAAACCCAAGCATGATAGTCAAGCTGACACAGCCTCCTTAAAATATTCTTTTACAGATGCTAGTATTGAAACAAAAGTATTTTTTTTGATTCAACCATTATCCAAAGAACAGTTGGCTTTCCTGGTGACATGAGTATTATTTTCAGATTAAATTCTCTGTATTTAAGACTCATAACTCATTAAAACAAACATCCAAATACTGCATTACTAGCAAAGAGTGAATACCAAAAAAAATTCGAAATCTTCTGAAGAATCCTCTTGGAAAAAGATTTCCTATTTAATTGGATCATAGTTTACTAATGAAGGTTATCTGAACTGAGTTACACCTGCTTTGAAGAACAGAGGTCAAGGAAATACCTTCAGCCCTACAAGGGACCCAGGGGATGCTACATGTTCCCTCCTGTCTCAGCAAAATCTCTCCAGTTCTGTATAACTCCTCTCATGACAGGTCGCTGTACATCAGAAGCTGGTTATTGTCCAAGACGAAGTCTGGCAATCCTAATCTAAATGATTAATGCTGTTTTTTCTAACCAGATGTAGGGCTATACAGGAACATAGTGCCCAAGACTGAGTTTTACAATGCGTGCCGGAGTGCATGCCATGGGAGTCAAAAATCTTCCAGCCTATTCGCATTTTATATATGGGCAGGCACATTTCCTCCAGGTGATAGAAAACAGTGTCTTGGTTTGGATTGCTTTTTATTCCAAATGATCAGCCTTCCTGTTTAAAATAATAGTGAGTTTTCTGAAATGTGTAGCAGACGTCTATCTATCTATCTATAGGAAAGCTTGTGTCGAAGGAATTCAAGACAGCAGAAACCAGCTTTTAAATGTTACGAATTACTGTTGACTTTCTTCAATTGTTTCCTTCATATGCACAATAGGTGCATTGTAATAGGTTATTCTCTTTCTAAACGGTACTGTGCTCACAACTTTTTTTTGTCTGGAGTCGTAGTATTTCACTAAAGAGAAGTGTGGGGATGTCTCCTGAGGTGAACAACCTGCAGAAGAGAACGAACAGATTTGTCTGACTGTTACAGAACGCACTGAGTGCTCACACTGGGGAGCGGAGGTTTATTTAGCTTGTAACTCTGCAAGGCTTGCAGTTTAAAAGTTATGATTAATGCAGTGAGTGAGTCTTGAATCTTGGGTCCTGTCCCATGATTACTTTAAGAGACTAAGTCACTTAATGCAGCCTTGAGACTCACTTATCTTAAATGGGAACGATCATCGCTTTCTTCAAAAAGCAAGATAAATATCACTTCTTTCACCTAGTAAGGGTTGTAAAGTTGCAGAAAAACGTTTCAGTTGGAGAAAGTGAGAAGGAGAAAATAATCTTCAAGCATAAGTATCGTAAGTATATCATTACCTTCTGCTGGAAGCTGAAATTCGGCAGTTCTGCAAATTAGCGCGGGTCTTGTACTAGGCTGGGAACATTGTTTTGGGCCTTTGATGCATTTGTTAAGCTATTACATATACCTTTTTTTTTTCTTCCTTCTTCCTTTTTTTTTCTCTTTCCTTATCCTAAAGTGATAGGAAATTTGAAAGTCTCCTTTGATAATTACTGTGGCATATTGGAAGGAAGGGTAGGGACAATCAGTGTAATAGTGTTTTTTTTTCAGTTTGCACATTTTATGCCTATATGCACTAAGTGAGCAACTTGCAGCAAAGACCAAAGTAATTTTGTTTCATCTGCCCAGGAAGTACAAAACCAGATATGTTGATGTGTGGATGCCGCTTGTGTGTGACAGCGGTGGCCTGTGCACAGCATGGTGTGCAATGTGGCCTGAAAGCCCTGGGCTCGCCTGTCCCCACGCAGACTATGTTCTGTGCTTACTACGCACCAGATCTGCGATAGACTACTGACATGTATTGTGCTTGCTGCTGAGATACGGTTGTGGATGAAATGGAGCTACTGCACCTGAAAACTCTGGTTACCAAAAGTGTTCAGTCTTTGACAGTGTAGACAGAGCTTGCAAGTGAAAGAAAATGCCTGGAGAAAGCCTTCGTGTGCAGGAGCTACTTTTGAAATAATCCTGTAACAAGTGGGATGTGCCCCAAAAGAAAAACTATGTGAGAGAAAGCAATTAAAACTGGAACTAATCAAATATAATGCCAGTTGGTGCAGCAAGTAATAATTTCATATTTGCAATCTGTTTTGGTGTTGTAAAACTCACTGGGCAGCCGATACAGAGCACAAGATATTTTCCGTTGCACAGTCCAAGTAAAATGATAGTACTGATTGTAATTTGTAGGGCTAAGACTACTTTCCTCTGGGTATCTGACCCTCTGCTACTGTCTTCTCTTCTATGCTTTGACCTTACAAGATATTTCATGAAGTACTATAGAGAGTAGTTTTCTCCCTTTCAGTTTTTTCCAAGGTGGCAAGACCACTGTCATCTGTCAGCACTGTAGAGAGAAGATGATGAAATTTAAACAGACAGCTTAAAATTGTCAATTTTACTTGCATCTGTCTTCCATTGTGTTTTCCATGCCAGGCATGGATCTTTCTCTGCTGAATAAAGTCAGAGTAAAATATATTTAACAAGAGGTATTTTTTGAATATGGTTCTTAGTCTGAAGCTAATTTAATAGAGCATCCTCACTAATTTTGTGGAAGCTCTTTTTGTTGCTAGTATTATCCTTTGGAGGAATAGCCAACAGCAGCAATGGATTGAAAACAAATTTCTCAACATAATAACAATGGATTGAAATAGCTCATCTGGTAAATTCAGTTGGAAAGTTAGGTTTTCTAACCTCTTGCTTTTTAAGGGTTAATAGCTTTTAAATATCTAAGTTTGAGATAAACAGATTTCTTCAATTCTTTTCTTTTTAAAAGGGGTCTTTAATTCTAATGTAGGCTGTTGATCAGTTTTCTTCCTCTGGGACTAACTTTAATAAACCTACTCATCTTACAGAATGTAATTTAGAAAAGAGAGAAGTCTTTTGTGAATAACTGAGTTTCTTGTTTATCACTGTGGTTTAAAAGTATGTTTAAGTTGAATTTATTTGGCTTTAACGAGAGGGTGGTATACACTCAAGGATTTCTGGCATCCCTAAAGTTCCACCTCATAATATGTGTATAGAATGTGTGGTTGTCATGGGTTACTGACCAGAACAAGATTAAAACTGGATTTAAAAAAATAAAAAAAATGAACTTATGACAGAAGAGCTCTACTCATTACCTTTATTCTTCAGCAAACCATTTCATTAAGAATATCTCCTATTTGCAATTCAGAACCAAAGTATCGCTGACCTAGTTTTTTGAAACAATACTGAATTGACAGATTAAATCATTGGGGAGAAGAAAGCTAATTTAGTGTGAGAGAACCTTGAGAGAACTTTGAAAGATTTATGGAAATTTCTACTCAAACTGTCTTATCTTTGGCTTTAAGAGCTTAAAACTAAAGTTGGTTTGTTTTTTTTTAAAAAAAAATCCCCAGAATAGAAGTGAAATGCTGAGTGAGCACATGTGCTCTAGGAGTTCAGTGAAGGAAAGCAGAGGAAAGAAATCTCCCAGCTATTATGTGTAAAGCAAGGAGTGAATGGTTAAAAAGGAAAGGAAACTTGGAGGGATGTAACTAAGTATTTCACAGAGTAAATGACATGTGAAAAGCTGAATGCGAGGCCATTCAGGATTCATTTCCACAGGTGCACGCTACCAGTCATCTAGCTATGTTTTTAGATTTCAGTGAAGTTGGGTGTTTTATTGGTGTTTTGTTTTGTTTTTCCTGCTGGGAAGAAGTGTGTGAGAAACAGTAGGCAGAGCGAATGCAAGTGAGTATTAGCTATGGGCAGGGATGGTTTGCATCGCTCTGCCCTATGTGCAGAAGAGCTGTGTGTAATGGTGTTTCAAAAGTGCTGTCTTCTGTCAGTGTCCTGGTTTGAGTTAGAACTTGTCATGGTTTAGAGTCAGGGCAGCCCTAAAACCTCTGATGCTCTCTGTTAACCCCTCTCCCTCCCCAATGTGAAGAGAAAAGGAATAAGGGAGAGAGAGACTTATCAATTAGAAAAGGAAACTAGAACAGCTTTAATGAAAAGGAAAATAATAAGAAGAAAATGGAACATATACAAATATATACAAGACCAATATCAAACCCAAACCCTGCTGATGGCAAGTACATCACCGTCACCACTGGTGTTGTGGAGCAGGCACCAGGAAAGTCCCAGACAGGGCCCAGCAGCAGATGGGAACCGTGTTCAGGAGCTGGATTCTGGTACTGGATTCAGGAACACTCTGATCGGGATCGAAGGCAGAATGAAGAGAGTCCTCCTTGGATTCCAGCCATTGAAGGAATGAGGAAGAATCCAAACACGGGCCCAGAGCAAGAGCCCCTGAGCCAAAAGGAACCCGGCAAGGGCCCCCAGCAGCTGAATATGGTGTCTATGGGATGGAATACCCCCCGGGTCAGTTTAAGGGCACCCATCTGTCCGCTCCTCCCTGCAGGTGTGGCTGTTACTTTCTGCACCCCTCAATGTGGTACCCAGGATCTAGCAGTGGCCTTGGTCTGCACACCAGTCCCTGGTACTAACTCTAAACATGGAGCGTTATCACTGCTAGAAGCAGCCACTGCCGGTGAAAACAGGCTGCTAATTTCAGAAAGTGCAGTTAGTTAAAGAAACTGAGCTGAAAAGTAAAATCACTGAACAGAATCGTTTTGTTCTAACTCAAACCAGGACAGTCAATAACCAAGAAAGAAGGCGTTTAGTTGGTTGATGTTTTTCAGTGAGTAAAAGTAATGTCTTCTATTTAGAATGTCTAGGGGACAACTTGGGGACAACCTGAGAACCACTTGTGCCTCTCTTTTTCTTGGGAGAGTAGATAACTGAAGCACTATGCTAAAACCTTCTGAGCAAGCCACTGCTTGTGAAGATTTATGTGTCTTCCAGCATCTGCTGCCATATTTAATTTCTCCAGTGATTTTTTTTCAGTGATCTTTCCTGTCAGGGGTGAAATAGTTCATTTAAAATAGATTCATTTCATAGCATTCAGTTTAACCATTTGTTTCTTCTGTGCTAAGGTGGACTACTGCATTTTATCTTTAAAAATGATTAGAAGTAGTGTTGTGAATGAAGAGTTACTGCTGTATACTTAATGTGAGAGCTGAACAGTGTATAGCTTAAATTGACCTCTGTTTTCATCTTACAGAGACATAGATTAAAGGATTACATGACTTTTGTTTTATGTACTCTATTTTAAAAAAATTACTATTTTGCTGAAGTTGTGGTGTGGAGAAATGATTCATAGTTATATATCAAAATTATACAGTAGCACTCAACAGAACATTCACAGCATAGGGGGTATTAAAGGAGGCTCTGTAAGAAGATACTTGAGAAAAGTACATTATTGCAGGTTATTTGAAAAATAATAATAAATTGTTAAAGTCATCCGGTGCCTGAGGGTAGTTTATCAACAGTTTAATGGTTTCAGAAGCAGCATAGATGTATGGAGTTTTAGTTACACATTGGAAAATATCTATCCAGAATTCTCACAAATTTGAGTTTGTGAGTCAACCTTGAACGATGAGCTATCTTCATGAACTCTTAAGACATTTCTCTTCTTGCCTATGCGCTTCCTTCATTGTTTAAGCCATAAATTGAGCACATACTTAGATTTGTCATGTATGACGGGATGAGAGAAATTTATTGGGCCTTACTTCCCAGGTAAGGCAAAAACGTCATCTGTATACCTGACTCGAAACTCAAACACCTGTACATTTGACCATCTAAATTTCTACTTGTGGTAACTGCTATTAAAATTACCTTACAGTCTCACCTTGTGCCACCTCATTGTCTGTCTTCCTGTCCATCATGAAATTCAAGAAGTTTTCCATGGATTTGTTCCAGGGGTGCCTTTCCTGCTGTAAAGCAAGTAGCAGGTCCTAGGAGAGAATCCCAAGCCTTGAGCCACTTGCACTGTTTTTTTTTGGTCAGGCAAGAAATAACAAAATTATTTTTTCGACAAAGCGAAACGCTTGCTCCCACTTCTTCTCCCACAAGACTTTGTCTGCCCTTTTCTTACCTCTTCCTTGTTTTCCATTCTTTGTATGGCAGTTGCTGTGGCTTTGTCCTTCACCAATGACCGGAAAGACAAATTTCCATACGCCAACAAAGATGATGACCTGCTGCTGGTAAATTTTACAACAAGCAATTCTGACTGCTGTGGAGGACATGTGCATGTGAGTACCTACATTGCAGTCATTTGCAGTTATTCTGGTGAAATTTTGTTTATGTAAAGCTCAGCTGGAAATGGTTCTAATTCTGATGAAGTGCAAGGGGAGAGGGAAGGTGGCTTGTTTTGGTAGTTGGAAGATGAATTGAAGGCTTCTCCCTGGAATTCAGTATGTGAAGTGTATTTGCAGATGTCTAATCTCTCTCTCCCTCTCAAATACCGATGTGACTTTTAATTGCTGTACATCTTTGTGAATTCAGCTGTTATGCTGTATCTTTCTGGGTTTTTTTGGTTTCTTTTTTTTGCAAGAGTTTTACTCTCTCCATTCACAGTCTGTTCCAAACACAATTGGCAAGGGNCTTTCTGGGTTTTTTTGGTTTCTTTTTTTTTTTTGCACAGTCTGTTCCAAATACAATTGGCAAGGCAGAAACCTTTTTAGTATTCAAATCTTTCCTGTAAACTGGCCTTTTATAGAGGTATCTGTGAAAAAATTAACTTTGACTCATCCTGGCTTGTAAATATTTGGATTATGTGGCTGGAATCTCCTTCTGCAATAAAAGTGTTCGGTGCCTTTTTTTGTGCTGGTCAATTATATTAGCTCATCAATTTTTTTCTACATGCTGTTTATACTGATGATAGGGAATCAAGAAGTAAAACAAAGTGTTTAAAACAGTCAGGGTGACTCAAAGGGAAAGGCTGCAAAGTCATGCGAATGTCACAGAGTAGTGTACACCCAGCCTTATGGATTGTGGGTGGCAGCGCAGAAGACCTCACATCAATCTTCAGGAACAAACAGATCTGAACACATTTAAATAGTCAACTGTCTTCTCGTGATGATTTATTTTGTTGGAACAGCAGTTTTTGACCAGAAATGGAGGATTAAAGTCAAGAGCAGCCTGCTGCTGTAGGAAGAGTAGACCTGTAGGTCATAACTATTTGACCAAAGGAGAGTGCTTATAAAATACAGTATCACTTGGATTGATCACCTCTCAGGTTGTTGTCCTGATGAATAGTGAGGACACTCAGACATTCACAGGAGAAGACAGAGAGGTCAGAGCTAAGGCACAGGATCTGGAATTGGAAGTTCTGTGTTTAATTCTTGTCTGTGCAATGGCTCCAGCATGACCAGAAAGTGCTCACTTGCTGGTTGTGCTGTGTGACCTGGAATGAAGAGATAGCAGTAATAGCTGTTTTACAGGATTTATACAAAGCTAAATTTCTAGATGTTTGCGTCCACCATCATGATAACAAGAAGCTTAGTGCAAGAATGACTAATCCTGCTGATACTTTGTGCAGAAAGGGGGAGATTTAACAAATCTAACTGCAATAATGTATCTGCAATTACATCCCACCTAAGAATTGTGATTTGAACTTCACATCTGTAAAGCTCTCTGTGTTGATAGTCCTTGCTTCTGTGAAGCTGGGCACGTTGCTGCTGCTCTAATTGCTTAATAATTTGATGGTGCTCATTGATTTGTGTGATTGCCTTTCCTTCCTTCCTTGGTTTAATTGCAAGAAGTTGAGATATTATTCCTTTAAAGTGATCCTTGTCATACAGCATTATCTTCGTGTTACTGTTGTTCAGGAAATACTCTTTTTAAAAAGATTTTTGAAGATATGTTAAAGGTTTTGTTAACTTCCTAGGAACAAGGTTTATGACAGAAGTTATTTAACACACCTGATATCTATGCTTCTAGTATTTGCAATATGTCTTTAACAACCAACTGTAGCAAATGCCCTGTGCTCTTGTAGAAGACCAGCGCACCTATAGCCTCCTCAGCCCTGGGAGGAGAACATCTTGACAGTATGAAACTTTTTCATTTCACAGTATTGCATAGGCATGCTAGTGAATTGCCCTACCTGTTCTTCCTTCATATTTCCCTACCTGTTTAGTACCCACTTTATAGTTCTTTACCTAACATCTTATAAAGTCACTACACTTCTAAATGTTTCTTTTTGACTGAGCAGAAGTAGTGAGAACAAGATGCTATCTCCACAGTGATTTTAAATCTCCAGCATTGCTATGCAGACTGTAATCTCTGCTTTGCCCTGTTTTACAGTTTGTAGTGTACAGCTAATTTTTTTAGGGAAAATTTTAGACATGTGTACATTTCTGAAGATCATAAAATACAATCTCTGTGTCACCAACAGGGGGAGGAATCTACCACATCTACACATACAATAAATATATTTTTACACATATAAACCAGTAAGTTTCTGCATCTAATTAAACTAAAATAAGATTAAGAAATCTTTGAATAGTAGAAGTGAAAGCTTTCTTTAACAGTTTATCCTGTACACACTAGCTGCAGTAATCTAATCTCATTTACAATTTATTCCTCTCCCCTTGCACCACTGTGTGTTCCCCTCTTCAGTAAGTCTCTGTAGTCTTCATTTATACCGTATAATCCCCCACTTACCTTCCATGTCCTCTGTTTTCTTGCTACAGTATTTTCAACTCTTTTCCTCACCATGTGAGCTACTGTCTCTGCAGGAGGCAGTAAATGCTGTGGCTTTTCAAAGCCAGTTGCCAGTTGATCAACTGGTCTCTGCTGTCTTCAACCACAAAGACTAGCTAGAACGAATCACATCATTGTTTTTCCTCCCACTGGAAACCTTAAACTTAAATTTCCACTCCTCTTTAAATTTGGTGGAAATTGCCAAGTTTTCATAAAGGGACTGAAAACTGTGGTCCTGAAATTCTCACTTTCAGAGAGTCAAGCTAACAATATTTGAAGTTTTTACTGTCAAAGCTGAAATGTTCGCGAGAATCAGATTTTCCCGTGAAATTTTGTGTAAATTAGAGATGATGGAAGCAGTACTCTCGGAATGGTAGTAATGTCAGTGGGTTTGAGGTGGGGGTTGTATTTTTCTTCATAGCCAGCTAGTATCAAATTATGCTGGATGAAATATGGATGGCAAACGTAAGCTGACAGTAAACAAGTGAGCCAAGTACAACTGGATTGTCATGGTCTTGCAGGAATGTGCTTTCTTGACCTTGAACGCTGTCTTCTGGACGAATCTGGTAGTTTTAGTGTCAGCTGAAGACAGGAAGAATCCTATAAAAGATCAAATCTTTTTTTGTAGTAGAAAATTATGTTCAAAATATTTCAAGTCTCTTCTACTATGTGAGATGATGCAGTACATACACTGTAAAAAAAAAATACTGTAGGTAGGATATGTGGTGTATGATATGGGTACTACCTGTAAATCTTAGTAGAAGCACAGAATGGTGTGGGTTGAAAGGCAGTTCTGGAAACAATTTGCTGCAAATTGCTTCTTCAAAGCAGAGTCAGCTCCAGAGCTAAATCCCGCTTCAGAGCACTTCATGTGCCAGTGCTTGTGAGGAAAAGGCAATGGCCCTCTGCTGCTAGGAAATCCGTTGGAAGGAACACTGAAGGTGAAAATGGCCAAGTTTTCTTATTTCATTCCTTCTGGAGAAAACAAGGTAACTAAGAATCTACCAGTTTTTGGTTGAATAGGCAGCTATTTATTTACTACTTTCAGCAGATCCTGAGATTTGGTGTGAGGCTAAAGCAAAGCTGTTCAATGGTAGATCTTTATTGTATGGTTTAACCTCCAAGTCAGCTGTTTTGTAGACATTCAGATTCTTGGGTTATTTTCTTTGGAATGTGAGGCCAATGATCTAGAAATTGAGAAATTTTAATTTCATCCAAGATATCTTACTGACTTGAGCGTGTTTGTCACGACTTGAGTTAAGAAAAGGTCAAGAGAAGGAGCTCTAAGAAGAGGTGAAGACCTTTTCAATGACAAATACTAAAGTAGACTCTTTACGCTAAAATCTCCTTCCTCTTGCAGTCAGTCTTAGAGCAGCTCGAGTCATAAAGTACAGCCAGGACTTCTGATATATAGGAAACCTCTGATATCCTTTTGGAATATGGATGATATATGTCTTATTCCTCCTTCAAGAGCAGTAGAGCAGCTTGATGTGCCCTTTTGGCTGGAAGAAATCTTAATATAACTCCCTCTGCATCTCATGGATGAGGATAAGGCTGAGGTGCTTAATGTCCTTGCTTCAGTCTTTAGTAATAGAAACACCTATACTGAGGGAAGCCAGCCCCCAAAGCCAAGAGACAGGGGCCAGGAGCAAAACGTTCACCGCATAATCCAGCAGGAGATGGTCAGGGACCTGCTGCTCCACATTGATGTCCAAAAACCTATGGGGCCAGATAGGACACATCCCAGAGTCCTGAGAGAACTAGCAGGGGTGCTCACGAAGCCACTGTCTGTCATTTATCAGCAGTCCTGGCTGGCTGGGGAGGTCCAAGCTGATTGGAAGTCAGCCAGTATAACAGCCATCTATAAGAAGGGATGGAAGAATGATCCGGGAAATTACAGGCCTGTCAGTTTGACTTCGATTTCAGGGAAGCTAATGGAGCAGATCATCCTGAGTTCCACTATGCAGCACATGCAGGATAACCAGGTGATCAGTCCCACTCAGCATGGGTTTATGAAGGGCAGGTCCTGTTTGACGAACCTGATCTCCTTCTGTGACAGAGTTGACCCACTTGTTGGATGAAAGAAAAGCTGTGGATGCTGTCTACCTTGACTTTAGCAAGGCATTTGACATTGTTGCCCGCAGCATTCTCCTACAGAAACTGACTGCTCTTGACTTGGATGAGCATACTCTTTGCTGGGTAAAAAACTGATTAGATGGCCGAGTCCAAAGAGTTGCAGTCAGTGGAGCTAAATCCATTTGGCGGCTGGTCAGGAGTGGTGTCCCCCAAGGATCACTTACTGGGGCCACTCCTATTTAACATTTTCATCAATGGTTTGGACAAGGGGATAGAGTGCATCCTTAGTAAGTTTGCAGATGACACCAAGCTGTGTGGAAGTGTTGATCTGCTTGAGAGAAGGGAGGCTCTGCAGATGAATCGAGATAGGCTGGATCACTTGGCCAAGGCCATTCACATGAGTTTCAACAAGGCCAAATGCAGGGTCTTGCACTTCGGCCACAACAACCCACAGCAGCACTCCAGGCTTGGGAAGGAGTGGCTGGAGAGCTGCCAAGCAGAGGGGGACCTGGGAGTGTTAATAGATGGCCGGCTGAACATGAGCCAGCAATGTGCCCAGGTGGCCAAGAAGGCCGATGGTGTCCTGGCCTGTGTCAGAAATAGTGTGGCCAGTAGGAGTAGGGAGGTGATCATTCCTCTGTATTCAGCTTTGGTGAGGCCACACCTTGAGTACTGTGTCCAGTTTTGGGCCCCTCACTGCAAGAGGGACATTGAGGTGCTGGAGCAGGTACAGAGGTGAGCTACCGAGCTAGTAAAGGGTATGGAGCATATGCCGTATGAGGAACGGCTG
>VWZK01008547.1:0-11309 GCA_013396935.1 Baryphthengus martii | reverse complement strand
TGATTTTTACCTGTGAACAAAGATGAGACTGACCAGTCTGTTCTTTCTGTTATTTTTAAATATTCAAAGTTTGGTAACTCTCTAAGCTGCTGGGATGTCCCCAGTTTCCTGAGGGGAATCAATGGATCTTGTGCCATTTTCCCCAAGACATTTGTCTGTTACTTTCTCTGGCACTGTTGGTTCAAAAATACTTACTTTTTAATGATAGTGACTCTTATCCACCCTTAGAGCAGATGGTAACATTTGGATTACACTGAATAGATGCCATTTGTGCAACGTCATTTGATTGCCATAGCTGGGGATCCGAATTTTCTGTCCTTGGAGCTTTAGCAATAGCTCTGGCTTCTTAGTCACGTAACAGATAATATTTATGTGTGAAGGATTTTTTTTTTTTCTTAAAACAATCTTTACTGAATGCTTTATTTTTTTTCTCTATAGTCCTGGAAATTTTCTTTCTGCGTTAGTGCAGGAATACTGAAAAGTAGCTATGATAGAATAGTTCACAGGATAAGAAGTGTTCTTCTAAATGTCATATGCATTTCTTAACCTATTGTGATAAGTTTGACATTGGCTGAGTGCCAGGTACCCACCAAGTCGCTCTATCACTCCACCCCCACTTACTTACAACGACAAGGGGGGAAGAGAATAAGATGGGAAGAGCCTGTAGGGTACGATAAAGACAGTTTAATAGGAGTGGAAAAAAAAGCAAGGAACAAAAAACAAGCCACGTGCACACGAAGTGAAGCAGAACAAGATCTTATTCTCTGCTTCCCATCAGCAGGCGATGTGTGACCTCTCCTGGGAAGCAGGGCTCTCGTACGCGTAGCAGTTGCTCAGAGGACAAGCGTCTTCACCAATGAGTGACGCCAACCCCCTTCTCCATTCTCTCCCTTTATATTTGAGCTGATGTCACGCGGTGTGGAATATCTCTTTGGTCAGTTTGGGTCAGCTGTCTTGCCTCTGTCCCCTCCCAAGATATTGGAAAGCCAGCCTCGGTGCTGTGCAAGCGCTGCTCAGCAGCAGCCACAACGTTGGCTTCTTAGGGGCTTCCCAGTAGAAAGCACAGCACCATAAGAGCTGCTCTGGGGAACATCAACTCCAGCTCACCCAAACCCAATACACCTATTAATAAAGAATGTTGTGGTTTCGTAACTAGTCACAACCTTCCTCCTGATCGATGACACTTGTTAGGGTAATTTGTTGAATGTATTATAGTTGAGTTAGTTGAATATAACAATATCATAACAACAAATAGTTGAATATATTCTGGTGTCCCTTTAGTTCCTGGAGGACACAGGGAACAGTCATTAGGCTCAACTTATTTAAACACTTACAACAGTGCAAGAACCTAAAACCCCTTCCAGCTTGAACATCCAAAGAAAAATGGAGATAAGTCAAGAAAGAAACTCTAGAGAAGAAACAGGTTTCTTTTAGCCAAAAGTAATGGTAATTCACCTTCCTTTTCTCCTGTGCACCTCAGAATAACGGGCTAGGTCTCATAGGACAAGTACTTTGAAGAGATTCTTGTGAAATCTGCCAGCGATTTTGGTGCTTGAACCGAAGATTAATTTTTGTTCATTCATTGGCTTGGAAATCTAGTTCAGAGTCGTTACAAAGGCTGATCCCTGTTTCTAATTTAGGTTTAAATATGAAACATTATTCAAAAGCATGCCAGGAGTTTGTGGAGTACAAAATGACCGGGAAGGGAGATAGACCATGCTTTCTGCTGAGTTTTGAACACCCATGGTCAAGAGTGCTTAGCAGGTAGCTTGCCTTCAAAGAGAGGCACCAGATTCCATCTCCAGCATAGCTGTTGTGTTCACAAGTAGCTTGGCCGCCTTCAAGGTTTTCTTTCACCTAACACGCTAAATTGGATATTTTCAAGTGAAACTAAAACCTTCCTTGAACTTGCCTCTTTTTTGAAACGCTGCTGGGCAAGATGGTAAGGTGAAAAAGCTGTCAGAGGACAGCTAGAAAATACTGTAGACTGTTTAGGGCTGGTTTTTGATAAATAGATATACATGGTCATAAACCAAAAAATAACAGCAGCAAAGCACTGGTGACAATCATTAACATGGTCATTTAAGTTTTACTGTGACATCGTCAGGGAACCGCAGTAACGAGAGCCACAGTGTAGTGTGTTGCTTTGCAGTAACAAACTACTTCGGGATCATTTTATCGTAATTTTATTTATTGCTTATTTAAAAGTAAACGTCTGTAAACGAAAATCTAGGATGACAGAAGAAGTGAGCGTTAGCTTGGTAACTGACTCTGCACATCTTGTTGCTTATAAATTGGTGGTTCCAGGGAACAAGAACATAAGTAGGCATAATAAAATCCCTAAATGCAAAAATCAGACTTGATAACACCCTGACGGGAATGAAGCCATCTAGCTATTTGGTGTGAGTCTGCGTGTTTCTGGTCATTCACATGGAGCAAAGAAGGTTCAGGTTTTGCCAAAACACCTACTAACCTTTATTAAAACCACTTGGAAGCAATTTACTCGGTATGAGTGCTAATATTTCATCTTTTCCAGAAGACCCAGAGGCATATATGCCAAGAGCCTGACAGTATTTTATACTGTTTTCATCCAAACTGAAAAATGTGGTAGTTGTTTTACAGTTCCATACAGATATCCACACCCACTTACACATACATAAGCGAAGCTACTTCACTTTTTTTCATACAGTTCTGTCAGATGTAGTTGGGCATTCAGGGAGAGAGCAGGTCAACCTCATTTTTCGTGATAGAATACTACTTCCTGTGCTTTGTTTGCATTCGTTAATTTTAATTTGTGTTTCTGAGTTACGCCAAGCAGAATCTTTTTCACCATCTGTATACGGTCTTTCATATATGCTCATGATATTATTTCTGTCACCGTAAATAGCAGATGTGATCGTACTCACTAACCCACAGGATAATTGGCTTTGGCTGTGATTGTTTTGATAATTAGTCTCAGCGTTTATGTTACAAGTATGATGTCCCAAGAAAAGTAGGTTTGTCCCTAAAACGTAGAGTGCCTGGGTTCACCAGTTACGTCTCTCACACCCTTTCTGTCTTACACTGAGCAACAAAGGAGAAAAGAAATCAATAAAACCCTACCCTTTTGCACACTTGAAGAAATACAGTAGCAAAGAGGAGGCGGAAAAGAGAGAGCCCCGTTCTGTATCAAAATGTAAGGATCGGATGTATCCTACATAGTGTTTAATGCTAGTTACCCTGAAACTTTCCAAAAAATTATTAGATGCTTTTCTGTATTTTTTTTTTTCATCCGGGTTTATGACCCTGAGCAACCCTAATGCTGTGTGAACACTGCAAAGATAGAACTGCCTCTACTCTCCTTTTCCAGGCCTCAAAACTGGAAGATGTAGGGAAATCTCCCAGAGTAGCTGCAACTCCCTTCAATTCTTTATTTAAAGTCTTGCATTATTCAGAGGGAGGCTGTATTTTCCACAGTGATGGAGATCCAATAAGCATTTTTTACTTTTTAGGAAGCTGTCTTTACAATCAGAACCACTTGCTCTTCTGCCTGTGTAGCTGTTTCTCTTTGCAGTCGTCGTGCTGATTTTAGAGGATTCGGCAGGATGGAAAAAACCTCCTTTTATTTGTTTCTGGCACCGTGCGCTCTCCTTACCTACTTACTGTTCAGAGCTGAGTTTCAAAACTGAGGGTTCCAACAGAACAGAATAAACCAAGAGGGAAGTCTGGTATGTGAGGAGACCTTATTGGAGGGGAAAATAGCTCTGAAGTCATCTAAATACTGCCAGAATTAGCAGACTGCGCTCCATTCTTCAGGGTCAGGTTTGGGGTTGAATCAATAAATAATATGCTTGTCCTGGTTATTTTGCATGTCAAAAGGTGACTGGACATGTAAAATAACCACAACTGGCAAATTAATTATTGATTAGAGCTCAGCCTTCCACTAAATGCAGAATTAAACATTTATTCTGATCAATAAATGATGTGCCGGTTGTGGCGATTCCCTACATCAAGATGTATTTCCATAGATCTGTGTCTAGAAGAGGTTGCCCGAGTGCGGAGCTGGGGGGAGATGTACTGGTACCTAGGGCAGGACAACAATTTGCCTGCCTTGCCACCCCTTCTTGTTTCATCCCAAGCCCCTCCTGGGGCAGTTTCCCACCACTGGGCTCGGAGAGACTCCGAGTTACACCTCCGTAATGGCAGAGAATCCTTCCCACAGCATGGGCAGGGGTTTTTGAGGTGCCTCCTCATGGCCTCCTGCCTTTGGGGCAGCGAGATTTCTTTAAAGAGCTTGCGTGACAGATAGGGGAAAGAGCTGGTTTCAAGTTGTTATTGCTGCCCTCACCTTGCCCATCTAATTCCCTCCCTCAGCAGCAAAGTTATCACTTTTGTCTCATGTTTCTTACAAGCCCCCTTGAGTGTTCCACTTACTGTACCTTTCCATTTCATCAGGGCACTGTTAAGAGACATTACTCTTAGCTTGAGATAATTGAAGGAGAAGAGAGGTAAGGAAATCACGCTTGTTTTCCTCAAGAAACCAAATGCAACGAGGGAACCTGCTTCACTTGTTCAGTGCCACAATCAAGCACAATGCCCATGAATTTGGAGTTGAGTATTGCGTTCACGCTGGCTGTTCAAGACAGGAAATCCAAGAGAAGAAAGCTTTGCAAAAGTGGGCTGTGGATCAGGTTTTGGTTCCAAAGTAAAACTTTTTTTTTTAATATACAGTGAGTGGAGTACCTGCATTGCTTCAGTGGAGAAAAAATAAAGTTTTCTGAGGAATAGTCCACTGATTTTGGATTCTATTGTGAAGATAATCCATAGATTTATAAATGTTTTGCACCTGCCTCCAGGAATGAAATACATATGATTTATGCATCTGGAGGGGAAAAAAAAACAGAGGGAGAAGGCAACTGTCTGATCCTTCCCCACCATGACAGCATATCATTCTGAGAAGAGAAGTAACTGTTTGAGGTTAATTTAGATCACATCAATCTGTATTACTTGACCTTTTCAGAATAAACAGAACCAAAAAGTGACTACGCAAAAAAAGTCAATCTTAAAGCCAATTACACTAATAGCATCTGATGTGTAAATGGGTGTTTATTATTAAAAAAAAAAAATAAAAATCACTGCAATAAAGCTGAGGGGCATTTAAAGACAGGAGATGTCTAATTGTAGCATATCCAGTAATGAAATCACAGTCAGCCTAGTAGCTGATTAAGGTTAATTTGAATCACATCAATGTGGATTAACTTGGCCTTTGCAGAATGAACAGCACCTTTGTGCCAACATGATCAATTAGTCCCCTTAACTTCATATGTCTGCTTGGAAAGGTTAGATTTATTAGTTATCAGGATAACCACTTGGAGATTAAAATCTCAGGTTTGTGTCCTTTTTTTTTTTTTTCCCCCCAGCATATCCTAAGGAAAGGAAAAAAATGAAACTTTTTGAATCTCAGTGCAGTTTGATGTTTTATCTAATAAGCTTGAAAAGTCTTGTTTATCCTAACATTAGATAAAAGGCTGGAGACTGGGCTTATGATGGAATTGTGTATGTCTAGAAAGCAGTGACCGTGCTTAGACTCCTGTACTGCTGGTGCAGCTGCCTGGTCTCAAATGCTTTGCTGCTGCAAATTCTTTTTACAAGGAGAAATCTCTTCAGAAACAATCATGCCACGTCAAATCTGTGTTTTGCCTTTACCCTTCTCCATCTTCCCCCCCATCCAATACATGGGGGTGTTAAAGAGATGGGAGACTGTGTTCGTAAATGAACACTGGGAAAGACCCCAGAATGACCCCGGTGTCCACCCCAAGGGCTGTCTGTCACCAGCTATGACCGTGCTTGTGGTGACGTTTCCCACAAAGAAGCTGGAAGGCCGGATTGTTTCAGCTCTCCTTCCGTAGTTTCCTCGTCTGCAGAACAGACCGTTGCGTCTTCCTATGTTTTGCAAAAGTCTGCAGTACAGGACGCTGAATATTACACTGGTGACTTTTCCAGTGCAGAATGTCGGACTAAGGCGTTGTTTTCTCCACCTTCTGTACATTGCTACACCTTTCTGACCTCCTAACAAAAAATACTCGAAGATCCCTGAGATCACAGTTATACAGGCTCACTGACAGGCTCTCCTTACCCCATGTAGAGCAATTAAAGACTCTACACATTTGACTGACTCCAAGAAGAGTCAGTAGCAACAGTGATGATGAGTTCAAGAAATGTACTCGAGACCTGACAGCCTGTGGTGTCCGTTGCTGCTATGGGGGAAGTTCTGCAAGAGGATTGTGTTTCTAGTTTGTGAAAAGACAGCTTAGCGTATGTGCAGTGCTGTCTAAATGCTGCTGTACCTCTTTTCAAGCTAAACTATTCTCTGCACAACATCACGCCCTAATGCCAAGGCTCTTCAGCTCCCACCTGGCCAAAAGGACCACAATGTGAGACCTGCCCAGCTCTGCGAAGGAGAGAGACAAACTGCCATGGTCTGCTCATGCAGGTCAGTGTAATGGGTTTTTCTTTCCACACTGAAACCGAGGAGTAGAGAAAGGAAATATTTTGTACGCTCTATAAAATAATACCTGATGGAAAATTTTGTAAAACTTAGCATTGATGAGCAGACCGGCGGAGCGGAGGTAGTGGGGAGCTGGGAGTTGGGATAGAAAATACTCCAAATCACACCCTGATGGAAAATCACGCACAACAGCTTAAAACTCAGACAAATGTGGTAGGCAGAAGCAAGTGATAGCTGCAGCTAAATGAGGCTAATTTAGTTGGGGGGCAGCTCACTTAGAGGAATACCTCTTTGAAAGGAAGACCTCTGGAGTGGGACACCAGTCATCTATCTGTTGTGTGTTCCTTGCACAGGAGAAGGCGTGGGATGATAAACTTAGCAGGAGGCAACACTTCCCTTCCTATTCATAGCCATGTGAGCCGTCGTCTCCTGCATTCTCCCACCCATTTTCAAATCACAGAATAATCCTCTTGTAATTAAAACCATCGCCTATGTGGAGATAGAAAGGAAATGGTTGACTTTATATTTTCTGCTTTGTTGTAAATGGTGTTTCATCTATTTTTAAATCCCGTTTGTTGTTGCAGTCGTATCTAGAAGACCGGTATGAAGCTGGAATCCCAGTCTGCTGGATAGATGTGCACATTTAGTCCGAGGATATTGTTCATTACTCTGTGGATGTTTGCTCTTCGCCCTGTCTCCCTCCCCAGCCATCTGTTCTGCTTCTCTCAGCTGGAAACCAGGCAAAGAGCAGGTGCCACTTGTGCCACCAGCTCTCCTTCCAGCTGCCAGTTCCTCGTGGAATAGGGTGTGGGGAGCTCCAGCAGTGGAGCACCTGCAGTGGCAGCATTTCCGTGCGTGGCCTTTGCAGAATACCCCGAAATACTGTTATCTGGCCAGAGCCGTCAATCCACACCGTATCTGGAGCAACCCAAACTGGAGAAGTGACTTGTTGGCTTGGTGGCACTTCTAGAAATGAAACTATACTGCTCTGAATCCAAGAGCGTTTCTTACTCCACACATAAAAATACGCGGAGCTGCTTTAAGAATATGTTCTCATTGGCTTCACACAGACTGCACATTAAGGCCGGTATAGAAAAGAATTTGTCTGATGTATTAATTTTTATGGACGGTATTAAAATGAATTACGTGTTCTTACCTGAGTCTCACTGTCTCACTCTTAGATGATGCACAAACTTCAGCACCAAGAGGGGCCTGCGAAGCAATTCTGTCGAGTTAAAGAAGCCAGTCAGACTGTTCTCCTTTTGCCTGCCTGCCTGTCTCAGATGTTGCAGTGATGTCTGGAAGAACAAACAAGTGGATTTACAATTTGTTGATGATGTCTTAAGGCTCAAATTTTGGAATAAACTATTATTTCTTTTCTCTGTGTAATTGTTTTGCTGCTGCTGTCACCTCTTCTCTGTGCAGTCCAACAAACATGTGTGCTGTGTGTGAGACACCTCAGGTTGCTATTGGGGTACAAACGTATGGAGGCAACAGATGAGTTAAAAATTACAGCTGTAAAACCAAAACCTGTGAAATCAGACAAGTATTACTTGCTTATGCTTGATAATACTTAAAATATGAACCACACTAAACAAGTGGCTCTTTTTAAGCCTGCCGAAAAGACAAGGTGAAAGAACCAAAGTCAGGCAGTGAGAGGAAGAAATGCAAAGACACTCAGGAGGGAACTCAGACACAAATGCAAACCCCCCTGTACTTTAAGGAAGCCGGGTGTAAAGTTGTTTCAAACTGGTAATCAAAACATTTTGTCTTTTCGATGAGTTTACTGGTTTTGTAGTTTTATTCGTATATACTACATTTCATGCATAGTCCAACATAGTTACATATGTTCATACGTACAGATGTGAAAAGTCATTTGTAGTTCAAGGATATATTCTTTATTCTGGTATTTAGCATAATTTGTGGTGGCTTTCACAAGAGGCTTTGCCTCCTCTTTGTCTCCTCTCCTATCATTTTTTTCTTCTGTGAGCAATCTAAACTGCCTTTCAACAGGGGCATCCTATAACCTAAAGCTTGTCCTAAAACACTAACCAAAGGGAGATTAGTGTGGAAAAGCTGAGACCTCTGGTTTTTTTCTTCATGCGTTCTACTGGTGAGGCTGTATTGTTGAATGAAACAAGCAGTGGCTGATAAATAAACTACCCTGTGAAGCCATCGTAACTGTTGCATATCAGCTTGCTGCTTAGCAAAAAAAACCCCAAACCCAAAACAACAACAAAAGGCCTAAAATTTGCTTTCGTAACAGACTTGGGTCTTAAAAAGCTTTCGATTAGTTAGTTTTTTTTTTCTTATTACTTTGTTTTTCTTTTACGAGTGAAAGTTTTTACAGTTTCTAGAAAAGTGAAGCAAATATTCCAAAGGGTGAAGAGTGAGAATACCATGGGTGAGCACTCGCAGTCCTTGCCAGTTGATAAAAGTTAGACCACGCTGCTTCAATCTGCTATCAAAGCTTAGACAGAGCCTCGAAGCAGAGTGATGGGTTTCCATGGCAACCCCCATCTCCTGTCCCATCCCACACGTGCTCCGCTCTGCTCAGCTGAGTCTGAGGCAGGGGATGAGCAGCTCCTTCCTTCAGATGGGTGTGTACAAAATAAGAGGATTTGTCATGAAGATGGGGAGAATGTACAAGAGGCATAAAATCACAAGGGGAAAAATAGTGGCAGCCCGATAAGCAGGGCTGCCGTCACAGCCGGCACTCCTCTCCCTCTCGGGTACCGTGCCGGGAGCCGTGCACCCACGGCATGGGCATCCTCCTGCCCCTGTTTCACCTACGCTGGCTCCAAAGCAGCTGCTGGGCATTTGGGGCTATACATCATCTGTTGCTTCCTTGGGCTTGTGCCAGCTTTTTTTCCAAACTGACACGGTTTCCTTTGACTTGTATTTAACGGAGAAATGTGATCTTGGGGAGCTTCGAGTTAAAGCCTTCCTTCTCTCCCATTCTTGCTCATTAAAATAGTCTTTCCAACCTTCTTGTCGTGGTCAAAGCGGTGAATGTGCATATCATATAGATTTTATAGGTGTGTATGTTTGTGTAGTGCTGAGGTGGTAAAGGAAGCAGATATTCTATTATTGATAGGAAATAAAGCCTCAGGGTGCAGATAAATTTTTCATTTTTTAATTTTAATAAAAGTGAATAGCAAAGACAACCACCCCGACCAAATCTTGGTCCATATGAGATTATAATCCTTAATTATCAGTTTCCCCTTAGATTTTTTTGCAGGACTAAGGGAATAGCACCTGACAGCCACCATTAGCACACAATTTGGGCAGGACTGCTGCTGATATTTGGCGGCGGTGTCTTTCAGTCATTCTGAACTCGCTGCGACCCACATATGTCTCCTTCCCCTTCACTGGTTGAATCAACAATTACACTGTGTTGATGAACTCCAGGAAAAGGGGAATGCATATCTGCATTTGCTTTTAAGTCGCAGAGTTGTCTGAATACAGAAGAAGCCCGTGGCAATTTATGCCCTGCTGAAATACAGTTATCTTAACTGATATATGGGGATTACCATAATATTTCCTATTAAGTCTATGTGATTTTCTTCCCATTTCCATAGATAAAAAATGGTAATACATTATCACTGGTGACATTGCAGGCACTGACTGTCGCTGTGAAAATAAAAATCTAGCTGTATACATAAATAACGTTAAGATTGTTGCTGTTACGCGATGCTGATCGAAGCGTTCAGTCTTAGTGATCCAAGGTTATGCTGAACATACTGAACCTTCCAGAAAATATACTTTAAAGATGCTCCCAGTTGAAAATGCCCTAACTAGCTGTTCCAAATTCAGAAGTTCACCAGACATTATTATCATTAATACTTCTAAGACAGCCAACAACACCATGAATCAAAACACAGACAGCAAATACTATACAGCACCCCTCCAGCTTTTTAATTCACACAGAGTGACAAATACGCTACATTAGGCTGGTGCTCAATCACTGTTCATTTTCCTCTATTTCCTCGCCACGTAACAAAATTCATTACGTGATAAATTTGTTACTACTCTTCTAGCTGGCCGCTGGAAACTTCTTTCTACAGTACAAAAACAACACAAGAGACGTTATTCAATTTGATTACAATGTTTTCCAGCACACAAAGCTTTGATTCTTTTTCTTCACAAATTGTCACCTCCTAATTGTTTGTCCCTGGAACTGCGCTACGGTTTCTCTTCTGGTCTCCTCTTCCATTCCCTTTACTTGCTCTAGTAAAACCGTCTCATCCCACCTCTTCAGCTGGATTACACTTTGCTACTTTGTTCATTGAAGGGTGAGGATTATAGCTAATTGATGCGAGTTCTGAATTTTTGTCAATTTATGTAAATCTCTACAAGCATAAACCTGTTCTATCTCCTCCAGACTAAAAAAAAAAAATCAAAATTCAGAAAGAAAGGGAAAAAAGGTTGCGTTTTTTTCTGCCTAAAATGATGCTTTATTTTTTTTAGTGACCTGCGCGTTCACATGCTGCCACTGAGTCATAAATGAACATTAACAGGAGGAAGGTGGTTTTGTGCATTATCACAATACTTTTCGAAAATAATTTTTGTGGTAGAGTGACTGTTAACTTCTGGTATTATTATGAGCACATTCTACAAAGGAACAGAGCTGACAATACAGAGGTGACACTACACATCATCTCTTTAGGTATTGTACAACATAAATAAATAAATGGATCCAGGCATCACCCGTTGCGGTCCAAATCCAAACCAAAAACCAACCAACCAAACAAAAGGTCTTAATGGATTGAGGCATAGGAAAGTATGCTCCATTTTTCTGTCTGTTTTCCTTATAGATTAT
>VWZK01008519.1:0-25043 GCA_013396935.1 Baryphthengus martii | reverse complement strand
GGTCTTGCTGCCTCGCTGTCTGCGAAATACAGTCCATGTCCTCTTACACACATCTTGAGAGGATTGAAGTTAAACTATAGGATAACATTTGTATAAGGAATTGTACAAAGCTCTGGAGGATAGTAACAATACAGGCACTATTTACCTTATGTCTGTACCCAGCACTGAACGTGATTTTGCTTAGTGCCTCCATGAGCTGCCAGACCCACAATTTGACTGCTGGTCAAACTGTTAGCAACACTGAGAAAAAATGAAAAATGCTTAAGTACTCCGAATTTAAAGGGAGGGTATTGTTTCATTTCTGCCTCAGCCTCCTCTAAATACATAAAGACGACAGAGTGTATATGGAGTTTTTATCAAGGAGGTAATAGTGCATGCGAAGCGTGAAAGAAATGCAATCTGATGCTGCTTTGTGCTCACTATAATAACCTTTCCTCCCTGCACAGAACCTCTGTGCAGCCTGTCATGTGGGCTTAGCATGCTTCCTCTTCACTCTTGCTTTGGCCAGAGTGGCCACAGGATCTGCAGAGCATAGCATCTGAGGCAGTCAAGGGAGGTGGAGCAGCCACAATGGCAACCTGACTTGGAAGGTATTTTTTCACATGGTTCCTGGACATCAGTTCTGGTGGCTTTTGTGCTTACCCTCTGTCATCCATCACGTCACTGCTGGGGAACACCTCAGCTCTTACTTCACCAGCAGAGCCTGCCATACAGAGAGCCTTGTACAGACAGGACTGTGCATCTCCCATTCCAATGACTGCAAAATGTCACCCACCATAGACAAATTCCCATGAGAAGGACTATCCCAAGGATGTCCCCTTAAAGCCTATGTTTCTGGGACAGAGGCAGATTCAGACTGACCACAGGTCAAAGAAGAAGTTATCAACTCTTCCTGTGCTCAGCCTCTGAAATGAGAGGCAGGTGATTTCCACAAACAGAGAGGGAATCTGTCTTTTTGTCATTATCCATTTTTACTAGAGGGCTATACTCAGTAGGGTCTGTGGTTCAGCACAAGGGTACAGGTGGATAATTTTTTTATTTATTTCTGTGGGCTCACTGTGGGATCCGTGACTCAAGAGAGACTCCAGGACAATGCTGGGTAAAAACCAATGTGTTGGTTTTTAAGAAAGGGATGAGAACCTAGAGTTCACATGCACATACAGAAGATCACTTCAGTACGGGATTGTTACTAAACTTATCCGAATTTACTCCTTTGAACAGTTTGAGCTGTATGTTCCTAAAAGGTTTCCTGATTGTGTGTGTGTATGCCTGACATAAATATATAGAAGATGAACTGAAGAATTGAGAATACTGAAAAGAAGTCCTATGAAATATTTTTACACGGAACAGCTGCATACCTGGTCACTTTAGCTTTAAATTGATTTCTGATGAGTAGCTTCAAATTTCTTAGTGCAAGATTCTTGTTCTTTCAGTGATTCTGTAAAACTGCTCTTTTAAGCCTAGGCACCAACACGTTGCTCTCTTTTCTCCTCCTTCCCTATACATCTGCATCAGACAGATTATACCTGTTCAGCAAGACAGCGAAAGTCACTGCCTTTCAAACTTGTGCTATGTATTACATTCTCATAGTTGACTCTCATTTTAAATAAAGCCTTATTCTTCATCTACTTGGAGACCAGGAAAGGGACGATTTGGCTGCAAAAGGACATGCTCTGGGAATGGGGCTTGTTGAATGGGTACAGAACAACATCCGAGTTCAATTCACCTTCATTCTCCATTATTTGGAATTTTCTGGGTCTAAGAGTAATCCAAGCAGCTCATTTTGACAGATTTAGAGTGTTTCATATGATAATTGGAATCTCAGTGCTTTAATGTCTTCATTCAGAGAGATCATGGCACTGAAAGGGAATTCTTATGCTATACATGGCTTTATTTGAAAAAAAAAAAAGAGGTTTATGTGATGATGGTAATAGTTCATAAAATCTAGCAGACAAAGAACAATTTATAATTTATTTATTCGTAACAGCAGAGGTTAATATTCTTCTTGTTTAAAAATAGTTTCAGACTTTAATCTTTTTTTCCTGGATTTTTGCTGTTCTGCAGAGCTGATTTGGATTGGTTCAGTATTACAGTTGCCTCAACTTCTTCTTCTTTTTTTTTTTTTTTTTTTTCCCCTTTATAATTGCTTCAAAATACTGCTTTTCCTTATATAAATAATGCTGATTCCATGAAGATGGTATCAAAGCTGTCTTCCAACTTTCACGTAAATTTATGTAAGCATTTGAACAGAACACAGAATTTTCTGTTTTGCAGCTAAGCATTTACTGATACAGAATAAATCATATCCTTACAACGAAAATTTAAGATTTAAGCAACTTAGCACATCCTTTCATAATTTGAGAATTTCTTGTTAATGATGCATTTGCTTTGGGAACAGGGGAGTAGTGTGTGTACATGCCTATTTATATATGTTACTTACATTATTTCAGTAGAATACTGATTTTTCCTTTTTTTTTTTTTTTTTCTTTTTCTGATTATCCTCCTCTATTTCTTCAGCATCTGTTCTATCTAACCTCCCTAAATGTAATCTTAAACTGAGATCATAAAAGGTTGCCAACAGCTTTAGATACTTAACTAGTTGCTTGTGACCAAATTGTGTACTCCCTTGGCCTGACTCTGTCGAAGGTCTTGCAGTTGAAAGCAGAAAAATTTGGCAGGTAGCCATGAGAGAATTGAAAAGCAGAGACCATAAGCACAGCGATCCAGATTAATCTCTGTATTAACTTCACTGAAGCTGGAACATATTAAATCCGGAACATATTAAAACAATTTTGCTGTGTGATCTGTCAGTTATATGCTATCATTCTAGTGAGCGGCTCTTTAAAGCCCTGTCTTCCAGGTTAAATGAATTTAGCAATGGTGAACAAACAAATCACAGGAGATGCTTTTACTTAGAGGTGTCTGGGGTGGCGGAGGGGGGGAATCTGCAGTTTTTGGTGTTAGGTCCAATGCCTTTTCATGGTTCTATCTGGGGGCTGAAAATAAAGGAAAAATTACTGTTAATAAAATTTTCAGATGATAACAGAAAGAGAGATCTACTAGAGAAATAAGAGGATACAGAAGGCAGGAAATTTCAGAAAAACAGCAATCTCGCCTTCTGCCTTTTTCTTAAAAAGTCATGTTGGCTAAAAAGCGTCCCTGACCATTCAGGCCTCTGTGTGTGTCAGTGCACAAGGGTGGAAATAACATAGTTCTCTTTTTTGTTAAATATTGGTGACCTCTGGTGAGCTTCTTGCGTGCTCACTCTACCTGTGGGGTTCATAGCTGGAGAGTGATGAATCAGATGAAACCTGCTGTTCAGGCCATCCAGATCCACAGGTATGTGTCCCTCCTTCACTGGCAGTCTCTGCAGTTTTGGAAACTTGTCTGGTTTGAGCTGGTTTTGTTTAGAAATTTGTTGAGTTTATGGCTGGGGAGCATTGCCCTGAGAGATTTAAAGGAAATGACTTTTTAGTTTATTCATTGTCACGTGCAGACTGTGAGGAGCGGAAACAAATAAACTGTTGGCATCACAGAACAGATCTGAAGTGGTGTTGAGTTACAAGCTGAAAATAAAAGAGATGAACTCCTGACCTAAAAATTTATAGGCACTTGCCTACTCACTCAAAGAGAGTATGATCTTCTTTCTGGGACCTTCAGCTTCACCAGATCATCTAAACCTAGGCGTACATTATTCAATTTATAAGAAGTCATATGCTGTAACTAAAAGACAGAAAAACTTCAGCTCCAAAAATATCCTCTGCCGCAGAAAAGAGCCGTGTTTCCAGAATACAAGAAAAATCCCCCAAACCAACATGCTGTGATGACATCTAGTGCCTCATTTCTTCCCTGCTTTCCTTGCACATGGAGGGAAACTGGCATTCCTGCTGAGACAGCCCCAAAACATGCCGTTTGCAACAAGGAAAGAGGAAACAATTCATTGGGGTGATCAGCACTTTTCTATAAAAGGCAAAACCAACACTCCTATCAATCATTTGTCTGAGGTTTACACTGGCATCCTTAATCTCTGCCCCTGACTCACCAGCAGCAGATGATACTGCAAAAGCAGTGCACTATGTGGCTATGCCAGGGCTGTGATGTAGCTGTCACCCCAGCAGAGCAGGATGCCAGGCCACGTTCCCTAGCAGCAGTGGGAGATGGCAACAGGAATTTTTCTGTTATTTCACCCTTACCTGGGCCACCCTACCACAAAAGCCTCTAAAGGCTAACAGCTGTCCAGTGCTCTTTGCACGAGACCTGCCAAGGGGCAAATAAATTTCTATGATTGGCAGTGGAATTGGTGAAGAATTATAGTCAGCCCAGTAGGAGGACTGAAGGCCATGCAGATGTGCAGGAGCTGTGAGCCTGCAGCAGTATCTGCAAGATTTTCCTTCTGGAAGGGTTAGAGTTTAGCCAAGCCCGCCCTGCTGCTGTGGGATTACTGTGACCAACAGCAAGACTGGAAAATAAATGCCCGTTAGTGATGCAAATAAAATCTTTCTGAAATAAGGCATATTTGGTTCCATGTTGGTAAGCATAGCTTAAGGAAAATAGGTAAATCAACCAATGAAGGCACATTAATTCAGTTTTACATGGGCCACCACAAAGATGAAATGACTTTTTTAACAGTGTGCTTTCACAGTGCCCCTACAACCCTGGTACGACTGCCTGAGTGCAAGCTAAGCCTTATTCCTGGCCTGAACACCCCAGACCCAATTTCCAGCTACTTTAAGATTGTTAGCTGAGTGGAAAACTGTGTTTCTCAAAGTGTTTTCACTGATGATGTGTGAACCCTTCCCACCTCACACTGCCTTTTGGAGTTATTGATTTCTTGGTGACCCCCAAAAGCATGCAGGTACGTCCCCTAGCCAGGGCAGCTCCTTGAGGAAGGAGGAGCAAGGACTGGCTGCATTTACTTGTTATAGGGATAAATATTCCTTCCTTTCAGAGACCATGTCTCATTAGGGATGGCATTGCCAGTGTATGATGCTTACGTTAGGTGAAGAGGGTGTGGTATTTGACTTTTTGTCCCACAGTGGGCCAGAGGTCTTCCTGAGCTATTTGGACTACCGTATCTCTGGTGGTACAGACTTGTCTCCAACTCTTCTCCTACATTCTCCACTCTGCTCTGGAGTGGGCCTTCTGAGGACTGTGACATGCATGGATGCTGAGGTCACAAGTGGTCAGGGAGGCACAAGGGCCACTGCCTGGTGTTCACTGCCCAGTGCCTCCAGGACAGCAGGGAGAGTGCCAGCAGCATCACCAGCAGCAGCAGCATCACCATCAACACCAGCTCACACAGGTAAGATGGGTCCATATCTCCCAGGGAGGAAGGGAAGAGGTCCTGGGAGGTCCCTGGTGAGGCCATCCAGAGTCACCTGCTACCCTCATCACAGTCAGAGCATGCAGCCTGTCTGACTGATTTTTGCTCCAGAGGGGTGCACACCCACACAAGATTTACATCAAATGGCAGCAACCTTGAGACCCAGAGTCCCTAGGTGAAGCACAAGGCTGTAGAAGAGGCTGGATATTTCAAAAGGGTTCAAGTGTATCTATCCCACAAGCAGCAGGAATCAGCTGCTCAAGTCATGGTGTACTGATTTACAGTTTGAGCGATGGCTTTTCTGTTCTCAGAAATCCCTGATAACTGGTTGCAGTGGTCTAAGTTGATTAGTATTGGAAAATTTACTGGTGTCGGGAGTAGGACAACCTAATTCAGGCAGCACAAATCAGGGAATGAAGTGTGATGGTGAAAGATGGGGACAACATTTTGGAGACTACTTGCAAGAATATCTGTGAGATTTAGGCACTTATCTGAGGCCTGAAAGACAAATTGGAACCCTTTGTCATCAAATAAGCAAAGCATAGATGAGCTTACAAATGCAAGCATTTATTATTGAGATAATCTAACTTGTATTTCAAAAAGATTCAGAAGCTTTGGATGTCTAGTTCCTTCATGTACAGCAGTCAGTAATGCACTCCATAGCACCCCCTCCACCCCTCCTTTATCTTGCCTTTGTTCCCAACCCATCTATGTCCTGATCCTGCCTGAATCCTAGGTGTTCTGGTTCAATGTCTCTGTGGTCGTCATGATTGTCCCATGACAGAGAGATAGACACCTGTGGGTGGTGCCCCTTACTTTGCTGGAGGTGAGGTGTGTGGGACATGAGTGTGTCTAGCAGCTACATATGATCCTCAGCTCCTCCCCTGCTTACTTTTTTTTTTTTTCACAGCAGCAAGATGCCTGAGATAAAAAAAGTTTTACATAAATTTGCGATATACGGTGACACATCTGCCAGTGACAACGACATGACAGGGAAAAACTTCTCCAAGGTGTGCAAAGAGTGTGGGATAATGGATGGAAAAGCCGTGACCAGCACTGATGTTGACATCATATTCAACAAAGTCAAGTAAGTGTCACAGGAAGACATAGTGGGCAGCACAGCCAAGTGGGAGGAGAGAATGGCAGGAGGCAGGCAAGCTTTCATGCAAGGGGCACCCCTTTCCCATCCCACTGCCACCCAGTGATGAAGTAACTTTCCTCTTGGATTCCTCTCGACATAGTACCAAGGGTGCCCGCTCTATCACCTTTTCAGAGTTCCAGCAGGCAATGAAGGAGCTCTGCAGAAAGCGCTTCAAGAACAAATCACCAGAGGAAGCTCTGCAGGCTGTATATGGCCTCATTGAGGGGAAGGAGCCTGGCAGTGTGGGTGCCACAGTAAGTATGGTATCCTCACCCACAGTGTAGTGTGAGCTGCCATGGGACCATTTGTCCCTGCTGTAGAGACACATACTGTCCCCACATGTAGGAATGGGGACAGCACAGTTTGTGAGCTGTTCCTTTTGGTCTCCTTTCTTGCAGAAAACCACCAAGGCTGGTGGAGTTCAGAGGCTGACAGACTCTAGCAAATACACTGGCAGCCTCAAAGAGCGTTTTGACGAGAGTGGCAAAGGGAAGGGTCTTGCTGGCCACCAGGATCTGACGGACACCAGTGGATATGTTGGAGCCTACAAAGGAGCTGGCACGTATGACCAGACACACTAGGATGGAAACCGCTTAAGGAAACAAGGATTTTTCCTGTATAACATGAGAGGTAATTAGACATCTCAAGCAAACAGCCTTCTGTGTCTGTGCACTCCATAACCAACAGAGTGGGAACGCATGGAGTGGGCACTGGATGGCTCCAAAGAGTGGTCAGGTTCCTCTTCTGACCACACTTTGATTGCTGTGGGGTGGGGTTAAATCTAAGCCTTCTGGAGGAAATTCTATGGGCCAGCTAGTCCACTGCCATCACACTGCTTTGTATTTCAAGTCAAGTGAACATTGGGTTGGTCTCTGAATAGTCACTCATTATTTTTATTCTCCTCTCCCAACACACTATACTTTTTTACTGTGATTTTTGGTTTGGGGAGCAGTGTGCACATGTTTTTGTACAGCTACACTGGGTTACATCTGAGTTGATGGTTTCTGGTGGCAGACAGCCCACCAGTGATGCCTGACCACACCTGGAAGGACACCAGAGTGTGGGATGCAGCATGTATCACACTTAAGGAAAGGAAAGGGGTACCAATAACACCAATTCCTGCTTTTTGCTTTCCATTTTCCCCAGGTTAAACCCTCTGACCTGTTCAGTCTCCTGGATTTAGCACAACTGAGCTTTTAGGGATAACTGAAACAGCACCTTTGGGACAGTTTGTCCTAATATTATGCAGAAGTACTTAGCTGTGCTATTTCAGCCCTACAAGCCCTCATCATGGGCCGTGGCAAGGGTATGCAAGGCACAACACTGGCTCTTTGCTTCATGGCATACACAAATGTCCTGCTTGCTGCCCTAACCCCAGATAACAGCAGTTGAGTGGATCTAGGAATTGACAAATCCCACTCACTCACTCTCCCTTATGCTGTTCTTACACACCAATGACCTTTCAAGCTACTTTAAAAATGATCCATTGTACCCCTAAGTAACCCATGTCTGTAAACTGGTATGGTGAGTCTGAGGTATATGGCAGAAGGTCCTACAGAAAAGTGATCAAGTGCATTGGACATAATTGGCATGGTCTTGGTAGTCGGGGACTGACTGGTGACCTGATAGAAGGCAGTGACAGACCACCCTGTACTGGCTCACAGCCTGAGCAAGGCTGGAGAAAAAGAGATGCCACTACCAAGAGCTGGAGCAAGGAAACCTGTTAACAGGGGCAGGCACACAGAAGACATTGGATGAGATATGAGTCTAGAAGGACTTCAGATGGTGGAGAAAGCCACACCGGAACAGTGAAGAGAGAAACAAGGACCAGCAAAAGGGGAGGAACCACAGTGGCTGGCCTCAGGCTCCCGTGCCATGGCCTTCCGAAAAGCACTGAGAGGATGGGAGACCAGAAAGGAGGCAGGAGAGGTGTCTGGAAGAAAGCTGAAGTATTTCCTCTAAGTGTTCGTTTGTTTGTCTTTATTTCTCAGTATCAGAACTGATAATTTAAAGTTTATGTTAATTGGCAATAAAATAAACTGTGAAATTCAGACTCGAGACTGCTTCTCTGCCCAAGAGTGTGGGAACGGGATGTAGTAAAATGGAAAGAATACCACTGGAACATATGAAAAAAAAGTAGCTCTCATGCCTCCTTTTTCATTTTTTTTGTGTAACCCAGATCTTTAAAACACATACTCAAGATGACTGTCTTCAGCAATACTGTCTTGGTACATCATGTTCTGTACAACAGTTTAAGAAAAGTACTTGTAAATTAAGAGATAAGAGAATGTTGTCCAAAAAAAAGAAAAGTTAATGCACTCAATAAAGCAATGTCAGAACATTCTCACATAGCTCTGCTTTTGGAGGCATAGAATTCCTTATTTAAATACTGCAAATGCAGGCAGCTGCAACAACTAATATTTTAAAGCTATGATTGCTATTCCTGATGCATTCTCTCTTTAGTTCCTGAAGTAGCTCTGCTCATTCTGTTGCTCTTGAGATGTTCCTGCTAAAATAAGGTTGAAAGGCTGCAGGACTGTATGATGGTGCCCTGGATGTAAAGACAGCTCTTTAATTGTTTTCTGTGCTTTGGTGCATAAGTCATAGTCCCATAGTCTCCCCACGATGAAGGGCTGATTGATTTCTTCCCCACAACATAGCACTATGTGGGGAAAGTAGTTGGTATGGATTACAGTGTAATCAAAGGTACGGGTTTGAAGATCTTCTGGTAATTTCCACACCCTCTCACCCCCAAACACTTGTTAATGCATGATGGGTAATGATCAGCAGGGTCCTGCTGATGCTTGGTGGCCAAGCAGAAAGGTGTAACAGCTTCATGGGCCTAGTAGCGTGCTGCTATCAAGTAATGCGGTTTTCAAGTAAAACTGTAGGAATCAGCAATCTCGTAGCTGTATTAGTTTCCAAGTTTGATGTGGCATCTGATGTCTCCCTTCTAACTACCCTTCAGACACTTTGGGGTCTTTGCCTTTTGGGGGAAAGTACGACTGCTCTAAATAACCACACAAACCTTGAGTGTTTTTCTTTGTTCAGGTCTCAGTGTCTTTGTAATTAAATAACTGAAGAAATTGCCCACATACAGTTCTGCAAGCAAATAGAGGAGTATGTTGCATTATTGGTTTATTTTTATTTTTAGTTTAGGGTTTTTTTTATTTATATATCTGGCACAGAAAAAGCTGTGGGAGCTTTGGGAACAAACAGAGCTTTTTACTTGCGCTTGTGTAGTGTGAATTCTGGTTTGCATTAAGTCGGGTACAATGTGACACTGAAGGGTGAATTTCTGAGACATGATTCAATCTGTACTTCATCCTGTAATCCAACTTGTGTAGTATTGCAGCACCAACAAGAATCACTACTTGTCCTGCCTATTCCTTATAAGTAGAAACCACAAAAAGATGAGAAATGCCATGCTCACTCTGTATGGTAGCTACAGAGCGGACAGATAAAAAGGAAGTTATGGGTGACTGAATAGTTTAAAAATAGTACCTGATTACTACATGCCCCTGGGGAAATAGTCGTACCAGTGGATATGAGCTTTTGAAATAGACAAAGACATGCGTGCATCAATGACACAGTCAACAACACATATGCAAATGGAAAAAAAGAAAAGAAAAAAGAGTTTGCAGGCTAGTACATTGGGAGCTTGCAAAAATCGAGGTGGCTCCTCAGTGCAAGAAGTGAGGGGGGGGTCTTGTTACACTACTGCTATATGATAGTAAATATCTGTACTATTTTGCATTTACTCTCTTAGAGAAACCTTATTACCTAGAAAATCAGACATGGTGGGAGAAAGCATTTAGGAGCTTTCCTCTTGGTGGTGGCTTAAATTTATTGTGCATCACTTCTCTATGCTGTTCTTTGACTGTCAGAGGGAGCAGGAGGGCTGGGTACTGGTGCTTGTGCTGTGATTTAAGCATACGTTTGCATAGTTAGAAGAACGAGGCCCATGGAAGCTGCTAGGAGACAAATGTAGCTGCACACATACAAACAGCTCAGTTTGGGGGGTTTGTTTGCAACAGTGGAAATCTTACTGAAACAAAATGACATTCATAATCTAGGTGTTTATACTCAGCTATGGCTAAGATGTGTCATTACTGTGGAAAAATATGAAAGTATTGGCTCTGAATTACCTATCTGTTGGGAAAAGAAACAACAAACCAAGCCGAAGGGTCCATTGAGAGCTGCTTCAAAGTAGAGCAGAAAAAGTGCCCCTAAGTCCTGCTCCATGACCAACTGCCAACGGGTCATTGCTTCAGGGTATTGGATGTGGAACTTGATGCGTCAATCAGATAGAAATCTTTTGATAACATTGATAAAATCGAGACAAAAACTAGAACAAGATCTGAAGATACATTTACAGTAGCTGTGTAGTAAGAATTGAGGTAGTAGGACAGGACATTATTGAATATAGGTAAGAAAGGACGACACGAAACTATGTGTGTGTGTGTGTGTGCGCGCACGTGTGTGTGTGTAATATTTTTAAAGCAAAGTCCACAAACTGTGCAAGAGACAGCTCTAAAAGGCCTCTGCTACCAGTTCTGCAGCTCAGGCACACAGTTATAGTCTTGGTACTCCAACAAAGCAGGAAGAAGAATGAACAGATGTTTTTGTCAATGCAGACACTGACTGGTGGCAAGGACAGACAAGCGAGTATCCATATAAAGTAACGCTTGTGCTGCAGCGTGGGCTGATGGATCACAAAATCTTCCATTATTGAACCCTTCATTGCAAAGTTGTTGCTTTTTTTTTTTTATGGAATATATTTCTAACATGACAGAGGCATGAGGAGCCCGACACTCAGCTTAATGACCCACTGTTGCACAGGGGTGTACCAGTGGGCAGCTGTAGCTGCACCCACATGGCAGTGGGACTTGTCCACAAGCCCTCGGTACAGTTCAGCAAAGCTCGGACCTAGCTGACAATTTAAGGCATTTGCAATGGCAGACAGGCACAGGGCATTAATGATCCGTGCACGTTTATACTGGACTTATCATCCAGGTGCTATTTACATTTGAAGTATGAATTTTAATGTCCAGCAGTGGAATGCTTTCCCCAGCTGCCTCTTGTTTCCTCTGTTTCTCTGGTTATTGAGAAATGTGAACATCTCCACTGCCTCAGGAAACCAATGGATATATTCAGTGCCAAGTTAATTCTATGCTGAGGAACCCAGGTGGTATTCACCTCAATTAAGACATGTAGGGCAGAAAAGAAAAAATATCCATTTGGAAATTGATGCCCAGAGCTAGCCTGCCTTCAGAGAACCCTGGGTAGTTGAAGGATTGTTGTTTTCAGTCAAGTTTACTTTACATCACTGGGACTGTTGTGTCACAGGAATTCATGGTGTAATACAAGCTTGAAGGTAGATGTGTGCTATAGTCTTGTCTCTTCTTTCCAGTACTATTAATCAGTTTAATAAGACACAATTTCCTTCCTTAAATAAATGTCTTTCTGATAGTTGCTGCATGCTCCACTCTCATTCCTCCCCTCCTTTTCCAGCTGCTAACCTTCACGGTTACTTGGCTGCCCCAGTAAAGGCATCTGTGTTTCTGCCTCTAGCAGCCTGTAGTTACAGCGGGAGGCATTTCGCTGTTGAATCCTGCCCATCAGCCCTACAACCACTTCCCGCTACCATGGGACTCACAAGCTTCCCTGGCAGAGAGCCTGGGCTCAAATCTACTTGTGCCACTCTTGCCACAGTGCATAGCACTGGCACACATAGGGACAACACTGCTGGGAAATGGTGATAATAACTCTTGAAGTGGCTCTTTTCCACCAGAGTTTGGGTTTGCTTTAAGTCTGATATTTTTCTTCACTGTTTTCCTTCACTGTTAAGAATCGGTGGGTTTTTTTTTTCTTTCTTTCTTTTCTTTTCTTTCTGCACAACTTACAGGGCTTCTGTCCTCACTAAACTTAGGGCTGGTAATTACAATTGCTGGGTGAATGTTCCCTTGTACTATTCAACCCAGATGTGACTCTCACTCCTTTCTATGCACGTGAGACACACTCTGTATCTTTCTGCCTGCAGTCCTTCACTGCTGGTATCACTTTCAAAGATAAGGGAACACAGTGTCTCAGAGGTCTTCGTTAATCATCCACAGCTAACCGTTCATGCTATCAGTCATTGACAATTTGTTCTCGTACAGAACTTTGCTTCACAGCAAGCAGCAAATGGACGAACAAGCTCCTTCGTGCTGCACAGGCACAGAAACAGGTGGGGCAGACAGGAGAGTGCCAGAAGTGCTCGGACGAGGCACGAGCCTAACAGCATTCAAGCCCAGCTGGGCTGGGTAGGGCCACACAGCTGCCTCTGCCCACAACCCGGCTGCACAGGCAGCTCTTGGTTGTGCTCCCTGTCAAACCTGCGGTTCTGACTGTGATGGGCACATTTCACTGGCTGATTAAAAGTCCTGGTTTTGCAGAGTCTTTGAAGCGGGTGGAGATTGCACTGGGTTTTTTAAAAGTTTGGGTAGGCCTTTATGGGAAAAGGTGCATGGCCTCTTGCACTTTGAAAAAAAACCTCCATGATTTTGTAGATTTTGAGCCCTAACCAAAGCTGTATTTACACTATGCTTTCCTTCACTGAAAAACTTAACATGTTCTCACCTGCATCTTCTTCTCTACCTTAATCACACTAGCTTCCATGCTGCTGTTTGCTACCCCTTAGCTCTGCTGTGACAATTACTTGTGGGGCTATGCTGCCAAATGGCATTTCTGACACAAATCAGTCTAAAAACAAAGACAACCAAATCCAGACAGCCAAAAGACAAAAGCTTCTTCCTATAAGTCGGTGCAATCCCGCAAGTGGGAAGGTGGAACAATTAGGCCACATAGGACAACAACCACAGCAGTACAGTGGAAGTGAGTCACCAATCGATAGCTCGCCAAACATAAGTACCTGCTTCAAGAGTTCGGCCTTTGTTGTTTATTATTCAAATTCACATTCAGTCACATCCAGTCTTTGTTTTCCTGAGGAGTTGAGTTTGCAGCAAAAAAGCTAAATGAAAGACTAAGATTTTTCTGTTGTAATTTCAGAACACCTAGAACAGTTGCCTGCACCTTTGAGGAAGGTTCCATGTGATATAACGTGAACTAAAACCTGCACACCTGACACAACTAATGCAGAAATCCTTGGATGGCCGATACACTGCACCAACCCCCAACACCTCTAATCTTCCAGATTCAGAATAATATTGTTGAAAAGCAGTATCTTGGAAAGGCTTAGGTGTGAAAACATCATACATATTTTGTGAGATTTTCCTGCTAGGCCTGAGTAGCTCCAAAAGCAGCCCAGGCTTCAGTGGGCTTATCTGCCATGTCAGGTACCTTTCAGTGTCAACAGAGCAGTCTCAATCTTCCACAAGAACCATGGTAATTCAGTAAATATATGCACTGCGCATAGCACCAGCAATTTTTAGAAAGCGGTTAAATATTGAAGGATTCTTATTAAAACAGTATGTTTTGTAAAACAGTGTCTTTAATTTCAATTTTAAAACCTAATCTATTTATTTCACAATACTTTATATTCTCGTCATAAACTTTTATTATGTAATAGTGAAGTTAAAAATAATCAAGTAACACCAGAAAGCGACGTTCACTCAGAAGATAGGGGAAGAAATATTCCTCCAGTTTTGTTGTATCACATAACTCTCTTTAACATATATATACATATATCTATATCTGTATCTATACCTATCTCAGAGAACTTAAGTACTGTCACTCACTGGTTAGCAGAGATTTGTGCAATTTGTTTATAACTAATATCCCCATGAATGTACTAATTGCACATGTAGAGCTAGCAATTTCTCTGTAACAGGATTAAAGCGACAGAACACCTACATATAACAATGACTAACTTCTACACAAGCTGTTATTGTAGAAAAAAATATTTCTTAAAAACAAAATACAAAATAAATCATCTTCAATATAAGTCACATTTGGTCACATTTGAAACATGGTCTATTGCACTCAGTATCTTTCAGTAGCATGTGGTTTCTGAAGTGTCTTGCACTGGGCACCCAAGATCAAACTATCAAAAATCAGCATGTATCTTTTGAAAAATAGACCATAAACTTAGTATAACGAAAAAAAAAACCCGAAACCCATTAAATCCTACATTTGTTTATAGTCATCTCTGTTATGAAAGTTATTTCACACTTTCTCACTGTAATTGCCCACACAGATTCTTTGCGAGAGAAAAAAATATCACTGCACCTCTAAGAATACCCTGTTAACACAAACACATATGCTCTAACCAGCCATATGCAATAAATATATCTAACTCTAAATCTTATTCTCTATATTCTTCAAAAATCTCTATATCTAGTACATGCATAGTATGTAGACTCCTGAGATACATTTAAATGCCAGTAAATTAGTTGCTTGCAAGGAAGAAGTGATAGAAATACTGTTATCTATAATATTTAAAATGAGATTGGACAAACAAAGCACAAGGGTAAGAACAGAATTAGAAGTTGATTACATTATTTGTTATTATCATTGCTATACTTGCGTATTAATAGAGATGCAGATTACAAAAGAGTGATAAGACAAATACCTTTTCCTGAGATGCTCACAGAGATTCATAACAGGACAAATACCAGCGTTTAGGAGGGGACAAAAGGGAACTCAATGTCCATATGCCTATTTCAAAATTTTTGAGCTAGAGATGAAATTTACCTTCTGAGTGTGGTGAATTCTCACAAATGCTTTTCAAGAAAGGTTTAAAAGGAAATGATTGCTGCTCAAAACACAACACATAGGGCTTTGGCATACCCAAAGAGGTACATGAGAAAGGTATCTCTAGAGAAGGCTGAGACAGCACACAGAAATAAAGGTGCTGCTCCAACACTTTTCACCGTCCAGTTGTCTTTTCAGGAAAGCAGTAATGGATTGTATGTTAAAATTTGGAATCATTGTCCTGGGTGCTGATACGTTTTGTTCCAAGATGAAAACAAGTCCCAGAGTTCCAACTTTTCACTAGGAAAAAAAAATACTCTCTGGGTGACAGCTGGGTTTCCACAAGAGATGAGGAATGAGAGAAGCTGGTCACATTTGAAGGAGTTGATGAAGTTAGAAATTCATATATCCCAGTTTCCCTCTGCTTGCATTAGTACTGAGGAGAACACTGTTTGATTTTGAAGGGGTTTGGAGGTAAAATCAAATGTGCTGTCAGTCAAAGCAACTGACACACTTTCACAGTGAATTTCCTTCACAGTGAGAAATGTTTCTGCTATTCTTCCTTGGGGATGGGGAAGGCTGGAAAAACTCTTAATGTATTTAAGTGCTAAGAATATTAATAACAAGAATGTAAATTCCAATCTGCATACAAATATAAGAGAGGAAGAGGGTTGAAAGTCATTAAATAAGTTTTCCATGACCAAAAGATGTAATGCAAATAAAGCTGTAAATAAAATTTAATGGAATGTAGCAGAAGTATAAGCACCTGCTTTGATGTTCTTGCTGCTGCTTTGGACCCTCTCCACTTTCAGCACTCCATTTCAAGGCTGGATATTGTGCAGAAGGCAAGAAAAGGCACCCCTACAGACACAACTTTTAGCACTGAGCTTTACAGGGTGAAAGAGGCAGTACAAAAATCAAAGTCGGTTGGTTTTAGAAATGGAACTGCTTCTCAGAGGGTGATGACTGCAGGCAAGGAAGCTGCTGTTCTTTATGCTGTTAGTGGGAAATGTCGTAATAGTAGTTACGTAACCTCAGCTCGACTGCAGCAAATCCTGGTCGATCATCAACACTGTGGAAAGACAACAAATATCACGGTGTAGGAAGGAGAAATCTTAAAAGGTGTGTGGGCCTTGTACTGCTCGGGACTCTGCCTCAGTGCTAGCTCATTTAAAGCTGCTTACAGTATTTTAAGGCTACCAAAATGATGCTACAAAATGAATATTAAGTGGCAATTGTTACTACAGAGCATCCAGTCAGTGGATTTACAGTCATGCTGGTTTCTTTGTAGTTGATGAAGGTATAACAAGAAAGAAATGGTAAACCAGCTCCATTTCATTTTCTACTCCATTTACTTCAGTAACCATCTACAGAACATTTACAGTGCAGTATCTGCCTTATAATAGTACTTAGAGTCATAGAGTGGCTTAGCACCACTGAGAGAAGCCTACGCCTACACTAGATGGATGCACTGTGCATCTTTTCTTTGTATCTCCAATTCATTTTTGATTTGGGAGAACACAACTGAACTGAGAAGCCCGTACAATAATACATTACATATTTAAGTAGTTATATTGCCTGACTTGATCCTTCTTTTAAATATTTTTCTTCCCTTTCCAATATTTAAGATATTTGAGTACAAATATATAAAAACTTGCATGCTTTATGATGCTTTTACTAATCATAACAAAAAATGATCCCTTTCACTATAGAACTGCCATGGTATTCTTGTAGCAAAATCAAAAGGTAGACATTATTTTATGTCGCTACATTCTTTCTGTAGTACTAAGTGTCTAGTTAGTACTGTCTAACTGTTAGTACTAGTTAGTACTGTCTAACTAACAGAGAAGCAAGGTACCTAAAAGTGAGGTACGACAGCTCTTTGAATGGAATACAGAGACCTTTGCTGGACACACATATCCTCCAGATGGTAAATGGGAAGGTTAAGTGACATTATGGAGGATTTTGGGTGCTTTATGGAGACAGCTAAAAGTAGCTTCAACAAAATAGTTTAAAAGGATAAATCATGAAAAGTTTTTAATAGTTTTTTACAATATACTATTTTTAAAAACATACCAGGTAGGCTTTTTTCCTTCTCTGTATTTCATAATTCTAACTTTTGAATTGTTATTGGTCAGAAAAAAATGTTTCTGAATATTAGGTATGATCTGAAAAGATGTTTTGCCTCTCACTAATAGAAGTCAATGTGGGATCCTAGCTGACTATACTTAAAAATGAGAGAAGAGAAAAATAAGTCAAAACAATTAATTATTGAGGAATGGAAAGAATAATTTGGCAGTATGACTTTGAAATATCAGTAAAGTAAAAGTCTCGGGAAGCAAAAGTCTTGGAAATCAAAACTAAACAAAATACAATCCGAAGTGAAACAAAAATGTTTGCTTAATTTCAAACTTTCTTTTCAAAATACATCAGAATGAGTTTTCTGTAGAATTGCTTCTTTATTATGATACCCTGTTTTTTCTATACAGCCGTGCAAAATCCACTTCTTGTAGTATACTCAATAACTCAATTTTCACTTGAAAGTGCAACTGACTTCTTGGTTTGGAGGTTGTTTCTAAGCTAAACGCCAGCCGAAATGATGCTATTTTGAAATACCTTCCCCTCACTCCACCCCTCTCCCCTTCTGGCTATTACTACTTACTAGTAGTTTAAAATATACTTCTATTAAAAGAGACAGCATCACATCACACTCACTTGTACGTCCAACACAATTTCATTAGATCATAGACTTCGGTTGGACAGACTTCAGGACGTTCCATTCGTTCTCCTCTTTCAATCATCTGTGCAACTTCACCACCTTTCATTCCCTGGAACAGAGTGACCAGAACAATGACCCGAGTTGCAAATGGTTACAGCACACATGCTAGTATAAAACAAACAGAAGCCTGGAGTTGATTTTCGGGCTATCCTTTTGACACATTTGTTGCAACAGATGGAGCACTCAGTCCTGCTTTGGCCTGCAATAACCTTTTTTAGGGAGGAAAAGGCATTGGTTCGAATTTCCTCTGAATTTTTACCGAAAAAAAAAAATTGCCAGATAGAACTACTCACCTTATATGGTTTTTGCCCGTAAGAGAAAGCTTCCCACATTAAAACCCCAAAGCTCCAGACATCACTTTTGCTAGAAAATTTGTAGAAATTCATGCATTCTGGAGCATACCACTTGACTGGCCATTTTCCATGACTTTGTGCCTAAAATAAGCCATAATAGAAAGCAAAAAAAGGCAGAATAGAGACAGTGGTAAGTAGTAAACATCGGAATTCATATAAGCCAAATAAACTTACATCTGCACACATTTCTATTAAGTACCATAGCATTTCTGATGCTGTTGGCATTAGAGAGAATGAATGGGTAGCAGCTTCTTCAAAAGTGTGACAAGATTGTTCATGAACTTCCACTTTCAAAATAATGCACTGAAATGAAATCTATGGTAAAGACAAGCTTAGCTAAATGACCTGGAGACATATTTTGACTGGTATTTCATTTAAAGTTACTTTTTAAAAGTGAGATTTTTCATTTAGACTCTTCACAGAGGATGAGATAAACACCCAGCTACAATGAACGTCATTATGTCTTGAAGTCAATGCTCCATTTCAAGGCACAGCAATTGCCTTGTGGCAAACTGCAGTTTGATTAAATTATGCCTTAACACTGTGTTACAATAATGCAAGTGTCAAGCTACGCCAGCACATTACTAGATCTAGTGAAAGAACCCCACTGCATTTTGCAGAGTTGTAAAGGGAATGGGCCTTTGATACCAATTCCCAAACTTCTGAGAAGCAGCTCTGGCTAGGCTAGTGGCAGTGATTTAACATGCTATGGCCTTTTCTGGCAGCAGTTACTATTCCCATAGGAAGGTCATCAGAAAGGAGTATGTGCTTGCTCCTCCTCTGCAGCATTTCATGGTCAAGCTTATTAGTTTTAAACAGCTGATGAAAGGGAATAGGTAGAAGGAAGAAATAATTTGAATTGCAAGAGTAATACATCAGAAAAAAAAGATGCAGACATGATTAGAGTTTTTGTCTCCCATGGATGCTTTTACCTTACTAAATGTGACAGTTATTTCAATCCCCTTAGCTGTACAGAGGTGCAATGAATTTAAAATCCAGCTAAATAAATTCTGGTTAGATCAAACGATTATTTACCAATGGTATTATTCCAAAAATGTCCTGAAACTCAGTTCTGTTACTCAATAACACAGTGCTAGCCTAAATTTTCCTTGGACATGGTGAAGACCTTAAGTGTCCAGAAGTTCGTATCTGCAACAAAGGTATTTTCCCCCATTTATATAAGGAGGTATCTCATTTCCACCATAAATTTCAGCCTTCTAATTACAAGTTTACCAAAAGCAAATGGAAAAAAAGTAAGCAAATAAAAGAAGAGACTTGCTTTTTCCTCCCTACATATCTCTTAATGTTTATCACGTATTTTGAAAATCAGTGACCTACTATCAACCTATGAAACAATGGATGATACATGTGATTTCTAATTTTCAACTTTAAAAAAAACCCTGCACTTCAACTAAAAATAACCTTATTAATGTATGTAAATATATAAGTTTTGTGTCTTGCACAAACCTTACCTTATAATAATTTTCATCAGCGCTAAGAGCTTTAGAAAGTCCAAAGTCACTAATTTTGGCATAATGTTGGGTGACTAATAGCACATTCCTTGCAGCCAGATCCCTGTGAACAAAGTTATTCTCCTCCAGGTATTTCATCCCCATGGAAACCTGATGTACCAGCTCTGTTATATTCTTCTCTGTGACATGTCTGAAAATCATAATTGAATTTTTAAGAGGTCAGGAGTTCATTTTCATGACTTTTCATGGAGTTCAAATATAAACCTTTACTATGAACTTCCCCACATCACAGTAGGAACCTGATCCACTTATGTTTAGATAAGCTCTAATTAGAACAGGCAGTATAATAATGTCCTGAACAAGATGATGTGTGATCATATCAATAAATGAGCAACTGAAGGACATGTGAAAATTCTTTCATTTATTCAAAATGCACTATTTTCCCAGAAATATTTGACAGTTAGTAGACATGTACAAGATCATCATGTCCCAGTGAATAGTAACTATAATCATTTTATATTACTTTAACAATATGTCGATTTCACATCCCCCTTAAAGAAAAAAAAAGAAAAAAGAACTTGTATCTTTTTTTCCTCTTTGGATAAATCCTACGAAACAGAATTAAAGTTCACATACCTGTTCTTTTGCAAAAATTTGTTCAATGGCCCAAGTTCAGCCATTTCCATTACCAACATCCAGGCCTCAGCTTCACATATGCCTATCATTCGGACAATATATGGGTTATCCAGTTGCTGCATTACATTTGCTTCTCTTAGTAATTCATCTTTTATGTCTGGATCATTACTCTCATTCTTAAGAATTTTTACTGCCACTGGCTTAGCACCCCTACAAAAAAGAATCCAATTCTGGGATTAATTGCTGAAAAGGATGTGCGCAAATACACACAATCTTCACCTGATGTTCCTATACACACAGTACGAACTGTGACAAAAGAGAGAATTGACATACAGAGAGGAAAAAAACCCAATGGTAACAGACACATCTCTCTGTGAAATGCTCAGAAGGCAGCTAAGCAAAAGAGAGAGAATGGAAAAAAACGACAAAAAGTATAAATAGTCATAAAACTGTCTTTAAAAGTCTGAAAAGAAATGTACAGGACAAAATTTTCTTGCTCATTCTGACAAGAATGCCACAAAGATTTTCTGGCAAGAAAAGCATAAAGGCCTTTCTAAACAATGATGTGTTTTGGAAGTGACACTAGAACATGCAGCATTGCAAGGCCCCTAGGCAGTGCTCTGAAATGCTGAGAAACTAAGCATGCTCCTGCAACCTCCAGCTCATACAACTAAATGAGAAAGTGGTTCTGATGAGACCAACAGAGCTGGACTGTGAAATCAGATTAGCAAATACACAAGCTGGGACCAGCACCCGTCAAATCCTCTCAGTCTGTACCAAAAAAAAAAAAAAAATGTGGTTAAAGAAATGTCTCCAGCTTCAGGTGTTGAAAGTGTGCATAATCAGCCCATGCACTTCAACATTTAACTGATAACATTTTACTACGAAAATGCATGGCCAGGTGCTCCCACTTCCGCAGGGTCTATTCCTACCACAATTACAAGACAAAAGAGGTCTCAATATGTTCTATCTTCTTGAAAATCAACATTTCAGATTCATAAAACAGGTATTTATCATACTTCTCTTAGGTGAAAATCTCTTTGCTACAGGTAAGCTGTTTGTGGAACGCTACACTATTTTTCAGAGAGATAGTGCAATTGGAAAATATTGAATAGCATGACTGCCCATACAAACTATGGAGGAAGTCAGTGGACTTCCTACTCTGCTATCCCTGCCATGAGAGAAAACAGTCCTAAGGGTCACCTCCCCACTTCATACACAAAAATAATAGCTAGGAGGTCACTATGCTGCAGACAAAAACATACCTACAAATGAACATCCAGAAAACGAGAGAAAGTGATTAAAGTTAGCCCAGATTACTTGGGTACAATCTGTCACCTTAAATGACATGCAAAGATTATCGCTGCTCTGGAAAACAAAGGCTAGAGCTTTTACATATTAGACTCCATGAAAATAGAAGAAAATATTTACTTTTTCATTCTATAGAACCCTTTCTTTACAGTGCCGAAGTTGCCAGAGCCAAGTTCTCCTTCCTCCAACGTTAATAACTTCCTGTCAAGAGTGACATTTTTTGGTTTCATTTCATCTGGATCAGCGTATGGACTTTCATACACCTCAGTATCCATGGGTAAGGCCTCTCTCTGATCACCTGCAGTTCAATCAATGAAAAAATGAGACATTACGTGAGACATTTTCTCTGCCACAGCTACTACATGCACCTCTTCTATGTTCAAGATCATCATGGCATTTGACTTGTGAAGGAGATATAAAGAAAACCATGCATAGTTCAGCTACAGGTACTTTAGCAGAACACCCTAAAAGAGTGACCTCCACCTGCTGACATGCTTAAACTACTGAGCATCTGTGTAAGGACAAACCAGGAGGTTCCTCGACAGAACAAGTGTTAAAGGCTGGCCCTTCTTGTTAGTACTTTCCACTAGTTACCTCAGACAATTCCTTGCTTGGAATGCTGCCTTATACATACTTCATTCTTAGGCACCTGTCTTTCATTACATTTTACAGAAATCCTGAGCACCAACTTTAGGACTGTGATTGCAACACAGCACAATTAGGTAGTATAAGGATGCAGTTTTTTAGAGTCAAGGAAGTTATAATCTTTCCCTTCAACAAGGAAAAAGGGATTCCTGCTAAATGACTTTTATTACAGATGGTGACATCTGGCAATTTCAGCTACCAGGCTTGAGCTATGATAGTGGCTATACAAATGCACGACAGTGTGAATATATGAGTTGAATGAGTTCTCTAGCATAAAGAAGGAAATTGCATTAACGACATAAACTACTCTGCCTACCTTTTTCTGCTCCTGTAAGACCCCTCTTCCTCTGCAGCACATAAGGATTAAAAGGTGCTTCATCAGGTGGGTGGTTAATCGTTGGCTGAAACTGTAGCATACAAATAGAGTTTTTATGTTTAGCAATGACTTGGTAAGTTAAAAGCATTTTTTTCCCCCCAAGGATTATGGCATAATGATTGCAAGAGACACATAGGTGAGAATCAGAAAGTAAGAAAGGGATTTATAAAATTTATTTCATTCTACACGTTATTGCTTGAGTGAATATGCAGGCCAAACAAAACATACATTGCTAAAGCATAAAAAGTTATTGCAAATATTTTGGAGTATTTGATCTTAAAGAATTAACTATAATGGGTCATGCACAAATCTTATTCTGCAGATATTGAATTTACATGCCCTACACTTAATTTACATTCAAATCTGCCTCCTTGTAACACAAGTAATCATAAATATTTCTCTTTAATCTGTCCTTCCTCCTTCTCCAAGTTATCTCTCTCCGTATCTAGGACACAGAGAAATTCCTAGCACAAAGAAAAAGAAAAAATACTTCCCCGTTTCTCTTGTGAATGTTATAGAGTCTCTCTACTTGGAAGAAACCAGGATAAAAAGTAATTATTTTAATAGGCTTGTATAACATCATGTACAAACACCATGGATGAGATACTAAGCCAGTCTGTCTGCTCTGAGAAGGGGGAAAATGATGTACTTGAACATATGGTTCAAAGTCAATCCCTCTGCCTTTACTCCTTGTCAGAGGACTACTACGGAGTACACAAACCACTCCAGCAGAAACACGGTGTGTTCTGAAGCTCCTCAGCTGAAGCATCAGTCTGGCACAATAAAATATATGAGAGAAATTTATAATTTGCTCTCTTCTGTCTGCTAACTGCCAGGAACAGGGAATTACAGAAACTGCTTCTGCCATTTAGTCCCTTTTCTTTCTCAATGTAGAAATTTTATTCTAATCATGAGTGACCTCACCCTCCTAAGAAAATGTTTTAAAACCAGAAATTCAAACATCAACACAAGTTTGCTCATCTTGAACAGGAAATAAAGGTATATTGTACTTGCAAAACACTGGAGAGGACTATTTTGCAAATATTTGATTATATAATTCTTCTTTTTAATAACTGAATCTTTCAGTGACATACATTCCTCCCTGAAACAGCTGCAGTTTTCAAGTAAAGAAAAACAGAGATGAGAAATGTCCAGGATTGAATTAGTGGGTGCAACAGAAGTTCTGTCATTTGGAAACCGCATTTTACAGCGAAAATAACAGACCTGGGTGGTAGAGACCTTTAAATCATAATGAAGTGATCTCCATAGTTGTATGAAGCAGAAACAGTTTCACTACACAGATCTTACTGCAAACCTCAATTAGGAGGCCAATGCTCAATAACATTCTGGAAAAATGGGGTGAGCATGGTGTCATCAGGGATGGTAAGTGTAATGTTTCTGACTTGAATTACTCACTCTTGTGGAACACTGTTGAAAGGCCATCTGCTGTCAGGGCAAGCTACATGAACCCTGAGACAGGTCAGGGACCAAAATGACCTGCCGATTTAAAAACCAAGGAGGCAAATGAATGGTATAAAAAAAGATCCTCAGCTTTAGTTTTGTTTTTTCTAGCCTGGTACACCTTGCCAGATCTGCAAGTTAAGAAATGTATTTGCAAGACATATATCACTTTATTTCACACACAGGGCATTCACTAACCTAAAAAACTTCACTGAGATTGGAACCCAATCCTAAACTTCTCATGTGAAGGGCTGGCAGTTTGACTGTGAATGCATAGGACAGTCTTTCCGTATACTGTTTCAGGATGTATAGGGGAATGCCTATGTTCAGTCAAAAATGTTAATAATCTTTTGCAAAGCAAAACCAAATCAGATAGAATTATACTTACTGACACTGCAGTGATTTTAGTTAGTGTATTTCATACAACCTGTATTGCTTCAGAACACATAGAGAATAGTTAGTGATTAAAAGTTCCACTGTATAACTTCCTGGATGTACTCTTGCTATATGTTAACTATATTTACACTTTAAAAGGGAGATGATTTTACATTTGGAAAGGTAACTGGAATCCATTAACTCAATGGATACAAAGTAATATGCACTGATATTAATACCTATTGCTAAACAGGTACAAGTACAAGGGAAGCAGAAGCAAATTGCCACATTGCATGGATTTTATGGAAGTCTCCGGTTAACTTGGCCAAGGTACCCAGAAGTAGACTGGGAAAAAAACCCCAACAAAATATGGTGATTACCTAAGAAAGGGATTGACGTGCTGAGTATTCAGTGGCAGTTTCTGAGATACTGGAAGGAAAGTTTTGAAATACACAGGAATGACAGAATCATAGTTTC
>VWZK01008517.1:1617-28351 GCA_013396935.1 Baryphthengus martii | reverse complement strand
GCGGGGGGGGAGTGATAGAGCGACTTGGTGGGTACCTGGCGCTCAGCCAAGGTCAAATCCACCACACTTGTCCATTGATTAAATGGGCATTTAGTTGACTGCTTTAAATCAAGTGTATATCTTTTCAGTATCTTGAGTTCAGTGACATGGATTTTGCCTTAAAAAAAGAAGAGAACCAGTGTATGCTGTTAAAAGGGTTATCCTGGCTAAAGTCTGCTCCATCAGCATATCCTCTGTGAGCAATTTTCTTAGCAAAATAATTTATAAATCAATTTAAAAATTCTGATTATTTGAAATAATCAATATTCCACAACTGTGAGGAATGTGTATATCTCTAGTACTACAACTTGATTCTCGTTCCTTATAATAACGCACACTTAAGAAAATGGCCAGGTTACTAGTCACAAAGAGATAATTACATAGTCACATTTTTTATCACTGTAAACAGCCAACATATTGAAAATCATCTTGGCAGAATGTTTAAATAAACTGATTATTTAATGTGGGGGTGCTCTGAGTAGGAAGAGTGTGTTGTGACTGCTCAGTCTCACTTGTTTAGCCTTTAGCTGTATGTGATCTCAGTGAAGTACCTTCCTGCAATTTAATGAGACAAAGGTAATCACATAAAGGGAGCTATTTTTGTTATTTTCTATTTACTTGCCTCACTGAAAATGTCACCTTGTCTTTAATTACATTTTCATTCCTTCTCAAGTTTTCTTCTTAAAAATTCATGATGGAAGGAATTAGATACTTTCTTTAGTCCTGGAGATGAGAAGTGTTGCTTTTTAAGAATTTTACTTTTTTATTATTTCTTTCCAAAGAGTTTTGTAAGGGTAGCATCAACATGTACCTTTTCCCCATAACAGCTAACTGTTGACACCTCTGCTGCCATGCCTGTGCCAGCCTCAAGGGGAATTGTGGGAGCAATGCTTGCACTAGTGGCTGAAACAGGGGCAGAAGTGTTTGGCAGAAATGATGGACAATAAAATACGGTATGACTTTTAGCATTTTCCCATCTTCTTATTTTTAATTAATCATACACCAAACCCAGTCTCATGCTTAGATTTTCTTTTGCTCTGTTTCAGTCTATTGTTCCTGATGCAGATTAATGGCGTACTCTGCTCCCAAGAAGTCATCTCCTGAAGGGGAGAGAGGAAGCAGCAAATTAGTTGGTGACAACAGCAGCTGGCTGGTAGATGAGTGGGAGTTTCCTGTCTTTTATCAAAGGCATTGACAGGCATTCACTCTGATCCAGATTTCAAAAATGCTGTGAATAACACTCAATAGATTCCTACAGATGTCTGGAAAAATCCTTTCATATGCACACGTTCTCACACACGTGGGCATGCACACATTCACACACACACTCACGCACACGGAATAGTTATTTGCCAATAATTCATTGTAGCTAAGTTTGCATGGTTCTCTTCTTACACAGAATACAAAATACAACATATTAATTTTAATTTCACAGCGATGTTTTCAGGAGCTCTCCTACCTCTAAGGACAAACATTTGTCCCAGCTGTTTAAAGCCAGTATTCACTGCTGAAGAGTGACTGTTGCTTGTGTGGTAGCAGCGTAGTCTTCTTGTATCTATGAATAGATCTGTTTTGGAGGTGCAAGTGTGAGCAGACCTTATGCTGTCACACAGACCGACAGACATTATTGGTCAAAGAAACTCCTGGTTCACTGGTACTTCTGTACAAAATAACAACAAAATGTATTTGATGGTGGAATGGGAGTGGAATCACTTTGCTTGGAGTAAAAACCATATGATTAGAGCTACTTTTGTTGTTGGCTTTCAGTTGTTTTCGCCTTGCCAGTCATCATGGAGGAGATAAACCAGAGGATGGGAGACGCAGTTGAATTCTAGTAGAAAACCCATACTGCTTTTACAGATAAATTGTAACTATAACATTATTATTAAGAAAATAGGAAAGGAGACTCATGTTTCTGCCACATGTCCTCCCAGCAACATAATAGCTCTAAAATATTAGCACTAATCATGAATTGTGAAGAGTGGCTTAAATTTTGTTTTGCCTAATTCTGGAGTGTGTTTTTCACATTTAGTTGATATATGTTACAATGGCTCTAAACTCACAGAGCACTTGTGATAAGGCTGAATGCTTTTCTATGCCATGAAATTAAACCTTGATACTAGAATTTCTAAATTATACCTACCTATATTTGCAAATTTTCTCTAAACCAGCTGTTTTGCGTTGGAAACCTTGTCAAAGGTTATGTTCCATTCACCTCCTGACGAGAAATCTATCTTCAGTTGATGAATTAGTTCATCCAAAGTTCTGAGACCTGTGAATAAAGAACATTGTATAAATCTCACATATAACTCTCATTATAGTTATAGGTGCATGATTTAAAAGGATGCAATGGAGATTTGTTTTAAGAAGACACAACCTCCACAAACTCACTGACTGGCTAGGATTCACTGATGAAACTTTTCAGCCTTTCTATAACTCCTTGTGTTAGTGTGTGTTTTTATAAATTGCCGAAAGCTCAGTGTAGGTTAGTGTTAAGAGTCCTGAAAAAGATTAATGGTAATGCTAGTCAGTGTGTTTATTACCTATCTCTTTTATGTATTTTTACATCACCTATCTCTTTAAAACAAACTCATTTAAAGGTTCCTGAATTAGTAGAATTTTGCTATGTTTCCTCAACACATGTAATGTCTTTTCCAGTTATAGAATGACTTTGGTCATTGTAAGGTGCACTTTGATTTGATGGCATGGCAACATTTTATATCTACATATAGAGATCAGATTACTTAAGCAAGAGCTGAAAACATATTTGATTCTATTTCTTACCTTTCTCCTTCAACAAACTTTACTCGCTTTGAAAGCCGGGTGTCTGAGGGTCTTTTTTAAGTGGTTTAGTTCCCTTATCTTACAGAATTTGCTGTTAAAGTGGGGAAAAATACATTCTTTTTTTTTTTTTCTATAAAATTAGAGTTATTGACCTTTTTGCCCAATTGAATGAAATTGCGTGACATGCATAAACATGGTTCTTGGGTTCCTTTCATTGGATAGTTATAAGATGTTTAACAGTGCAATATTTTACAATATACTGTTTAATGTGCAAAAAAAATTATATTCCTTCAGTGCTTCATTCTTTTTCCTGACATTTTTATTCTTTGTCTGTGGTGCGTGGCTCACCTAGTCATCTACTACTCACAGTTCTTCAGAATTCCTTCAGATGGGTGCTAAAAATCTGTAGCAAATAGAAAAAGACAGTAAACAACCTTGCATATGGTGATAATTCACTCAGTCCTTTTTTCAGCCCATAGATCAATTCATTTGGACACATATCCACACTTTAACTAAATGATGTGTACAGGTAACTTAATAAAACTATTATTATTTCATATCTATAAAGAGGACAAGTTCAAGACCAGAGCTTTTCTGGTGGTTTCAATCCATCTTAAACTTTTGTTTCACACAAATTTTATGAACTTTGATAAATAGGAAACATCTGACCTACAGATGATAGAAGGTGTTCACGAAAAGAAGAAAAATGTAATTCAGTAGCATGAAAGTCTGCACAACTGACTAAAGTAACTCATTTCTTAGCATCAAAAGTACTTGGGTACTTTTCTAAAAGGGAATGAGAAGTGACAGATATTTCCACTAAGATACTGAACTGACAACAAGACACACATGGAATAGTCTCTTTCTTTTAAGTAGTAGTGGGGAAAAGTTAATTCAGGACATCTTCATTTGCATGGATTTGCATTTATCCATATTTCTGAATAATTTTTGGATGCTTTCATTAGTATTTTTCTATGTTTCCATTATATAGATGACAACAGATTATGATTGTAACTGTAGTCATGAAAAGATGGCAGGACTCTGCTGTTGAGTGTGTGAGTCATATGCTCACTTTACAGTTTGTGCATTGACTTGGGAAAGAAAATCAAAGTTATTAAAAAGAAATTAAAAATTAACTTAGAGAGAAAGTTCTTTAGGGAGCAAGGACTCTGTCAAAAGGTCCCTCCTGTTTTTCTTTATGTTCGTATGGTTGAGTCTAACCTTTGTGGCAGTGAAAATGTGACTTCACATCAGGGATTCTTTAGAACTACTGTGACACAGAAATGACTTCATAACACGGCATGAAGGCTTGCAGCCTTTGGCTACAGGTGTACTACACAAGAAAGAACATAATTGTCAACTCAGCTAGCTGCTCATTTTCTTCCTAAACTGTATGAGCATTCCTTTATGCACTCTAGTCTAAATAAGCGACTACAAGAGATCAGTTTAATCTAAGCTAGAACAGGCAAGCAGTTGAGGATGTCTGGAGTTAATAGTTTTGGTAACCACAATGTACATGTGTACATATGCACATACACATTTATGGCATAGATCATCCTTCTCAGGCAGTCATAGGAGCAAACTTCACCAGTGCTTACCAAAACTGATATGCTGATTTGTTTCTTACTTTCCATTCTGGTTAAATATAGATGGGGGTTCCCAAAGACTGTTTGGGCTTTTTGAAAACAGAAAGGACTACCTGTGAAATGGATTAGAGAGAAGAAAATACGTTTCCAAAAATAGGAGAAGGAGTGTTTTCTATTTATTTTAGAAAAGAATCTCCGGAGTGCAGAGTCCAGCCGCACTTACTGTCATTGGCAACTGCTGGAAGTGTCACACTAGAAATGAGTCTTCTCAGTTTCAGCAGTGGATGTAGTGGCATACTGGGGTACAAAAAGATGATGACATAGGTGATCTAAGATAAAGCCAGATAATAAATGGGATGAGAAGGGCTACAGTCTTGTTTTACCCTGTTTGCCTAAGCTTTAGGATTCCAAGGAATCTAGGGTGAAAATAGGTAGTATCATGGAGGTAGTTCACAGCTTGGTTTTGCCTTGTCAGCTAACAGTACCATTTCTACTATGAAGCATTTGGCATACTAACAAAGAAAAAATAGAATCCCTACCCACCCTAATCAATGCCCTCTGTATTTGTCAAACTGGCATAGCTGGCCTAGGCTAGAGCATGCATTTTTAAGAGCAGTATCAATAAGTTAATATTGCTTTAGTATGAAAAGACCAAAATGAGGCAGCTGTGCTAATGTCTCAGAGTGGACGGTACACTATCAAACAGCAGATACTACAGTACTCAGAAAAAAGTGTTGAGCTGCTGAGCATCCATCAAGAAAAAAAAAAACAAAACAGAAGATTTTCATCAATAATACATGAATATGCACACAATATTAAAGGAAACATTGCAATTTGTTACAAAAGAGAACATGAAGAAAACCAGGAATTGTATTGTAAAGCAGTACAGTTTTCATTATTGTTTTATTGCAACATTAAGTAGCAGAGACTCAGAAAGAAGATCTTATGTCAGAATTTGTCTTTGACAGGACAAATATGGCCCAAGGCATTCAATATGTGTGTGACATGGACCTCTTAAGAACTGACTTGTGTTTTCATGTGAGGAATTGCAGAACTACATAGCAGAGCAAGATTTGGGCAGTATTGTTCCAGGGTTTCTATTTCGCACAGCAGGGAAAAAAAACCAGCTGATTTACAGTCCTCAGATTATGTATTTTGTCATAAAGCAGTCAGTACAGATATTCTGTGCCTCATCCAAAAATTAATACTGAACATTGTGTATTAATATTCTCTGAAAAAATATTGCACTACTATCTTACCAAAATGTACTTTGTCCTCTTGGCTTCTGAAACTGTTAAAATGAGGATTAAGATCATCACATTTTATAAATACTTCTCTGTTTCCCTGGATAAAACTATTTCATTATGAGAACCTTCAATTTGAGATAAATGCACTGATTAAATTTTAAATGTCAATTATAAAGAGTCTTGTGGACATAATAACACAGACATTTACACTATGTTCGACACAAGCATTAACAAAAGAAATGAACACTATCACAAATCAAATCAGTGACCTTCCTCCAATGTATAATAAAGAGATCAGAAGTGCTTTCAGCCTCAAATGGCCAGAAGAAAATCAACAAGCAATTACTGCAGACATCACAGTAGCTGCATGACTCAGTGATTCATTCAGATTCAGGCCAAGGAGACACGCAATAAAACCCATCTACTCCGAAATATCTTGTAGATCAAATTTAAATTACAGTTTTGCTACTACAGAAAGCAGCTTTCTCTAATGTTATGTAGATGACAGTGTGAAATGATTCCGATAGCCAAGAAAAAGAGATTAAGACATGGAAAATATAAGATAGGAGATGCAACTTTTTAGTTACATATATTTGCAAGACCATATAGTAAAATGAGACTTACAGTTAAAAGAAGCCAAGACTTGAAAGGAAAATTGATAAATATTTTTGAAGGTGACAGAAAATAAAATAAAATTATTACATTGAGGATCAGAGTGGTAAATAGAATTGAGAAAATTTGAAGCACTAGATTCAGTGGTAAATTTAGCATTCTACCCAAAATGAACTTTATGAAATTAAGTTTTGAAACAGATGAAGCTGTAGCTGTATTTAAACTATAACTGAACAGTAGAACTATATATAAAAAAATCTTTTCTACAAGTTTTATCTGCAAGAGCAGGCACTCTATTTCTATACCAGGTTCCAGACGCTTATTTGTGACTGATTTTGCTTTTGGATTTACACTCTGCTTCTGTTGCAAGTTCATGATCTTTTTTTAGCAAATGTACGGGGCACCTTCCTCTCAGTCTCCTCATATGATGAACTTTCCACTTGTTTTCCTGGTTTTGGTTTACACTGAGATTTGATGGCTTATACATTTTTTCACATAGTCTTTATTTATATAGTTCATTATACAGATATTTGATAGGTTTCTTTTAATTGTCATTATTGATGAAGTCTTGCACATATGTGGTATCTTCATTCCTCTATACTTTAGCATATTTGAAGATCTGCCAACTGGAAATCAAATAATGAACACTAACGTTTAATGTGTTTAGGCATTTACCTGCCATTACCTTCTAATATGAATAAATTTATAAGCATAGTTGTTATTCTTAGTAAAGAACAGTTGCAATAGGTACTAGACCTGGAATACAAAGATGAAACTTCATGTAGCAAATTCTTACTCTAAAGACCAAAATAATGTATTTTAAGATAAAGTTTTGAATTGGTAGAGCTTTATTCTCTGTTTTGAAACCTCTAAAAGACCATCCTCTGTTTCTGGAGAGTTTATTCCATCCTATGAATGGAGGTCATCACGCTATGCCATGCATTGAGTTTTGATTTGGTTTGGTCTTGTTTGGTTGCTTTGTTTTTGTTTGGTTTTGTGTTGTTTTGTTTTTTTTTTTAATGGTCCTTTTGCTGTTTTGTCACTATAAAGTGAAAGACTAGAATGAAGATATTTCTATTTTTCTCCCTCAGTTTGCATTCTAAATCTATGCTTCCTTCTTTGCCTATAGTAAGAGTGTAGGTAAGTGCAAGATGAGGCCTAAGACCTCGTCCATGGTTATACATAATTTGTAGCACTTACTAGCCCTGACTATAAAAGAAATCAGAAACTATCAGGCTAACTGTACATGACAGAACGGAAAGCCATATTGTCTCTTGGCTACAGCAAAAAACAACTAGAAGTTATAAAGCTATAGCATACTACAATAACAGTGAGCTCATCCAATATATGAAACAACTGTAAAATTCTCTTTAAGTTCTTGCCCTATGGTTTCTTTCAAAACTCCTTCTGATTACATTTGTTCATCTTAATTACCTGGTGAGAGATCAGGCACATAAGACATGGTGACTGGGAGAGAGGAAGATGCAAGATGGGGAATCTTTAGGAGTGATTATTTTCCCCATTTCTCTCTGGTCTCCTGGTCTCCATGCTCACCCATGAAAGATAACTTCTTGCCATACAATGAACCTAGGGGCAATGCCTCCACTGTGGGACAAACACAGGTCACAGAAAATGATGTAGACCTTGTAGTAACAAGGTTTGACTTGTTTGACTGAGATGTTCTTGAAGCCTAAAGCTGCCTTCCAGCCTGCACAACTGTGTATTCTTGCATGTTAACTACTGTACAGAGCTCTTGTGTCCTAGATATCAGCCCAGATACAAAAACTGGCAGTATAAGCATAGATATTCTCTTGAGTTATGTCTGCTACAAGAAATAACTTTTTAAAATTTCCTCATCTATAGTTATCAACCTTCCACCAAAAGCTAGCCTTTTCTTGAGAAACACCCACTGAAGCAGTCATCTCTCCTCTCTAATGCATCTTTTGTTCTAGTACACAAGCGGATTTTATGTTGTTTTAAAGCCTATGAGTTATCAGCATTGATCATTTCTGCTTTGAGGTTACATGGAATGCCTATTTTCTCTTCAAGAGATTGAAATAAAAGAGCAGAAATCTCTGTTGTATTATGTTTACAAAAATATAAAATAAATCCAAATACTGATCTCTGGGGAAATTGCTACAGGTATAAATGAAGCTACCACCTGCTGATCATGGGGGAGAGGAACTTGCTGTAATATTTGTATAAATCTGTAAAATAAAACAAACAAAAAAATAAATTGTAGTCCAAATTGCTCAAGCAATAGGTTAGTTATTAAAAGAAGTTTTCTAAAAATTTTTGCCTCAATTTTTTTATCTAGTCCAGGCTTCCTTCAACATCAGACTTAAGCCTACAGGTGTTTTAACTTAAGAGTATCTAGTGAATGGGCTAGCATCCACAGCATGTATTCTGTTATCTCACTGACTACACTTTCTGTATTTTCAATCAGACTGATTTACTTTAGCAGGCATATTTTCAAGTATTCCCTGAATTTCTAGGAAGCAATTAAAATAATCTATGTTGCTGTGTTCTGTCTCTGTGATTGGAGCTTCATCTTAATGGCACTATTTGCCATTATCAATCATTATGAACCCTGCCGAGTAATGAAATACATCAGAAATTTAAAATTTGCAAGTTACTTCACTTGTGAAGCAGTTCAGTCAAATTGCCACCTAACAAACCAGTTTAAAAATCAAGGGAACTTTGACATATGTCCTGTCATTGTTTTTAAAGTTGAATTTAGCTGTATCCAAATTGTGACTGTACTTAAAACTGTCCATAAGGAGCAGAGTAAGACATTTTCTCAGATTGAATTTTGCCTAGAGTTTCAAAGGTTATAGTGTGTGTGTGTGTGTGTGTGTGTGTGTGTGTGTTCATTCTTTAAGTATAATATAGTCAGGAATACTAGGAAACAAAGCAAAGGCTTCTAATACTGTGATGGAAGCATGAGAAATAAAGAGAAACTATTATATTATTGATTAATTTGAACTGAATCTAGTCCTGCTGTGGTCATTATTTCACTTAATTAGTCTAAGATTGGGAAAATACCAAAATGAATAAATCTAATGTAAAATAAATGCATCCTGCTGTAAGAAAGAAGTACACTCATCTCCAAACCACTTTCCTATGGTGTGCAGAACTTATGTCTTTGCCATGATAAAAATATGTCAATGTGCAATCAGAGGCTCTTGCTACTACTTGCTGAAGATATTTTTGCTGGTGAGAGTAGAGGCACCAGAGCTTTGCACAACTACAGATTTGGACAATTCTTAGTGAATGCAGCTTTGCAACTTCTATACTAAGTCCTGCATAGTCTGTGATTACCTATCCTCCAGGTGTGATTTCTAAAATTTAAAAAGTGAAGCATTGTGCAACTGCTCTGATGAAACCCTTCCTTTTGGGCAAACTAGACCTCACAACAGCTTCTGAACGTCACCAATAAATTTACAATGTTTGCAGATAGCATTGCAAGATATTCGCCTTGAGCTACTGTGTACTGGTTGTCAGGTCACTGTCTCCCTTATATGGTAAAAGTTGAAGCTAAGACCCTGTGATCTGAAACAAACAAAATATTCAAGGTCATTGCTGTAAGTAGAGATGCACCCTACAGGCTGAAGTGCAGGAGAAAGTAGAGTCCTTGAAAGTGCAGTGCAACCAAGTGAAGTATATTAAGTTCCTCAGCAGCTGCCAGGCAACTTCTTCATGATTGAATGAGCCGAACTGTTTCTATCAAGCAGTTCAATCGAAGTTCTTCTTAATTCTAGGAGCAGGGGGCTATAGTGTGGCTCCCTGCCCTTATATAGAGTGTTTTGGAAGCTGAAATGAAATTATATATCCCTGAACTGTCTGAGATTCCCTGAAAGCGATATCTGAGAGGGCATATATCCAGATGTTTTTGCTGTTACTGGATATATGTGTGATTGTATATATATACACATTAATAGATATATGTATATGCATAGTATATACATTACTATAAGCACATTGTATATATACATATATATATGGATATGTATATGTGCATATGTCTATGTCTTGGTTAGAAAATTGGAAATTACTGATATGGAGTGTTTGAAAGATTAATGAATCAGGCCATTTTCAACAGATCAGTACTTGATTGACAGTCGTTAGTGTCACACTGCTAATGATTAGCTCTTTATCACTTTCAGTTGTTATCAACACATAAAATCATAGAATCGCCAGGGTTGGAAGCGACCCTGAAGATCATTGAGTTCCAACGCCCCTGCCATGGGCAGGGACACCTCCCACTAGGTGGCCCCATACAACTTGACCTTAAATCTTCCAGGAATGGGGCTTCCACCACCATTCTGGGCAACCTCTTCCAGTGTCTCACCACCCTCACAGTGAAGAACTTCTTCCTAATGTCCAATCTAAATCTACCTTCCTCTAGTTTGAATCCATTTCCCCCTAGTCCTATCATTATCTGACATATTATAGTCAATCTTTAACACTTATAACCTGAATTAGCTGCAAATGTACAATACCAGCGAGCTGACCCTGAGTAGTTAGCTTGATTGTCATTGTTGCCTCGGCCAATGAACCTCTGTCATTGCTGATGCTTTATGATCCTCAATCCCTCCTCAGAAGAAAAGCAGAAGATCTCAATTGCCATTGACATAATGCATCTTTTATTTGGGACCAAGACTTGCTTTTGTTTTGCCAGACATGTTTCTTGCTTATTCTGCAGGATAATTCTGGTTGCATCAGACATCTGTCCTGCTCTTTCTGCAGGGTTATTTTAGTTTCATCACAGATTTTTTTTTGCCTGCTGTAAATCGTTAGCTATTACTTTGCAGATTTTATTGCTTGAACATATTTTCCTGCACCCCAGTTGTGCAGTTATACCACAAATTCCCCTTTTGTGGCTATGTATTTTTTTATATACTTATGTGTAATTGTGTTACAAAATTCTGTTAGCACTCTTACAATGTTATAGAATTCTTATATATAGTTACAGATTACCCTCCTTTAGTATGCTTATGTCTCTGTTCGAGACAAACATGCTTACTTACTATGCCTTAGTTTCAAAACTTAAGGGTGCAACAGGCTTCTACTTCTGCTACATTTTCCTAGGAGAAACTCTTCTTTATGTGAAATATGAGGTTCTGTCTTAGAGCTGTAGTGAGCCCTGAAGGGTTTAACTGGATAAGATGTATATTTATAACTGGTTTTAAATGTCAATGAACCAGGCTTTCTTTGTTTTGTCTTAATTTAACCTTTACTTTGCAGTATTGTGAAATCAAACATAATGATATTGTATTAGCAGTCAGGAATCACAAAAGAAATGAGTTATACATGAGTGATATTTACTTCTGTAATTTCCAGGGTTGTTCTGAATACAGAACAAGATATAGAGAACATCAGTTCTGATAAGTAAGTTCAGTTTAAGGACTTGCAAATAAATATGTACAGTAAAATTTATTGCACATCCAAAGAAAGAGAAAAAAACCCAACTTGTTTATGATCTTTATTTTTAACAAAATAGTTAAAGAAAATGGTTTTCCTAGTTTTAAGATCAAAACCAAAATATACTTACTTTTTTTTTTTTTTTACTTGGCATAACACAAACAAAAATAAGTGTACGTGCCCCAAAGTACAATTGCCAGTGATAAAATAGATGCTTCCACTTTTTCCAGAGTGAGTAAAGAAGGTCAATTGCCCAAGAAGGTGATATACAATATCAATATATACCATATCAACGCAGAGGGCAAGAGCCAGAAAAACTAGCAAGGGAGAGAAAGGTGATTCTGCCTGACCTCAGACACCTAATTGGAGCCATAGCTTGGCTCCTCTGTGAAACCGGTGTTCAGAACCTGCTTTCCAAGCTGAGCTGCCTAAGGAAAGATTAGTGTGGCTAGCCTCTGCCTTTTGCCGAGAAGTCTGTGCTGGGTAATGATAGATAATGAATGAGCTAAAAAGCCATTTGTCACTTCAGCCCAGTAAGAGAGGAAAGATCTAGAATAACTTCTGCTGTTTTCTCAGGCTGCTAGCTTCTGGAATTACATCTAGTATTTATCTAATGAGTATAATAGATATAATACATAAATAATACAGTGAAACTAGGACTCCTAGAGTACAGTGGAGGGGCGGCGTACCTGGGAACATAGCAAGAGAGAATAACAGCCTAATGATCTGTGGTTTCTAAAGCCAAAAAATTTACAGTGAAAACCAAATCAAACAAATAAATAGAAGTAATTCAGCATGAATGGTGCTTTTATGTAAACGTATTTTAGTCTCAGATGAGATATCAGTACATAGCCATTTAGATAAGCCTACTTTGAGTGCTGTAGAGGGCATATAGCTATGTTATGGCACTGCTGTGATTAAGCTTTTAGGCTCTGATGTGAGGTGACATATTTGAAATTAAGCACAATGACCCATGAGTGTAGCTTCAAGGCCTGTAGAGTGATGTCAGACCCTCTTCTTGTGGCTGAGAAACATAGATTACAAGAGAGCCTCTGCTCTCTCTTCAACAGACCCAGAAACAGTATCATACCTGCTTCAACTTGTTCCTGTTCATATGCCATTGTACACTTTACCATGATGGAAACTCACTTGGTTTTAGTGTGGATGGATAAAAGATTCTCTGTTATCAACTCTTGGCAGTGAAACTCTCTGGGTTTCAGAGCAGGGACAAGTAGTAAGAGTGGTAGAAGCCCTTAGTGCTCTGATTTTCTTCCTCAGATGTGTACTGTGAATGGAATTTGGGGAGGGAATGATTGAAAAGAATAATACAGAGTTCATTACTAAAACAGAAACTATATGGAGACAGTTTTTGACCTAAACCAACTATTATGTTACCATGCTTAGCCCAGAGTGTTTTCCACAAAAGAGGTATAATGTTTAAATACAAAAGAAAAAATCAGTAACTTTTCCCTGATGTGGCTTTGCCTTCATTCATATTCTACATTGAGGAAACTTGCTTGTGGTTTTCAAAGCTTCACAGTTTAACTGAAGTCTCAGGAGAGAAAGTTCAGCAATTCTGCTCAGCACAGATAAGCACTGTAAAGACTAACTTCCTATGTAAACATGATTAAGACGTTTCAGGCATTTGGAAATCCATCCTGTGCCTTTGTCACCTCTTGTTTCTTTGTTCTTCCTGACACCTGAGCAAATTCCTGGTACAATGCAGCCCTCCCTGTGTCCTTTCCCTTGACCATTCACCATACACAATTCCAGCAACTTGCAATTATTCGCTGCTGATGACAGACCATTCTTAAAAAACCTTTGATTTATAGAAAAGTTTTCAGGTCTTATTGGGTATAACAAGTTCATCACTGATCTTGTGCGTTTACTTTCAGGTTTGTTTCATGACTGAAAATTCTCCTATCTAATATGCATCAAACTTTAATGTTTAACTCTGTGTGGAAGATGCCCATTCTCAAACATGTGTGATTCTGGTTTTTTTTCTCTTTTGAGATTACTTTTTAGCCGTCATGTCTGAAAATCAGCAAATAGGTTAAAATTAGTCATTCCAAAATATGTCACAATGCCAGTGTTTCCTATGGACACTGTTTGTTACTATTGATTAATTTGCCAGTTAAAAACTTCTGTTTGAATGTTTCAAAATTTTATGTTTAGCTGTTATAGCTAACATGCATAATACCACTAAAACATGTTTCCGTCTGCCTCTTGTTCCTTTAGCAAGCATCTCAACTTTCTGATACCTTTCTATAGGAAGAACTCGCATGCCACGTTATGTTGCAGAGGAACTGTCAGAGCACATGACAGTACCATGTATATACACAACACATTATCTGATGGCTGTAAGTGTCATTACACAAAAGCTAGGATGCAGCTTTGCTATTTCATCTACAGATGCTGTTTTCAGTGCAAAGCCTCGTTAGGATGATTCATACTCACATGTTGCAATGCAACATTTAGTGTCTCTCTCCCACCTCTCCTGCTTCACTCTCCCTCTCTCAAATTTGGATCTCCTATGCAAAATAAAATTGCCAGCTGTTTCTGGCACATGGGGTCATACATCAAAAGAGAGTGTGCTGCCAGAACATGATATACACATACATGCACCATGAGAAGAAAAGAGATGTAAGATGTGTTCAGGGAAACGAATCGGTCTCAGATTTCCTATGAACATCTTACTGTGATTAATCACTGACCCTTAATTCTAATGTATAAGAAGCTGTCATATTTTCAGCGAGAAAAATATGCTCAAATTTTTAAAAAAGAAAAAATCCCATGAACAAAATAATTTTTGATTGATAGTGCTACTTAGAAATACGGTAAAAAGGAATGTAATGTTCGCATAATCATAGAAACACAGAATGATTTGGATTGGAATGGACTTTAAATATCATCTAGTTCCAACTACACTACCCTGGGCAAGGACATTTTCAACTAGATCAGGTTGCTCAAAACCCTGTCCAATCTGGCCTTGAACACTTCCAGAGAGTGGACATCCACAGCCTCTCCGGGAAACCTGTCCAGTGTCTCACCATTCTCACAGTAAGAATTTCTTTCTTATGTCTTATCTCCTTCAATTTAAAACCTTTACCTCTTGTTCTATCACTACATTCCCTGTTAGAGTCCCTCCCTATCTTTCCTGTGGGCCCCCTTTAAGTACTGAAAGGCCACAACAAGATTTCCCCAGAGCCTTTTCTTCTCCAGGATGAACAACCTCAACTCTCTCAAACCGTCCTCATAAGGGAGGTGCTCCAGCCCTCTTACTATCTTCATCGCTCTCTTCTGGACCCACTTGACCAGGTGCATGTCTTTCTTAGTTGCGGGTCTCAGACCTGAATGCAGTACTCCAGGTGGGATCTCACAAGTGCAGAGTAGAAGAGAAGAATCATCCCCCTCCACCTGCTAGCCACACTTGTCTTGATGCAACCCAGGATGTGATTGGTTTTCTGGGCTGCAATCTCACATTGCTAGCTCATACTCAGTTTTCATCCACCAGTACCCCCAAGTCCTTCTCTGCAGGGCTGCTCTCAATCCACTCATCACCCAGCCTGTATTTGTGGTTGGGATTGCCTTGACCCAGGTGCAGGACCTTACACTTGGCCTTACTGAATTTCATGAGGTTGGCATGGGCCCATGTCTCAAACCTGTCAAGGTCCTTCTGGATGGCATCCCTCCCTTGACTGTGTTGACTGCACCACGCAGCTTGGTGTAATCATCAGACTTTCTGACAGAGTGCTTGATTCCACTGCCCTAGTCAACAAAGATATTAAATAACGCCCGTTCCAATAACAGCCCAAGAAACACCATTCGTCTTCACTTGGACATCAAGCCATTGATCACAACTCCTCTGAATGTGACTATCCAGCCAATTCCTTATCCATCGAGTGGTCCATCTGTCAAATTCATGTCTCTGCAATTTAGGGACAAAGGTGTTGTCAAATGCTTTGCACAAGTCCGTGTAGATTCAGTATCTCTTATTAATTGTCATGCACCTTTCTTACACAGGTAAGATTCCTTGGGAAAAAATGAGCAAAGTCATGAAAAGCAAGCACCTAGGGACTCACAGAATGTAAATACAGAGTCTATTTGATTTAGAGTTCTTTATCTATCACAAAATATTTAACTGGATATGTGAACAGGGACCAAATGCATTTATAAGACTGATGAGTCTTCAAAACATATTTAATACAGTCTTTGGAATTCTTAATTCTCTCCTGAAAAACAATGTGAAATCCCTATGTCAAAAAAAAAAAAAAAAAAAAAAAAAAAAAAAAAAAAGAACAAANNNAAAAAAAAAAAAAAGAAGATACTTTGCCTTTTGTGCTAATTTCTAAAATGGTGTATGCTTCTTTTGGATCTAGCACCCTCTGAAAGGGTGAGATAAAGTAGAGCTATTTCTATAATTTCAGGTAAGGATGGCCAGATGGCTTCATATTTTACTTGACTTTAAAGCCTATAAAATATTAAATAAGAACAAATAACTTGGCAGTGATCTGCAGCTCCTGCTGGTAGGTTTGGACTAACAGAGACCTTGTTACTGTGAAGTGAAGAATTGTATATATCAAAAATTATGGAACTAATTCCATTTCAAATCCTTTTTAATCATTTAAACATGATATTTAGCAGAAGACATACTGTAACTGATGGTAAATTTTTTGGTGTGCAAAAGAGGAATCTACAATAAGTTATTCTTTAAATTATTTTTTTCATTTTCTTCATGATACATCCTAAAAGCCTATTGTATATATCCTGCTAAACTAGGGGATGTGGGAATTATGTTCTTAAGGGATGAACAACTGAAATACCTTTATAAGATGTGTTAGTTATCTCAGGCAGTCTATACCATTCTTTGATGAAGAAAATAATCTTTTTGTAGCAGATTATTTCTGAAAATATTACATACAAAATGATCTTATCGTATGTATAGCACATAGACCTGAATTGAAAACAGCTTTTGAGTTTTTTGTTATAGTAGTATCTAAAGATTTGGGACACTAAAACCAGGGACTTGCTGCACTAATGAATAAGTGGAAAACAGAATAGCCCACATCTAAAACATTGCTGGCCTCAGTCTAAGTAGTCACTCACTTCTTAAGTGCACTCTATTGAAAACATTCCTTCAGTCTAGATATAGACTTCCAGTATAAAAATCACAAGCTCACAAAGATAAGAAAGAAATAAAGGAAACTGACTTGACCAGAGTACTGAAGAAGATGAAAAATGGGCATCTTTCTCAATGTGCTATTTGATAATTTCATTCCTGACATGTAAGAATTTCTCCATGGAAAGGCAGTAAAATTACTACAAGAAAAGGGCAGAAAATTCGTATTGCTCACTTCTGAACACTTCATTCATATTCAAACGAATCATCTAGTTGTGCATTTTTTTTTGTGTTTTTTGTTTGTTTGTTTGTTTTTGTTTTTTGTTGTTGTTGTTTTTTCTCTAATCAGTACAGACTTTGTTTCAGGGAACATAATTCAAAATCGGAGACTAACCTTTTCAGAATTATTTAATTAATTTGGGCTCTAAATCTGATAAAAGGACTCTTGGGACTGGTTTGGAGACAAGGACATACTCCCCAGCCTGATGAAATCAGTGACTATGAGATAATATGTACCATACTTAAACATTTTATGCATGAATTCTCTACCTCATTTGAGTAAAATAGGCCACATTGATTGTCATGTTTGTTACTGAGGGTCAGTTAAATATTCGTGGAGACCTTCCCACTGTACTGGCTTGGAGTTCCTCATATGAAATCAGCAGGTTATTCTATATAGATCTGAACTTGGAAAAATGTAAACATAATTCTTTAACAGACAGTGTATCGATTTCCTTATAACAAAGAAATGAGGAGGAGGGTGTGTGGAAAATAAAAACAAAAATACTGTCCCTTGTTTTTACCTACTACGAATTAGAAAAGTCCATAGATAATATGAGAATGAAGTCTCCTCTTCAGATGTTTGGATTCCTTGAACTAAAGCAGTAAGAGGAATATAAAACACAAACATATTTTACACATTTTGTATGTTTTCCAACAGAGCAACAAAAATGCATTTCCAGTTAAAATGAACCGGTCACTCAGGTGGAAAAAGCTTTTGGATAGAAATTGACAGAAATGTCAGAAACCTGTTAGTTTATTTGCCTGCTAATACTTCCCGTATGTGCTGATAATGATAACTGAAAGAAAGTAAAAACATCAGGAAGTGAAGAATCATAGGGATGGTGATTTCACTTCTTGTCTGACGATATGCTGGCTGCTTAAGAGAAATAATTTATATTTAGAACAGTGCAGGCTGTTTTCTCCTAAAAATGAAGAGAGAGAAAATTGGAAGAATTGGAAGACAAGCAGAAGCAGTCATCAGACTACTTTACAAAGTGACATCTCAGTACTTTGTAGCAACGGTACTGCTGTGGGCATATAGGCTCCAGTCGCACTCCAGAGTGGATGGAATTTACCAGCAAGCAAAGTGGGCCACTATCAGTCCTAAGAATGACAGTCTATATTTTGTGCCTCAAAGGTATAGAGTTCAGTATTCAGAATAGGTGTATAGTTCTTGTCAGGATTTATAACCATCTAATTTTGTAAGCCTGATGAATTAAAACATAGAAGAGTAGAATACTCCAGTATATGACTTAACCTACAATCAATGCCACGAAGAGGGTATGTGTTCAAAGTCTTCCAGACTTGTTCCTGTGAATCAGTTTGTTGCTAGTTCTTCTAATAAGTAAAATCAATCAAACTAGAGCTTACCTAATATATAATTACGTAATATTTTGCAACTATGCTTCCTAAGATATCTCAGCTCTCAGCCTTGCTGATCTATTTATCTGTATTTTTTTTTAGCAAAATTCCTACTCTTTGACAAAGACTAATAAACATTAAGCTCTAAGAAGACATAATATTATGTAAGATATAAACACATGAGTGCTTTACCATCACAGTTCAAATCAGGGTACAGCATAGAAATCCCTTTCACATAAAAATAAATCTTTAATAATCATGTAGACATGTAAGATGTTTGTAATCATAATCTGCATACTTTGTCTCAATGGATCAGAAAGTATTACTTGTCTTCCTATGTAAGTCTGTAGAGGTTTGACAGATAAGTATCTCCACTCATTTCCCTTTAGCATAACTGAAAGAGATTGATGTTGAATAGTTTCTCTCAGAAATACCAGAGACTTGAAGAGACAAAGAAGATACCTGGTTCTCTTTAATATCTCTATGACACTACCAATAGAAATAGTGTCATACCATAGGATTAGATGTCAAGTGTTACAATGTTGAAAAGTACATTTTTAAAGTTCACTCACTGATTCATCTGCCATTACTGTTAGTAAAGTCCAAATGCCAACAGAAGTCCTGATCAGGCCCTGAAGAGTTGTATGTGAAGTAGCCATCAGCTTCCAAAGAAAATATCTATCTCTACTCAGGAGCGTGCACAGATCCCTAAAGTCTCTTTTGACTCCTTCATCCTTTTTATTAATCAAAACACTGCTGAATTCTTCTGCTTTTTGTAGCACCTAGCAATGCCTTCCAGATATGTTTTGCTTTGGTCACTAGATTATTGTCTATGAAGATGATTCTGAATACAAAGTAGAAGTACTACTTTGTACACACTGAAGCTATGCGCCTTTTCAAGCAGCTATAAGCTTGGTTCTGAGAAGGTTAAATCATCTGCTGATATCCAGCCAGCTTCCAAGATGAGCTTAGCTAAGCAAGAACTGCCTTTAATGATGCAAAAGCCAGTGAAGGGGCTATTAATGACAGCTGTTTCTGCGAGCAGTGAAAAGTTTAAATGGCATCTTGTACATGAACTTAAAATATCACAACATTCTGCCCATGTCTGTGCTAAAATAAAACAAAATATAACAAAAAAAAACCAGCAACAACAACAACAAAAAAAAAGAAAAGGAAAAAGAACATGTGTACATATTCTCGTTAAAAAAAATTACAGATGGTATATTCCAAGGATACAGGAAATCTTCTTTGAGGTCCTGATTGAAATTTAGAAGTTCCAGTTCCAATCCAATTTTTAAAATGTGAGATCTAAGTTACCTCCTTTAGTATTTGTCTTGCTTTTCACTGGATACCTATGCAACATGTTGGAAATATTGTACACAATGTCAAAATAAGAGTTTTTTCCATATACTCCATAATGATGACTAAGTCCTTTATGAAAGCTCTGGGAGCATGTACTTCAAAGTTAGCTGGCTAAAAGTTGTGTGCTGCAGTGTGTAGGTGCTTTTCATGAGAGTACCTTGAAGTTTAAGGCACAGAGCAGCATAATTCTAAGATCTATTCTTGACCAAGGTTATAAACAGCCGCCTGGGTTGGGAGATCATGTCATTTTCCTTTACGGTTTTTTAGATATTTGCTGGATTTGTTTGTTCAATTCTAGTTTTTATTATTGTTCAACTCTGATCTTTATTAGACCATTCTGTTAAATTGTCTTTCTGAATTCCCTAGCTTTTAAAAAACAACTGTCCTTCTTAAAATATTTTTCCAGTGTTGTAGATATTACATCTTCTCCCTGCTGTGTTGTATTGAATTGCTTTTTTGATTTACTAATTGTCTACATTAATTCAAAAGCTCCCTTTGGTGTTAGTGACTAGAATGAAGCAGCACACCAGCTGAGATATATCAGTGTATTTATATACGTGTATATGTATGTCTGAAATCACACTTTAAATCAATAAGGAGGCAGTAGAACTAAAAATGGTGATTATATATCTTAGTACTGCACCGTGAGAAAACTAATAGTCTTAAAAACATTTATTCCAATGTTAATCTATGATCTGAAGACAGCTATTTATTACTTACAGTACCTGATTACTTGCTGTGAAGAAAGTACCTAAAGAGATTTGGCTTACTACTATCAAAAAGTAGAATTTGTCTCAAAGTGAGAAGTCCAGCCTGTAATTGTCCCTAATACACATGTGCAAATAATTCTGATATCAGTGTCCTAGAAACTGTCAGAGCTGAGGAACAGGACTTCTCCTTTCTCCTCATTGCTCCAAGTTGAGAACAAAATGCTAGTTGACTAAATAGACATGACTTATTTACTGTGTGAATTGGTGCCATGAAAATTTCATAGTAGATCTGCACCCAGGGCCCTTTTTTTCAGGTATGTGCATAGGCACAACATTTTTCTTCATAGAGGGCCTCCCCAGGGCACAGGAATGATCTGCTCTGATAGGTGAGAAAGCCAACAGGCCTGACAAAAACCTACCTTGACTCACAATGGACCTCCTGACTGTGCTCAAACACAAAAAAGTAAGTACAGAAAAGGTGAAAGGCAGGAAAAGCAATCTAGAAAGAATATGGAGACATTGCCTGGGCATGCAGCTATGGGACTGTCAAAACCACAGGTCAGCTGTGCGTGATAATGATGAAGTATGTGGCAACAAAACTTTTCCCCGTGTATATTGGCAGCAAATATGTGGGTGTACTGAAGAATGAGGACAAGGAAAAATGTAAGGGGTCTTTTTTTTTTCCTTTCTTTACATTCACGATTTTCTCTCAGGTTCCCTGTCGCCTGTGCTTAGGGGCAGAGCCTGGGGGAGTGATGCACTAGCCTGGCTATAAGGAGATTGATTAGGGACCATATGGACAAACTTGACATAGGGAAAGAATGCATTGGAGGCTGCAGAGCGAATTCGCCCACAACATTGTGAGGCCTTCCTCTGACATCTTTGAAAAGTAATGGCGTAAGTCCCTATGAATTTATCAAAGACAAATCACACACGACCAATATGATAACCACCTGTGACAAAACCAGTAGTTGGATAGAAAAGAGTATTGGGTTTCATTTTGCTTGATTTCAGCAAGATGTTTGACACCATCTCCCATTGCATCTTTGTAGCCAAGTTGACCAGGTAAGGACTGCACAAATGGATTGCAAGATAGTTGGAAAACTGAATAGATCATTGGGCTCAATTGTTTGTGGTCAGCAATTTGAAGTCCTGCTGGTAGCCAGTTAGTGACATTTTTTTCAGGATTTAATCCATTGGCCCCTATTGTTTATTGTTGTTGATCCGGATGACAGAAAGCAGTGCACTCTTTGTAAATTCACAGACAACGTCAAATAGAGGTGTGAGTTAGCAGATGATATACTGGAGGGGAGGGTTACCATTCAAAGTTCTCTTGACAGGCTGGAGAAATTTGCTGATGGAAACCTTTATAAATTCCAACAAAGGCAAATTAGAAGTCCTCATCTGTAATAGAATAATACCATGCACCAGTAAAGGCTGAGGGGCAATAAGATAGAAAGCAGTTTTGCAGGAAGGACCTGGATATCTTGGTGTAATAGTAACACGAATATGAGCCAGCAGTGAACCCTTTATAACTGTATTATGAAGAAAATGGCTAAAAGGTCAAAGGAAATTCCTAATCCCCTCTACTTGGCACTTACAATATTGCATCCTAAGTACTATGGCCAGTTCTGTTCTCCTCGGTGCCAGAAAGAGGATGACAAACCAGAGCATATTCAATGGGGGGCCACAGAGATGTTTGGGGGTGTAGCGCATGGCTTTCTGGTAGACTGGTGTTTTTCAGACCAAGGAAGAGATGCCCCAGAGAGACCTTACTGCTGCCTTAGCTGGCTAGGGGGTTGTTGCATCAAAGATGAAACCAGACCCTTCTCAGAGGTTCCCAGAGGTTCCCAAAAGCTGAGAGGCATAAGCTGAACATGGGAAATTCCAGGCAGGTATGAGGTTAACATTTTTTTCACTGCAAGGCATAGCATCACCATAGCTGCAGTGAGGTCTCTGTTGCTGAATATTCGGAATTCAGCTGGACAAGATGACCTAGAGAAACCTGCTCTGAGTTTGTAGTTGACACTGCTTTGAGCAGAAGGTAGGAGCAGATGACTGTCAGAGGCCCCTTCCAACCTAAATTACTTATTTTACAAAAATCTGGCAAATATAACATAGAAGACATAACTGAAATGGTTTTATGGCTTGAAGGGTTTCAGGCACAGGCACTATCAACACAAGAATCCTGGTTTCTGGTTGACCTGAAGCAACATTTCATCATTTATTTTGAAGTGGGTAAGTTTTCAAGCAAGTATTAAAGCTTCATTGGTCTATAAATGGGATTAGAATTATTTATAAGGAGACATGAAACTCATCTTTTTTTCAAGAGCTGATTTTGCATCTTAAATTAGCATTAAAAAGTATCATATAAGCCGAAGCCTTTCTGCTATAAGGGCTGGGAAATTAAAAGAGTCTAAAATAATAGCCTTAATTACTGCACCAATGTACTCTTTTGTCTTTTTTAGATGTATCTCTTTTTTCAGTAGTTTTGCTAGTTCTAGATCTCTGTTTGTTCTTAATTTTGGTTTCTTTTTATTTCATTTCAGAGACTCTGACTCTACCCAGATCTGACATTGATGGGAATATCTTAATTCCAAGCTCTGAATCTGCTGTAGAAGCCAGACTCCTCAAAAACCCTAAATAATCCAAAAGCCTGAATTAATCCTAAATCCTAAATAATCCAAAATCTTTAATTCAATATTCAATGAATGTTTTAACAATATAATTTGTGCATTTGAAATTACTTGGGGATTTTTCCCCCAAATGGTTCACCATACAGGTCAGTGAAATTAGTTCAGGTTTTTTGGTTTTTTTGGGGGTGTTTTGGGTGTATTTTTAGAGGATTTTTGATGCAGTTTTATCTGTTCTACATAACCATAGCTGGGAATGCAAAATATGGATAAAAAGGTCAACTTAAATTTTTAATTATGAAAATACAGAAATGTGCCTCTTGACAAAAGTTAGAAATTGCTTTTTCAATCTGTATTTTAGTCACCTATCTATGTTAATAAAGATAACTTGTTCCAATAAAAATACTTTTTTTGTTTTGGGAGGGATGCTGCATAGTCCTGAAAACTATTTCAACATGCTTTAACCTTGAAGATTTTGCAGAGATGCTTTTGCAGAAACAACTGAGCAAATCTAACTTTACTGTTTCAACAAAGCATTAGGTGTTTAGGATGTGAGTTAGCACATTCTGGTTCCACTGTTATATAAGAAAAAAATACAACCATAAAGCAAAATTGTTTTATTGTAAGTACTGATTGCATAATAGTACAGTACATCATAACAGACTTTTTTTCCTTTATGCTTGAATAAATACAAATTAGATGATAACACTTTATTTTAATGATACACTGATTAATACTGAATTACAATAAAACCTTTGTGAAAGTGCATATGACATTTCCATTAATAGTAATTGAATTTGTTATTATTACTGTTATTATAACGAAGAGGAAATCAAATTACTAGTGATAGAACGCTTAAATTACATTGCTGCTGCTTCAAGAAAAATATAATTTTAGCTCTCAAGACTTGCCCTGTTCCCACCCCAGGAACCATTGTTGTACGAATTATTATGCTTAAATAATTAGAAACATTAAAAACAGAATGTTGTACAATCATTGCGTCTTTTAATCCTTAATTTTAAGAAGTCACATCATTTCATCAACACAATTTTGTCTTACTAAGTGGAAAATACAGAGAATTATGATAAAGTCTGTAAGATACTTTAGTAAAATGTAGCTTCTGTGATGTTTGAGCAGCAACAAGTCTGTTTCGAGGGCTTTTCTACAGTCATACACTTAATTGTGATTATTGCAAATGGCAGCCAAATTATGAGATAATGTCAAAAAGTTCGCTCTGCTCAGAATTCAAACTCAACTAAATAGTTTAGAAATATATCATATTAAAAATCTCTTTGAGATATCTATCTAGTGTGCACTTCTAGAAATCAACTTTTTAGTGTTCCTTGGTGATACTCTGAATGTCCTTCTCATGATTCATATCAGAAGCTTGCTCATTATTCTTTTAATTTAATTTTCATTTGTAGTGATATGAGAGTATTTCCATATTCCTATCTAGTTTTAATTCAAGCACTTGTAGACATTCAGGATAAGTTTTCATCCTATCCCATAACTTCATATGCAAAGTACAAATAAATAGGTTCTCTTTCAAATGTGTTTTGGAGGGAGGAAACTTAACCATATAATGCAGAAGCAGCTTTGTATTAAAGCTTAGGTGATGAAATTCACTTGATAGACTCACTGTATAAAATATAATATTCTGCAAATAATGAGTCATCCCCCAAGTATTTCAAAATTAAGCTTTATAGACATCTCCTAGTGTCTTAGACCAAAATTTCCACAATCTGAAAGATTTTACATGCTTAGAGTCTCTTTAAGGGCTCTTTTTGGAGGATTTTGTTGAAAAGGCATTTTGCAGTTCTCTCAATGTGGAACTCAAACTAAACAAACAGGTGAATGACTGTCATTCATTTCAAATGCAAAAGAATTTTGGAAGCACATTTCAAGGATTAGCCAGTGGGGAACACACAGCAGTTTGCCTCTTTCCTGAAATGGAATATTTCTTTTAGATGTCACTCGGTAGGCATAAGTTTTGATTTGAAAATACTCTCTAAAAAAACCCCTGCAGACATTGCTTGCACTAACTACAATCATTTCAGATTCTGTGAAGCAGTGGGAGAACATGTTCATCTCAGCGCTGTGCAATCTGCAGAGATTTCATTTGGAAGGAGTCCTGTCGAGGTGGTATTGTTTTCTTTCTTTAATAGCTGCAGAAGACAGAGACAAGAAATGTCTGTTCAGCACTGACCCATCAGGAGGAGGCAAGTCTGATTTGAGGGGTCAGAGTTCTCCGAGGATGTTGGAGCTGAATTGATCGTATCTCCCTAGTTAAACTTCTTACCATTCAAACACAGGCAGAACTGAATTTTTGGCTTTAGTTTACTGACACGATTTTTTTTTTTTCACTTTGCAACGCATACAAAAAAAAAAATTGTGCTTGTCATTGGAAGCAAAATTGAAAACTATTATAGAGAAACTAAAATACAGAGTTCTCAAATAGACTTTTTCAGAACAAACAATTAAAATATGCCCATACATTCCTAAATCAAATAACAAAAGCACATCATATTCATTTGCAGAAGAAACAACAATATACTGTTTATCCTTGGTCCTTCAGAGAGGACTGTTGCATATTTATAGCATACTTCCAGATTACAATTAGCACTTGCTCAGTGATTGAACGTGATCTTGCAAGATTATGAAGTGATCCAAACTGAAGTGAAATGTGTGTAGGAAAATCATTTATTATAAAGACGCAATTTTAAAGGATACTTTAAGGAGTTACATAGTTTCTTTACTGCTGACCTCTGTCTCTCTCAGGGCCAAACTCTTCACAGTTTTCCTACTTATAAAAGAATGATGGTTTTGAACAACTTTCTGCCAACTGTTGCAGCTTAACAGTGAAAGATGTTTATTAAATCTTGGGAGTTGTTGTGTATAATTGCTGGTAGTTGTGAAGAACACATCAGACCAGTTCCAGCCATGGATGATTTTGCTATATACCTCTACTTTTGTTGATGAAGAACTTTTTTTCTAGATTATTTTTTCCTTTTACTCTCTTGTTTGTTTTTCCCAGATGAAACCAAGGCAGACTGATTGAATTTAACTGACAAAAAGGAAGTTCTTAGAAAAAAAAAAAAATTCATATAATAAAATTTTGCAGAAAAAAAAGTAATCCTAACATGAAGAAACTACTTGTTATGTTATATACAAAGTTCATGGCAATAAAAATTAAGTTTTTAATTGTTATCTATCTACTGACAATATTTACACTAAAGAACTTCTAGCAAATCAGGTAGTTAGTGTCTTCAACAATAAAATAAATTCTATATGGGAATAGTGACATTTTCTCTTTACTGATAATCATGATAAGAAAAATATGTGAAACTAAATTTCAGCTAAAAATGTAGGCTTTAGGCATACACATCACTTCAAAATGTTCAAAATGCTGAAGTAATTAACATCTTCTGTGTCTTAATGAAATTTAAACACTGAAAGAATATTTGCTAGTAGTAACAGATACTTTTTTTTCTCTAATGAAAGTTCCATTAAAAAGTCCAGGATAGTGGATATATTCATCTTACAGGAATCTGAGTTTCCTGCAGAGCAGATAATT
>VWZK01008516.1:4380-20459 GCA_013396935.1 Baryphthengus martii | reverse complement strand
TGGAAAGTCTCCAGAGAAGGAGACTCCACCACCTCTCTGGGCAGCCTGGGCCAGGCTCTGTCACCCTCCCAGCAAAGAAGTTTCTCTTCCTGTTCAGGTGGGACCTCCTGGGTTCCAGCTTGTACCCATTATTTCTTGTCCTGTTAACTGGACACCCCAGAAAAGAGCCTGGCCCCTTCCACTTGACCCCTACACTTCAGATATTTGCAGACATGAATCAAGTCCCTTCTCAGGCTTCTCTTCTCCAGACTAAGCAGCCCCAGGGCTCTCAGCCTTTCCTCACAGCAGAGATGTCCCAGTCCCTTCATCACCCTCGTAGCCTCCCTTGGACTCTCTCCAGTAGATCGCTGTCCCTCTTGAGCGGGAGCCACACGAATATTCCATGAGGAACAAATAGCACCCTGATGATGGTGGGGTGACAGAGCACAGCCACGACAGATGGCTTTCTAGAGACTTGGGGTGTATGAGACAGGCTCTTGATGTACACATCTGCTCTTCACCAGTGCTAACGACTTGGTCGTCAGCAACATATATAATCAATTAGGAAGTCTAGCAGTCTTCTGTTTTTTTCATGTTTTGTCTAATGAAATTATTTCCTGGGTGATGAAGATGTTTGTAATGGCTCTTCTGGTTATTTAGCAAGTCTCACTTCACAGGTAATGTAATTGTTCCTTTATGGAAGAAAATAACTTGCATAGCTTTCTCAAAATTGTCTTTTACGAAGACAATTATGTATATACAAGAGCTGTTAATATAATTTTCCGAATTCAAGTTGCGTTATTTACTCTAGGATTTATCTTGTTAGGAGGCCTGCACTCGTCCCAGCTTTACAAGTTAGCTCTGGGAGTTGATGCTCAGATGTAACCAGTGAGGAGAAGAGCTGGGTTTGCTGTGGAACTTCAGATGTTTTTCAAAGAGGTGATGTTGATGTTTGCCTCGTGAATCCATCTTTTCAATTATTTTCCTTCCTGTGTTTGTCCTGTTCTCAGCACTGGGCTTTGCTTCTGTCTTAGCTTTTGGTTTGTGCTTTTTTTGTATCCTGCACTTCAGATTTTTATTGCCTTTGTCTCAGTACTTGAGCATTCCGTGACGTTTTAAACAATGACAGCTAGATTCCAAGGATGAATTTGGTGTAATTTAAATGCAGAAGCAGCCTGTCTGCAACTGGCAGTTCTGAAACGATCTACACTCATCTACCTCCTGGAAAATAATTTTGGCCGTAATTTTTTGACAGATTATTTTGCTCTGTGCGGGATAAACATGTAAATGCATATCCCCAAAATGAGTCATCATGTTGTAATCAGTCAATATTTTTACCCTCTTACTGTAGTTTACCATCTTACTGTAGTTACACACACATAACCCTGTAGTTAAGACAAAGGAAAGGGCGTGAGGTTGTATCAGGACCTGAGTAAGACTTAGACTGTTGCAGGTCATGAACAATCGAGCAGTAGCAGCTTGGAGAGTGAATGTGCAATGCCAGCTTGATTTACATTTATATTCTTTATCTTTCCAGTTCTTTTCAAAAATATAATTGTGTTTTGCTGCATAGAAATAATCTTTGCTAGCCCTCCAAAAATATATGCGTATCCCTAAATGCAATCAGTTCTAGGCTGTATTCTTCAGCCTTGTCATGTCACTTGATAAATTCTGGACTTCCTTTTTCTGTCAAATAAATAAAGTAAATGAATAAAAATTGTTTCCCAATCCATACTGTAATTATGGGTGTTAGTCATGATTTTGAATAGTGTTTGTGTTCACAGTGCAAATTTTGGCGTGCGATAACATCAGCCTCTGAAGTTAATGTGTCTGCCTAAACAGAGCCTTAAATTGGACATGTTCTATTTTAGCCTGACTTGTAATGATTTTCTAGGTGTATCGTTGATAATTACAAATAATACGAAAATTTTATCAAGGAAAAGAAATAACAGGTGCAAACCCCCCCTGAATTACATTTTGTTGGCGTGTATATTTTCTTTTTTTGTAGGAATTCTGTATCGGTCTGCACAACGCTTTCTTTGAAAGAGAGCACTGTATTTTTCCTATATTTTGATAAGGAAAAGCAATACAGCTTTAGAAGCTGTAAAATATTCAGGAAACTGTTGCTTGACTAGATAAGGTAACTGCTTGTTCCTCCAAGTGAAAACATTTCATTGCAAGACTTCTCAATTGGATCTCCTTGACATATTTCTCTGCAGTTACTTGGGTCATAGATATTAACTGAGGGGTTTATCTTTAAAAATGCCTTGATTTTTTAAAAAAAAAAAATTTCTTTTTTGATCATCTTTGGTAGACCCTGAAGTTCTGCAGGCTTACCTGCGTCCTGTATACTGGGGATTAAAAATGAGAGCTGTGGCTCAGGGCTGGTATAACAGGAACCGCTGCTGGAGGGAGGAAAGTTGAAGAGGCTTCAGGAACTGGAGCTAAATTTGGATGCAAGGCAGCTTGGCTCTCAGGCAGCAAGTAAGGGCAAAAAAAACACTAAGAGATTTTTAGTTCAGTAGGTTTGAACAGATGCCTCTTGCCTTCAGAAGGAGTAGTACTGCAGATGGAGGGAGGTCTTTCCACAGCTCTCATCTTTGAACCTTGGAATGGAATGACAAGGTGTTGATTAGGCTGGAGGGAGACTTGTCTGGTTCAAGCCAAGACCACAGGGGGAAAGTACTTCCAACTCCTCAACCTCCACCTTGCATTTGTTACAACAGGCTCATCAGAAAAAAAAAAAAATCCGGGATGGGACATGACAAGTGTTGTTTTCACCTGGTTTGGAACAAGTTCCCACGTTTTAAGCAAGTGAGTTGTGTGACTGTAGGTCAGACATTTGTGTAGGTCAGGCTGGATGCAGCTGTTACCAGCTGTTTTCAGAGCAGTCTTGAAATTACTGGCTCTATTTAAGACCTTTGATTTCCAAAACGTCAGGAAACTGTCTTGACACTTTGCTTTTAGGGTGATTATTTTCTTTAGAGAAAAATATTCCTCGTTTCTCAGATGAAAAGCAACGGATAGCTTTGATCCAAGACTTGTATGTATGGTGAACATTTTGTCAAATGCAGTATTCATAGTAAAACCACATTGAACTTTTTAAGCTGTTAAGCCCTTCACATGTAACCTATAGCTACACCAGCAGGTGTTCTTCCTGAAGGCTTTGGAAGCACTGGAATTCTTTGCTCCATTACATGTGAAAAATCGTGTGTCTCATGTTGATAACATGTTGATACGGTCCCTGTTTAGGGGTCATGTGTGGACTCGGGGGTGTAGAGCAGTGGGGGCAGAGAGGGAAGTTCAGCTGTGGTAGAAGGTAAGTTACATGTCTACCTTGAAAAGGAAGGAAATGGCATGTGTATGTGATATTTTTGCATTACTTAGGCTTCACTTGTCAAATCAGATCATAGAATCATAGAATATGTTGAGTTGGAAGGGACCCATCAGGATGATCGAGTCCAACTCCTGTCCCTGTGTAGGGCACCCCAAGAATCACACCACGTGCCCGAGAGCATCCTCCAAATGCCTCTTGAACTCAGGCAGGCTCAGTGCTGGGACCACTTCCCAGGGGAGCTTGTTCCACTTCTCAACCGCTCTCTGGATGAAGAACTTTTTCCTGATATCCAACCTAAACCTCCCCTGGTTCAGCTTTCTGCCATTTCCCCGAGTCCTGTCCTTGGGCACCGGAGTGAAGAGATCTGTACCTGGCCCATCTCTTCCCCTGGTGAGGAAGCAGCAGTAGCCTGCGACGAGGTCACCTCTGTCTCCTCATCTCTAAGCTGAACAATCCAAATGACCTCAGGCGCTCCTCGTAAGTCATCCCCCCCAGACCCTTCACCCCCCTTGTGGCTCTTCTTTGGACACTCTCCAACAGCCTGATGTCCTTCTTGTGTTGCGGTGCCCAAAGCTGCACACGATACTCCAGGCGAGGCTGCACCAGCGCAGAGTAGAGCAGGACAATCACCTCCCTCGACCGGCTTGATTCGCCCCAGCACACAGTTGGCCCTCCTGGCCGCCAGGGCACACCGCTGGCTCATAGTCCGTCTGCCATCAAGCAGGACCCCCAGGTCCCTCGGCCACACCGCTCTCCAGCCACTCGTCCCCCAGTCTGTATTTAGCACCAGGGTGGCCGTGCCCCAGGTGCAGAATCCAGCCCTGGTCCCTGTTAAATTCCATGTGGTTGGTGATCGCCCATCTCTCGCACTTGCCGAGGTCTCTGCAGGACCTGCCCACCCTCGAGGGAGTCGACAGCTCCTCCCAGATTTCTCTTTCCTTTTTTTGCTGTCTCCAACATAGTTTTGTTTTTCATGTTATTATCAAATATAACGAAAGAAAACTCCTTTCAATCACATTCTTACTAAAGCTTTGTAAAGATGACAATAAGCATTCCTGGTAATGCTTTCCCTTGCTTTTAACAGCAGTTCTACAATTAATGTCTTTGCCTCTTTTGTCATTTAGCCTACAGGAGAAAATACTTGACAACTGAAAATCTGCAGAATGCGTTTAGGGAGAACCTGAACATGTATAATTATGATTATAATGTGGAAATGATGCTGCTGATCAATGAAGAGTAATAGGCAATAGGCTGTGCGTATTACAGCAGTTTGCAAAGCTGTCTTTGGGAAAGTGGGAGAAGCGTCTCTCATTAAATAGGTAGTTGCGTTGAGGTTTTCTATTTACCTGAACAGGCAGCAAGTAGCAGGTCTGAGAAACTCAGTCTTGCCAGAAGAGACAATATGTGATGATTTTAAATTCTTGTATGAATCACTAATATGTAGTGACTAGAGGATTTTGGTTGGTGGAGGATTTTTGGGGAGAGGGGAGTAATTTTCCCTCTCAATAAGCGACTATGGAACCATCCATCTTAGGAAAATTGTACGAAAGAGCGTTTAGGTATTTAATTTCTACCCAATTCTTGTGCATTGTGTGGCTCGATTTGAAAGGAACTGGTCGGAGGGGAGGGAATAGCTGAAGACCGATGCGGCTTATCCAGCATACATGCTGATGAGGAGAAATGGGCAAACCAAGGGTGTGTGCTGAGCTAGCACAGAAAACAGCGATAGCTGTACAAACACATTTGTTTCCCAGGAGAGATTTTTCTGCGTGACCAGGAGACCAAGGAGAGACCTTGAGGATATTGTCTGCAAAGACCCAGGAATGCCTAATTGGGCAGAAAGATTAATACAGCAAGGGGTGGGGGGGTGAGCAGGGACACACAGGAGCCCTTTCCCATGTGCTGTCATCCAGTCAGTTCACTGTTTTCCAGGAAATTTTTGTGTACTTGAATATCTAATTGATTTTTGTTGTTGGTAATGGATGTTTCCGAAGTTTTTAGCATGCTTTTGAAGTCCTCAGCAGTCCTGCTGTTGGTTAGTCTGGTGACTTTCTCCTCTCTCTCTTTTTGCCCCTCTTAGGGTAATTTTCAAAGCCACTCTTCATGTTGAAGCATGCCTGGAGAAAGGGTATTAATCTTAATATCAAGTCTTTCAAATTCCTAAAAATTCCTTAAAACTTGAGGTAAAAGGAGGTGAGGACTTTCTGCAAAGACAAAAGATATTAAATGCTCCAAAAGAAGGACTGTTTTGACTGGATTTGTTATTAGACAGGAATGAATCTCCACAGATAGGTGCTGTGGTCAGCACAGGGCAGCTATCACCGGCAGCTTGCTGTTATCTGGAAAACAGAATAGGAAAAGGAATTTTACTGATGATGGCGAGCAGAAAGCTGCTTGTTTATATGATTTAGCTGAAAGAGTGGAAAGAAGATCAAAAGATTTACTGGCACAGACATTCATTTGAAGTTTTTGTCAGAAGGCAGAAGCTGGGAAAAGATTTTGGGTGAGTTGTTTTTGTGCTGAGGGCCGTAAGAGTCATTTCTTTCATCGCTGGGCTTGAGCAGATGCGTTTCAGAAGAAAGTTCTGATGAAGCCTTTGTTGCAGTGATGGATTGTGCTAGAGATAGGATGCCAAGGTAGTTAAATCCTGAGCATCTGGCAAGGTGTTCACCCCGAGCTTATTGAAAGCCTCCTACAAGGCAAATGAGGTGAAGTATGAGCAACTTTAAGACAGATGACTTTGCTTTTTATGAAAATCCAGCATAGAACACCTCAAAGACTCCTCATATGCAATTTTGCTGAGGCAAAGAAAAATAGATCCATTTCCAGTACGAAGAAGGCGAAGGAATGTGCTGTACCTGTTCCTAGCTGAGAAGAGAGTGTGGACTAACTCTCCTGTAGTCAACAGGCTTCAACTGGTTGCTGGGTCAGGTTTTTCTCTCGTTAGTTTTGCCTGTGCCCTGATTAAGACATTTATTTCACGATCCAGAAATAAAATTGTATGTGGGAGATCATAGAATCGTAGATCATTGAGGCTGGAATAGACCTCTGAGATCATCAAGTCCAGCCTATGACCCAACACCACAACCCCTAGCTAGACCATGGCACTAAGTGCCACATCCAGTCTTTCCTTAAACACCTCCAGGGATGGTGACTCCACCACCTCCCTGGGCAGTCCATTCCAGCGCCTAATGACCCTTTCTGTGAGGAAGTGCTTCCTAATATCCAACCTAAACCTCCCCTGGCGCAGCTTCAGGCCATGCCCTCTTATCCTGTCACTAATTGCCTGGGAGAAGAGCCCGAGATGGTTCAAAACAGGTCGGTACTGAACAGCAAGGCAAAACTGGTGTTCTACTGGGTTTGAGGATGAACTAAAGACCTGGGAGGAGAAGAAAAAAAAATCCTGTTAGGATGTGTGCATGCTAAAAGACGATGGAGCTGAAGAGAGGCTGCCAAGTAATCCTTCAACTGCATAAAGCAGGAATGTTTTAGGTTTTTCTTTGGGTTTTTTATTGGTTTGGGGATCTATAGATTATTTTTTTTTCCCACTTTTTTTTTGTAGAATAGAAGTCTGAGTCTGAAAGGAAAAAAGTGTGTATAGCAAACTGGTAATTAGAAAGACATTAACATTGAGGACATGCCCACGAAGACATTGTTTGCATCAATGTTTAGGAATTGTTATAACTATTTAGACACATCCATAAGACATGTTATATCGTAACTATAACAGGTTAAAAAGTTCTCTAATGCTGGAAGTTGTCAAGGCAAGGAGCATAACAAGATGGAGAGTTTGCATTATGGGAGGAAAAATAGGTGGGTGCCGCTTCCAAAGGTCACCCCATTCCTCTGTGTAAGGGGAGGGCTGGAGATGTGCAATCGACCCTAATCTATCAACAAGCCCAGGGAGCTAAATTGGCTCTTTCCCTCTTGATAGGTAACAAATCACTAAAAACTCTGCAGAATCTATTTTGTTTGAAGAGATACTTAGCGTCATGTTGGAGTCTAAATATAAAAATCTAGACAATGAAGCAAAACTGCATAAAACCATTTTTTTTGTTGTCCATTTTAACGCGTATCCTGACAAGCTGAATTTGCCGTTTCTGCGGAAATATTTGTTCTTTAAACTTGATGTTCTTGGAGCAGCTGAGAATGAAATGTGATTCACTTAAGGTCAAACTCTGAGGTATTAGCTGTCAGAGGCGGCTTTTGGGAAGTGTTTTACGAGTTCAGTGGAGTGTGGGTTGACCTTGGCTGGCTGCAGGGTGCCCACCCAGCTGCACGCTCACTCCCCTTCTCAACAGCCCAGGGGCAGAGAAGAGCATAAAGGGCTTGTGGGTCAAAATGAAGGCAGGGAGATCACTCACCGATTACCATCATGGGCAGAACATGGCCCAGGCTGCCCAGAGAGGTGGTGGGGTCTCCTTCTCTGGAGACTTTCCAGCTCCACCTGGATGCGTTCCTGTGTGACCTACTCTAGGTGCTCCTACGCTGGCAGGGAGGTTGGACTCAATGATCTCCAGAGGTCCCTTCCAACCCCTAACATTCTGTGATTGTGTGAAAACAGACTCCATTTGGGGAAGATGAATTTCTTGTTAATAAAAAATAGCCTGCCGTGGGCCGAGCACAGAAGTAGCGTTGCAAGTTGCTCCATCCCTTCTCATGCCTGCTTACCATGTTGATTTGCCCACGAAAAAAACCAACCCAAATACTTTCTTTTCCTTGAGTCTCTCTTCTTCCCTAGAAATGGACGCTGCAGTTCAGCTGCAGGGCACTGCTAGTCAGCAGAGTAGACATCCAAAAACTTATAGGACGAGGTGTTCAGCATCTGCTTATATACTTCCCCCAGAAAATATGGATTGGAGCACATGCTCATAACGCTCATCTAGAAAAGCACTCAAAACCAGAAACTCGGTAAAGTGCCTTAATCCATCACGAGTGAAAACCGACTGCGTGACGGCCTCAAAAATACTGGCTACTTTAGTTCACTCTAATCACAATCAGATTTCACTTTTGGGGGGGGGTTGCTATTTATATCGTTTTGTAGGGGAAACAAAGCACTTGGATGTGCTTGGGAAGAGCATCCTAGTATTGCAAAAGTCATCCACCTGATTTTTGTTGTCCTATCAATCATTATCTCACTGATATTTTTTTTTTGTTTTCTTGAAGTGCTGCTAGCATTTTGTTGTTAACAAGCTGTTCATTTGTCTTTCTCGCTTCTGTAATGATATTCTGTAGATAAACACGGAGCAGCTGGCAAAGCTTTAACCAGGCTGTAGATTTTCTCACAGTGCTTGGGTTTTTTTACATGTCTTTTCATGACCAATTGCCAATCGTGGTATTTCTCTCATGTCATTTTTCTGCATGTGCAACACCCGTTTGAGACTTCATTACATTCTAGAAGATAGGAATGTCGAGGGATTTTTTTTCCCCTTTTTCCTTTTTTTATGTTAATGGATAGCAGTTCAGGTAGTCAGTAGATGAAAATAAAATAAAAATAATAAAAAAACCCACAAAACAAAACCTACCCCCCCAAAAAAACACGCCAAAACCAAACAAAAGCAAAGAGACACCAAACACAAAAGCCCTGCAAACAACTGTGTGCTTGGAATAGTAGAGTTCTTCTTTCACTTTAATATGAAGACATTTTTTCTGCGAAAAATCATGACATTTGAATTCAAGTATCAGAAATTTTGACTCACCTGCCTGTTAGAGAAGGAATGTTTCTTACTGTTATTTATTAGCATTTGAAAATCAATGAAAAAATCAAAGTACCTGTGCAAAGGAAGAATCATTTACAAGTACATTTGCTTACATGGGAGGTGGAAAATGTACTGATTGAACAAGTCACTGGTATCTTTTTCTGAAGAAATAACTTCAATCTCTGGAACTTGTCATCTGCCAGTTCAGCCTACTAGTGCAAATGTGACTGAGGTAGTCATTTTTCAGTTGGATAAGCTTCTGCCACTGAGTCTGTTGGTTTTCCTCCTGGCCATGAATAAACTTGGGACTTTGCACCGAAATCCTATTACTGTCAAACAAAACACTTTTTCCTTCTGATGTTACGTAAGTCTGAGTTAAGTTTAATTAGCATACGAGTAGTTACACACAACAGCAGTTGTAAGCTTTACAAAGCTACGTTGCCTCATCACTGCCTGTCTTGAAAATGCTTAGGACCTAATTTTTCTTTGCGCATGGAACACGTTGTCAGCTTATTGTACAATGAGTTGTTTTCTAAAATCCTGGGTTTTCTGTACACCGCAGAGTAGGATCAAGTTCTTAACCTACAACCTTTCCAAATTCCCATCTCAAAGGGAATGTGCTTTCAATTTGTGAAGGGTCTTTTCTGCACTGTACAGTAATTGTTGGCACTATACAGGAATTATTTGGCACTGTCTGATAACGCAGCGTTTATTTTGGGGAAGGCAAGTTGGAGGTTGAGCCTCTTTCCCTGAGAACGTGACAATGCCCTTCTTTCCTTTCTCCAAAAGTGTAGCAGAGAGCAGCTTGAGAACAACTGGACATCCAGTAAGAGAGACGTTTATACCACCCTTTCTCTTACCAAAGAGGAGAGGAAACTACGTAGGTGAAAGACAGTTCCACTGATGTGAATGCCGTGGCCTCTCACTAAATCTTTTCGCTTCATCTGTTGGAGTTGTAGCAGAATAGAAATTGTTGAGCGGGCAGTTGATGATTGTTAATATTCCTGGCTAAGGAAGGGTAGCGTCTGTGGCACCTCAATGTGTTGCAATGTGAATTATCACCCAATATTGTCCTATGCTTGTGAATCAGTTATTGCAGTGTGCAAGAAAATACATGGACTTGTGTAAAATGTACCTTTGATGAAGTACTACATGAAAATTTACCCAAATTCCCTTCTCAAAAAAAAATAATCTAGATTTCCCATCACCAAAATGCACGTAGTGAATGCTTTTCTGTACAGTTTCTTTCCATAGGGATCAAGTCAGAATTTCTGAGCCTGTGGGAAACACACAAATGCTTTGTGCTGGGGGAGTCCAGTGAACAAGGGAGACCTGGAGCCTTTCATCCCAGGTTCATGGATTTTATTTTCACCAGGGTTGGGATTTAGCTGTTGTTCTGAAACCTTTAGATGAACATTCTGAAAATGATGACTATTATTTTCCAGAGGATAACTGACAGGTGTCAAAAGACAGTTCTATCACTCGCTGGGATCTTACTTGCATGGTTCCCTGACTTTGTTCAGTCTTTTCCCAGACTCATTTGGGATGCTGATGCCTTCTGTCTCTCTGTGGTGGTGGTGGCTCTGTTCCTGTTGCGATGTCAGGAGAAGAAAAAGCCTGAGCAAAATTTTTACTTGCCTACAAAGGATCACGGATACCTGGAGGAAACATTCCCTTTAGTGTTCAAATTATGAGCTGTGACATTTATACCATGACGTTTATTTTACTCCAAGTAGCAAACTTGACATCTGTTGTTAAAACTCCCAGAAAAGACACTTGCAGTTTTGTTTTAAAAGGAGGAATTCCTGCCCAAGAACCACCCTTATTTCTGGAAATGTGTTTTTCAAGGCGATTCTGAAATTCCAGAATTCTTGTATGGTTTGGAATTCATCTCTTGGTATCCTGACTTCTTGTTGGACTATCACTTTTTGGTCGAGCTGTTTCATTCTGTCCTGTGGTGAGAGATCCGTGCTAGAATTTCTTCCTTTCCCAGTGAGTTGACACTTTTTAGTGGCAGGTTGTGGTTTTGGTAGACCAGCTTTTTCACAAGCTGTGAGAAGAGCATCTTTTCATCTGATAACATGCAATAAGCAAGCTTATTGACCTGTTACTTATCTAATTAACTGGAGCTGACAGGTCTCTTAATTTGTTTGAACATTCTCTTCTGGTCCATAAAAATCTTGTTTGAAAAAAAAAACCAAACCAACAAATAAATCAGAATTCATTAAGTATCAAACTGAACTAATGTAGTCCTACTCACTAGTCCTTGATAGGACTTTCTGGGCAAAACCAGAGTATAACCAGTTCAATAGTAAGTACAACTTACTCACATGGCCAGTATTCTCCTGGCTTGTGGATGGCAAGCAACCGCCTTCTGATTTTTTTGATACCTCACCTAATGAGAGTGATACCTAATAAAAGCAAAAATCATTAAAATAAGTATTCAACGAGTGATATTTCATTAAAAAGGTGATGTGAATAAGTATTCAGTGAGTGATACTTCATTAAAAAGATGATGAGATATTACATGACGTGTCTAAAGGGTTGGATTTTTTTAAGTTAACTGATGGGTTGCTGATTCATACCAATGGGGGTAGGAAGTTATGACCCAGTGATGATTTCAATCTGTGGAGCATCTTCTCCACAAATATGAATTATACGCTAGCAGTGCAGCTCCACAGAACAACCCGAACCATTTGGCAGGCTGAATCCTTTTGAAGGTTAAATGTGGATTATAAAGAAACGTCAGAAGGAACCCAGGGTGTACTTGAGGAGAATGAAACTCTTCCCTGGATAACTGATGCTCAGGAGGGTGTTGGGATGGGAACACTGTAAACAACAGCACTACCACCACACACACAAAGCTTCCACACACCTCCACCTTCACACCCGCCCGAAAAACCCCAACTAAACAGAGATTCCCCCCAGAATTCCACCAAGATCCGTGCAGCCTGCAGTGGTGATGTGGTTCAAGGGGCTCCTGCAGTCTGTGGGTGCAGAATTAGGCAAACAGAAGTACTTAATACTTTAGTAAAAAAAAAAAGACAAAATGAGCAATATCTAGAAGTTTGATGTCCAGTAAGTAAAAATAAGAGCTAAGATTTGTTAATTTGATGGTAAATGTGGTTAATTCCTGTAACAAACTACCACGATAAGTGGCAGGTTTTCTGTTAGGTGCCTTCAAATGAAATCTTTTTATTAATTTGAGCAGCTGAGGATGGGAATTGCTCATTTTTATTCTACCGAAGAACAAGAAGTCATTTGGATAGGATTATTTGAACTGTGTTTTGCTTAAACTGAAAGGAAAAAATGACTTTGAGCACGGCGCTATCTCTTATTTTCTGCTACCAATTGGAACAAATTGAATTTGGGAAATTGTAGTTATTTGTTTTAAACGGCCTCCTGCTAAGGGATTTGGAGTTTCATGCAGCTTTGGCTTGCCAGGGACCAAATATGATTGACACAATTAATCAAAGATCACATTACTAATTCACACCAAACATTAACACAGTAGAGAGAACTCAATTAAAACTTTTGTTCTTCCAGTTTAAAGCACCAGCCACATGGGAACTAAGGATCTCAGCCTTCCTTGTTTAAACTTGAGACCGCTCTTAATAAATTGCTTCATTTTGCTTCTGCAGTGCAATTTTAGGTGCTTATAAATCAGCAGTCTTACTTTGCCACAATTCTGCACAAACTCCTGTGTATCTCAAAGTTTTACTGGATGTGGATAAATGCTGAAGGAAAATGTAAAAATCAAAAATAATAAAAATAATCGGGTGGGAGAAATGCTGAAAGAAATGCTTTACTAAGCCTTTAGAAATACAAAAATTTAGAACTAGACAAAATGAAACTTAGTAGTTCAATTATAGGCTCTCTGTCAGTTACTATCATTAATTTTGAATTTTTGTTTCTTGCCCTGACCGTGTACCGCAAGCTTTATCCTTCTCCCTGGGCACCTCTATATCAAGTCGATATTCAAGTGCATTATTCAAGACTGTAAATTTTTGACAGCTTACACTTAGGCTGTTGAAACTGCTTCCTAAAAGACAGCCTTGAAAGGCTTAAGAGGGAGAAGCTTATGATTAGAAAAGCTCTTTATTCTGTAGAAAGTGGCTGTTTAAAGAAGAAAAAAAAAACAAACCAAACCTAACACTTTCATTACTACATTTCAACTGTTTGAAAAGCTGTTTCGTTTCTGCCATGCCTCAGAATTTGGGTGGCGTGAAGCAGTGATGTGGGAAGCTGCTGGGCAGTGCGACAGCTCCCAGCAGTGTTCTGGGAAGCTTTACATTCCCAGTTTTCGCACACAAATAAGACATGTGGGAACAGGAGGCAGCGCCTGTTTTCTGGGAGGGTTGTCGTCGTCTGATTCAACTGCTGACTGAGAACCCATTCAGCCTGTAAAGCTGAGAGCATATTGAGCATCACTTAGACTAAATCTTTTTTTTTTTTCCTTAAGTCTTATGACACCAAAATACTTGTGGTAGTTAACTCCTCGATCCTCTGAAGCGTGCAGAAAAATAGCTGGGTTTAATCAGGTTCTCTTCAGAAGGCGTTCGTGCTCCGCTGTTCCTTTTCAAGGACTAGATGACTCTGCAGGTTTTCCTGCTGTTGTACTATGAAGGCCTGAAAGGATTCTTCAGAAGGATATGTATCTTGTGGAGACTAAAATAGAATTTGACAATCTATTGTGGGTCCTTTAGTTAATTTTTTTTTCTGTGAGGAAATAACTGGTTGGTTGGGTTTTTTTTTTGTAAAGTATTCCTGACGGCGTTTCTTGCGCTCTCACCAACTTTGAACCTGTATTGCTGTTGGCAGAAGTTTATTATTCATCTTTCTACGTGGTCACAGGCAGCTTCATGTCTTCTGGACGGGTGCTGCAGCACTGGGTGTACATGAAGCACAAAATTCAGCTCCCCACAGTATCTTCATCACCTCTATTAGTGCTTTAAACCTGTCGTTCGCTAACGGCAGCATTTCCCATCCTGCTCCATCCATATGCCCATCCCTTAGGTGTTCTGTCCTTTTACAATAGTGGAAATGTTTTGTGTTTCAGATGGAAAATGTTACGGTTTTCAACATCTGTTTCCTCGTTATGCTCTCAGTGTTTTCGTCCTCTGCCTTTTATTGCACTTGGTGATGTCTTTTGAAGTGGTATTATCTTCTGCTTCCCTGTTGACTGTATTTGTTTCTGTTGGTACATGTTTTGCTCTGATGTGTTTATCTTGTACTTCATTAGTTGTCATTGAAAAGGTGTGATTTCTTCGTCATTTCTCAGCTTTTGCTATTTTTTTTAAGTTTAGAAAAGCAATGCTTTCTTTTTACCCAATGGTTTTCTTTCTCGGGAAATTCTCCACTATGCTATTTTTTTTTTTTCTCCCCAATGTTTGAATCTCTGAGTTGCTCCCATGCAACTTGGTCTTTATTTTTACTGATTCTATACGTAACTGATCCCTCAAGGGTCAGTACTGGGACTAATCTTGTTTAACATCTTCATCAGCGACATGGACAGCACTGAGTGCACTCACAGCAAGTTTGCTGACGACACCAAGTTGTGTGGTGCAGCTGACATGCTGGAGGGAAGGGATCCATCCCGAGGGACCTGAACAGGCTGGAGAGGTGGGCACATGCCAATCTCATGAAGTTCAACAAGACCAAGCGCAAGGTCCTGCACCTGAGTCAGGACAATCCCAAGCTCCGCTAATAGGCTGGGCAGTGCCTGGCTTGAGAGCAGCCCTGAGGAGAAGGACTTGGGGGTGCTGGTGGATGAGAAGCTCCCCATGAGCCGTCAGTGCACGCTTGCAGCCCAGAAAGCCAACCCTGGCCTGGGCTGCAGCAAGAGAAGCGTGGCCAGCNCCATGGCAGGGGGTTGGAACTGGATGATCTTGAAGGTCCCTTCCAACCTTGATGATTCTATGGTTCTATAACCTTGTCCTTCTAAAGGTATTTTTTGAGTTGTTTCATTCTTCAGTGCATCAGCTTCTGATACTTTGCATCTACTTGTTTTCTGTGGTATCAAAAGATTTTTTTGTTCATGTATCGACAGCTGATTCTAATTCCTAGTTTACAGTTAATATTGTCTGAATGTTTCTTACGCTCTGAGTAAAAACTATTTTTATATAGTTTCAGCAAATCTTGTGTCTGTTTTACTGACTACTTTGGAATAACAGGAGGTTGTGCTTTATCTGAGCCCATGAATCTTTTACCAAGTTGCAGGCACGTACAAAAAGCTACTCCTGCCTTCCTTCCACTTGGATCTCTGTTTTCTTTTAACAATCGAAATTCTAGTCTTCTCCCCGGATGCATGCTGATCTGTTATTGCTTCCAATATTTGGAAGAAAACTTTGGTAGGGATCCAGATTTTTAGAAAAAAATCTCTTCTATGGGGTAAACTTTCATTATTAATATTTCTCAGTATTTTTGATAATACATTCCTTTATTCTTCTGTTCTTCCTATCGTAATTGCTGTTTGTTTTCATGTGGCCAGAAATCCATTGCAGTAATTCTGTCCTTTGCCGCTTGGAAGACTTGTGGCGCAGTTTTCTCTCTGTAATGCCTCATTTAGTCACATCATTTGGTTTGTGAAGTCTTTACATCATAGAATCACAGAATGTTAGGAGTTGGAAGGGACTTCTAGCGGTCATCGCGTCCAACTCCCCTGCCAGAGCAGGATCACCCAGGGCAGGCCACACAGGAACAGATCCAGGGGGGTTTTGGAAGTCTTCAGAGAAGGAGACTCCACCACCTCTCTGGGCAGCCTTGTCCTCCAGGCTCCGTCACCGTCCCAGCAATGAAGTTTCTCCTCCTGTTGAGGTGAGACTTCCTGGGTTCTAATTTAAACCCATTATTTCTTGTTCTGTTGCTGGGCACCACTGAAAAGAGCCTGGCCCCTTCCTCTTAACCCCCACCCCTCAGATATTTATAGACATGAATCAGATCCCCTCTCAGCTGTCTCCTTTCAAGGCAACATCTATTTGGCCTTGGTAATATGGCTGGTAGACTATCTTTCCCTTTTATGACTTGATTCTTGTGATCCCTCCTGGATGACTGGGCACAGAGAG
>VWZK01008509.1:327-25447 GCA_013396935.1 Baryphthengus martii | reverse complement strand
TACAAAGCATAAGACTATGGAAAAAGGGACATAGACCATGCTTCCAGGCTGCTTTCAGAGAAAATAACAGCTTCTAACAGTTTTTAGGAATCTCTTTTCAAGGTACCCTGAACTGGTAGACTGCTTTGAGAGCCTTTGCTAGATTACATCCATTCAGGATTCAGCTGGAGCACTGNTTTGCTAGATTACATCCATTCAGGATTCAGCTGGAGCACTGTTTGTTTAATTTTAGGATACCTGTGTTTTGTTTTATCAATAATGAAATGACTCAATGTATATAAGTACAGTGGCAAAGTTTCAGGCAGCAGGACAGCTTCCAAGAAAACCACAAACAGCTGAGCAGTATATGCTGCTAAGATGCTGCTCAGTTAGATACTAGTCAGTGAAAAACGGATCATGATTCTGATACAAAATCTTTGTCAGTATTAAAATTGTTATTATTTTTCAGATTATTATAGAAAATATTACCTACTAGCTTGTCTTCTGCAATTTTTGACAACCTTAATGTTAATTCAGGTAAATACAGCTAAAGTAAGTTGTTTTTTTATCATTCTTTAATGCTTATGTAGTAATAATGAAGTGATGAATCCAGAAAGGTGTTGACTTTCATAGCATTGAATAAAAATGGTCAAGTCCTCTTTTTCACCACTGAGCCTGCTGCAAATGTCACCCAAAGGCTGGAGTTGATCCTCTGAATCTAGCATTTAAAAGCTATGGGCTCCCCTTAAAGGATATTGTACACCATTAAGAAAGTATTTCAGTTGTTGGGGTTTTTTATAGTTATTGCTGGATGTAACAAATATTATTTATTTGGATAATTAATTTAGCTTTACGATTTAACAGTCTTCAAAATATGTTACTAAAGCAAAGGAGATCTAAATGTTGCACACTCACACTCCACAGAAAGAAGAAAGTGATGAAGTATGTTACTATAGTCAAGCTGGTTCCTGAACATACTTGAGGAAATACAAGTTAGATTAAGTTCCTTTTGGTTACAAGGTAGTAATTTTAGTATTGTTTCTTAGATAAAGCAGAGATTAGGTAAGGGAGAGGGTATCTCACTGACAAATTTCAGCAGGATAATGGTTAGAAAAAGTGCAATTACTTTCTGAGGCTGAGAGATCTACCTTTTCTACATTCATTAACTTGAACCTTAAAAGCCATTTGTTCTTTTCTGTAACAAGAAGTACTAACAATTCACTTTTCTGTCCTTCTCCAATAGAAATAATCAGAGAAATGTGCCACGATAAAAAAAATAAAGAAAAATGGAAGGCAGGAGGGAGATGGACAAATAAACTATCAGAGTGGATTGTCCATCGAAAGGTTTTTTTTCATTAAGGTATACATTACTGCAGTCTTTCCATATAAACCCAGTCTATTTTTTCTAAATGATGAGAAGATGAGAAATCTGAAGGGAGTGGAAACTCTTTCTTCTATAATTGTATCTCTAGGAAAATATGTTTATCTCCAATGTAGGCTTTTAATCACTATCGTACCTTAATTAATCTCTGCACACTTGCAATATTGGCAGGTCTAAGACTGCAATGGATTTACTATGTAAATATTCTAGCTTCTTGTCAAATGCTTGTGAATTAAAAAGCAATAGATCAGATTTCAAATAGGAAGGTAATCTGTCTTCAAGATTGTTCAACATTGTCATGAAATATATCTGAAATGCCTTATTCCATGTTAATATATTCTGAATTCTTAAAAGAATATGAGTTTTAACCAAAGGTAATTGTTTACCTTCAGATGGCTTGAGCTGGTCTAGCAAATTGGTGCTGTTTATAATATTCTTACTAGACTGTAGCAGAAAAATAAAAGCTATAAGACATTTCATAAGCTAAAAACCTCTTAACAATTTTATGAAATGTTAAGAGAATATACATGAAAAGTTTTTCAACTATTTTATGTTCCATTACTTGGGCTTTCATAATGAATGCAGTAACTGAAAACCCATATCCTTCTATTTTCAATATTTAAAAATGCAACCATGAATGTTTCAGAATCTTCAATGTACTCTTATCATTGAAGGCATGATACTATTATTAGTAATTATAAGTCTTCAATGTTCTACATATCAGAGTAGGTTCAGCACCATTAGTAACCGTGTGGTACTGAAAAACAAGAATTTACAATTCCTTGATAAGATTTTTTTCTTTCTAATGCTCACATGGCTGTATCAACATGCACTGCCTGAAGCTCTGAAGCAGCTTACTGTTCTAGGAACTGGGCTCTTTCATGATTATTTGTTGCAATGACCATCCTCAAAAGTAATAATAGGATCCAGCAGAACCCCTAAATTACTTGTAGGTCCATTGCTATGCCTTTTCCAACAGCGTCACAGAAAAATCTGAGGATTCTGTTAAATATTTGTGTTTGCAATGCTGCATTCATACAAGAGTTAAAAATGCAAATTACATGCAAGTGTGTTTAAATGAAAACGTAAAAACAAAAGACATGTCTATAATACTTCAGGTAAGTACTGTGTAAGGTATTCTAGGTTTGTATGTTTCTCTGTCTTTTCATTTGATTTGGAACATGATCAATCTGTAAGTGGTGTACAGGGATAAAATTTATTTACTGGATGTTATGCAGCATAGCTAATATTAATTACAATCCACAGTAAATCTGACTAATGCTATTTGTTCTCTGAGTCAAGTTCTACTTAACAGCTTGGTTTTTAAAAGTTTAAAATATCAGATTCTAAAATAGTTTAAATTGAAGAATATAACTTTCATGGTTGAACTATCTTTTGAAACTCTTCAAACCATATGATTTTTCTTTTTTTTTTCTAAAACAGGCCAATATGTGATTAGGATTTGCAGCAATTCTGCAGAAATATATAGTCTCTTGGCACTTAGTTGCATGATGAACAACAGATAGAAATGATTCATGCTGACAACATAGGCTTGCAATTACCCTGAATTTATATCAAAACTTATTTCCAAATTTGTTAAATGTAGAAGTGACAAAAGGAAGGAATTGGAATTTTACTTTATAGTTTTAAATTAAGAATGTTTGACTATCTTGTTTTCATCTGTCTACTACAAGAAGATCACCCCCTCAGTGCCAACATACTGCATTTCTTGCTGTGAAAAGATATTTTGGGCCAACAGCTGCACATGTTAGAGAAGGTAAAACATTCCACACAGTAGCAACTGACTAGACCTGAGAAATGTTAATCTTTGCTGAGGGGGCAATTAAATTCCCCTAAAGAATAGGGAAGCTTCTCATTCGTGAGAAGAGACTCCCTGAGGTTCTGGTTGAGATACGAGTTTGAACACTTTAACAAGGCTTGCATTCCACTGCCTATTCGAAGAAGGGTACGTTTTTCCTCTGGTTCTTACTATAAAGGATTTATACACACAATCTAATGGATTTTAGGTGTTTGTTGTTTTGGGTTTTTTATGGTTTCTGAGCAGTATCAAAGTAAAGGTCATAGAAAAATAATCTAAATTTTACCTATGCACATACAAAACATTTTAATGATCCTTCAAAGGAAATAAAAAACAAACAAACCAAACCAACAAACTTAACACCTTTTAAAAACACAGTTTCCTTTCTGGATTCCTGTATTCATTTGCTTTTCCTCTCAAGCTCCTCTTCTAACTGTGACTACTTTCTCCATTTGCTGTGTCCTAAAACCTCGGAAAAAGTCCTTTTAATGCTCTCTACGGAAGTTTCTGTTTTCTTCTAATCACAGACTGCTTCTCAGCTCTTCTAACAACTCTTTTCATGTATATCTCTGTTGCTTCAGTTCTTCTTTATTGATTCCAGGATGTTGCTTTTGCTATACTCTTTCTGGCATGGCTGTTGAACTGAGGAACTAACCTGTGCATCTTGCGTGATGCTTTTCTGGCACAGCCTTGTTAAATCTTGACACACCCTGGCTCCAGATTCTCTCCATTCAGTAGCTGATAGGAAGGATGACTGGAGAAAGAACAGTTATTGAATGAAAACAATAAGCTACATCTCATTGCCACACAATCTTGAGAGATTGGCTAAGATATTGATTTGCTGGGACAGTAATAGTCTTGAGAGTATAAGAACTATTGGCAGTGTGAAAGAATGACTATCTGGAAGGAGTGATCAGGAATAGAAAGAGGAACATAGACTGTAATACTGTAAAATGAGTTTGTTAAAACGTGTAATGGTCTTCCTGAGAGGACATCTGTGCCCAGAACACTAAATTGTGGACACAAGGGCATTGAAAGAAAAATGGAATTAGATTTGCTCTTATTAATTCAATCCAGCAGGTGTCATCTCTCTTTAGTTATATGGAGTCAAATGGAAAACAGAAATTTTTGTTTACTTAGGCGTCAATTCAGCAAAACAGTTGAGCATATCCTTAAAAAGAATTCCAGTTATATGCAACTTAGAAATCTAATTTAATTTAATTATATAGTTAAATACTTCCAGAATAGACACGGAACTGGGTCTCAAAAAGATTTTTTCATTCTGGTTCAGTGCATTCAAGGCAATTATTTTCTGTTCTTTGTTATGTTACCAGCTTCATTTTAATATTGCTACTTGTTTCCTTTGTTATTTCAGAGATGCCAACTGTCCCAAAGCAACCAGAACCATCCACATTAAAATAAATAATAAAATAAAACCAGAAACAAAACCAACCAACCAAAGAAACCCCATGTCCCCACATGAAAAAAACCCTAATTCTCAGGGAGTGGAGTTTTCTGTGCATCTTTGAGACCTGTTTGTCTGCAGAAGGTAGCTTCTCTTTCTTCTTTTTCTCTTTTGTGTTGTAAATGGTTCCAATTGATTCCTCTAATTGGAAGAACTTACACTTTGCAGCTGCTTTCTAAACACTTATGATTTTTGAATAAGAAAAATGTATCTGGTCAATGGAGACAATAGCGATCTTGGGAATGACATAAACCACTTAAACTTTCACACAATCTAGTTAGGAAACTGCTCACTCTGGAGATGTAAGTTGTGTTTTGCCTCATCTATGGTTTCAGTTGTCTTGAAAAATCTCATCTGTGATTTCTGATGTAGTAATATTGATTCTAGATTAAATTATAAAACTCCATTGTTCTTTCTCTTAAGCTAGTAGAGCTTTCCTCTGTTTTTGCTGGTATTGAAGTTTCTGGAGCTCTTGTTTCTTTATAATGCTAAATTAAATTAATGTCATGGATTACAAATAAATAATGTGAAAGAATGTCATAGAGCTTCTGTTGTTGCTTGTGGGTGACAAATATGTTTTTCTTCCTTGCTGCTTCTAGAATCTTTATTTGCTTTGTCCTGAACCACTGCCTTTGAACCTTCCTCAGTATAACAGAAATGACAGTCTTGGCAGGATATGTTGCAGAGATTTGAAAGAACAGATAGCCATGATCTTACCCAAGCTCTTTTGGTGGCATTATTAGTTGTGATTTTTGGATTTATACTATGTCTTAAACTTGTTAAAAGTTACTGTGAATTGTCCTCCTTCATGGTTATCAAGGACTAGACCAAGTATTCATGTCAATTGCTTCCAGTCCTATGGTCCTAATTCTGATGTCTTCCAACATCTATTATTTGAGTTAGAAAGATCAGTTTGCTGCTTCTGTTGAAAGCTGGGGGAGGTAAAATTATTTCATATTTGGCAGACTCCCACACTGTTCATTCATAAAAATCTGAAATTTTGGTAGGGAACATTTTCTCTACAAATAGCAGAAAAAATAGTTGCCTTTTGATGCAAGTAGAATTTTTTTGAAGTAGTCTTGGATGTCATTTGCTGAGATGGATATACGTTTTGGATAAATCTTACTATAGTCTACTTCACCAAATTATTAAACAAATTTACCCAAGATAAATTTCAATTCTGGTACAGTATGTGAAAATGATAATACTGTTATGCTTCTTTATAAACTGGTATATTATTTTTGTTCAGGTAAAAAGAGTATACCAATTTTCCAGGAAAATTATTAAAATTAGTACTTCAATAATATTCATAGTAAAATTATTTTAGCCGTCCTTAAGAATTTTATATACATGTTAATAGTCCATAAATAATCTTCTGTAAATATGAATAAATACATTAAAAAAAGACAAATTGTTATAATGCTTGCATTAAACACTATGCAAATAACTTTGACATTCTAACAGCTAAAAACTTCTCAAAACAATAACAGGCTTTATTATGTGTGTCTTAGACCAACACAAAAAGTTTAGTCCTTCACAAACTGTAGTCTTTAATCCACTGTGAATATGAACTACTTCCTGTCATCTACTAGGTCAGATAATGACACAGAATCAGTATCTGAAATTACATACAAGCCTCACACATACAAAAGTATTAGAAGTGTTTGGAGATATAAGGTAATATCCCTCAAACACGGGTTGTGACAGTTTCCCAAACATATTTTTTCTTCAAATCCAAATATAATTTGTTCTTTTGCTAAAATATTCATTGAAAGGTAAAATTATTAATTTACTAAGCCTGGAGAACAAAGAGATATTTAAAAAAGAATGGATACTACTTCAAAAATCAAATAATATTTTGACTAAGTTTCTCAGGAACAGTTGGGAGAAAGGCATGTATATGATAATTGGACAAGGAGCTACTCTAATAGTACAAGGGGTAGTGGAGACATGCATTTATAAACAGTAGTGACTCTAAATAACAACTGTGACTCACCTTTCAAATTCTCTATGTTTATAACTCGCAACTGTTGGGATTTGATTTTTTTTTTATTGCATTTGCAATACACTATCTATACTAAATGTTCATTTGTGGATTTAATGAAGGGACTAACAGATTCATTAAATGCACTTTTTCTATATTTGATAATTGCAGCCTACATACCGTATTAATGCAAAAATGAGATTTCTTTATTGGATCTTTTTCTGCTATTCCTTCAATGTGACCAACTCTTTTATTAAGACCTCAACCAGAATCAAATAATGGTTTTTGCCAGGAATAATTTCCATTTGTGATACTATATTTTATTCTATACTCTATGCTGTTACAGTAATTAGAGCCATCTGAAACATACAGAGTTTTCAAAATGGGTTCTGCCCTAAACCGTCTGCTGCATCTGTGCTTTCATCTGCCCCATCCTAGATCCACTTTAAAAATGTCCAAACATAAACTAGCTGGAGCTCAATAAACTATAATTGAATTTAATGGTCATGGAATTGCTAAGAGGATGTTGGCTAGGAAATGAAAAGCTACTTAGAAACAATGCTAGCCATTAACTGTAACAGTTAATTCAGGAAATCCATACTCAATTTCTTGCTCTGTATTTTGGTGTATGACTACAATTTCTAAATCTATATGTTGTACAAACAGACTTTTTGTCAGGACTGCTACTTGGAACTGTCATTCAAACATCATTATATCGCAGAGAATTCCAGAATAATCTCAATGACATAGACATTGCATTGTTTGGAAAGCTATTTCCAGAAATGAACTAATCAAAAAATATTAAAACCAAATGATGATTAGAATCTCTTTTATCTGTATATTTTGTCAATATTGTGATACTTAAAAACGTCTATGCCCAATGAATGTTGCATGTACCATTTTCTCTCAATGGAGATATGTGAGAAAATACGTATATGGAAGAAAATTTGTATTTATTAATGTTGATGAACATTTTCATACTATTTAGCAGTCAGTGTGTGCAAGATTACAGGCCTCAAACCCTAATTCACACATGTGTATATATGTGTGCATGTGTGTATATATATATATGTTCATATTAATATTAATTTGTGTATAAATAGTTTCTTGATATCAAGAACCATTCATTGGAATGTATGGACACACACATATAAAAATTTATGTAGGTGAGGTTTACACATAAATATAAGATTTTTTTCAATATATTTCTATATAAAGTTTTCTAGTGAAGTTTTGCAATAATAACTAACTTTGAAAGAATCTTCTGCTGACAAGCATCAAAGCTTCTGATCCCAAACCACATCACAGTTAGTTTTGAGTGTTGCACTGAACATCCTGAAACTTTTAAGTTCAGCCAAGCATTGACAAAGCACAAAACCAGAAGCTTTGTCACTCAAGACTCCCAATCATATGGAATAAATAAAATTCTGGAGCACTTTTGAAACTATCAAAAAATATCACCCATTCCACAATTATACTTCACTATAGCATAGTTTCATTTAATTTCTTCTAAACATAGATAGTACAAGGTTTTTGTCTTCTTCTAACAGAAAATGACTGCACTGTCACAGATTATATCATCCCCGTAAAACTACAAATTAATATTACAAAGAAGCAGATTAAACAAATCTGTCAGTGGAGCTCCTTTACATTTTACTGAAGTTTCTATTTTGTTTTTTAACATAAATAAATTGTATGGTCTTTTTAAAGTATTTATATATGTACTGTTGTATGTGAGAGCAAAGTGATATTTTCTTAAACCACATAATATTTGAAACACAAAATAATATAGTGTAAACATAAACTCATTCATATTTGAAAAGTCATGACATTCAAGTAAAGTCAGTAGTGACTGGAAAAGGAAAAGCTGAATCCATTTTTAAAAAGAGTAAATAGGAGAACCTGGGAATGATTGGTTAGTCTCACCTGAGTGCCTAGTAAAATCATGGAACAGATCTTGAAAAACATGTTGAAATACATGGAAGACAGGGAGGTGATAACTGGTAACTAATATTGTTCCATCAAGGACAAATCACATCTGACCAACGTAGTGGCCCTGTATGATGGACTGACTGCATCAATGGGTAAGGGAAGAGCTATAGGTGTCATCTACCTGGGCTTCTGTAAGGCCTTTGATATATCTGTTGCTTTCTTCAAAACTGTTTTTTTTCCACACAAAGGTTAGGGAGATTATTTGTGTTCTGTGATTAACTATGTTGTGTTTAAAACACAACTCTTAACTGCTAATGTTCAAAAGATTATATTCCATTGTCAAATGTTACCATGATACTTCTGCCATACCTGGTGAAAATAGATTTGACAGATCTGATGATTACCTGCAAATCTTACTAACTTATAGGAAGACTAGTTCTAGGAAGTGAGAATTCTTCTCTAGGCTTCATCAATTTCTTTTTTTCCCAGACAAGATGAACAGTTTTCTGTCTCTAAGGTCTGTTCTCTATGCTTCAATGTTCTCTCTTCCGTTGAGTGTTTTATATGCTTGATTTCATCTGTGTTTCTGTCATGCAATAAGCTATGTTGCAGGTTCTAAAGTGATATACTTACATTTAGGTGAGGATTTAAAATCTCTGACCTGTTTTTTCATTGTCATTCCATGAATTATTACTTTTAAATTACGTTTCTGTAAGTCTTTATCACCATGTCATTGATTTAAACAAACCTTGGCTTGATAACATTTGTATTAAGTCAGAAATAGCTACTATTGTACTGACAGCCTCAACTAATTTTCCTTTTCCCTATCCTACTAATACTAATACTAATACTAATTTGTCTTTTCCTGAGAAATACTTCTGTTAACCACAGCCTATATTTCCTCTCTGGATAGATTTTTTATAAATAATTATTAATATATAAATCGTTGTGTTCTGGACTTCACCTGTCTGGTTTTTGTTTAATGTTCTAATATTTTTCTTTATTTGATCTGGAAATACTAGAAAATCCTGCAGTAAACTAGGTTCTGTATTTCTAAGTCAAGTAAATTGTAAAGGTCTTTCAAAAACAGTAATAAGAGACTCATGGTCAGTTTCACATTCTCTTTTCCTCTTGTAAGTGAAAAGAAGTATGACTTCTGGGTTTTCAATTCAACTCACTCTGCCAGCAATTTGCCTTTGCAGCGAAGAAGTCTAAGACGGAGCCAGGTGCTTTTCAGTGGTACCCAGTGAAAGGACAAGAGGCAACAGTTACAAAATGAAATACAGGAAATTCTGTTCGAACAACAGGAAACAATTTTTCTATGGTACAGGCTGCCCACAGAGGTTTTGGAGTCTCCATCCTTGGCGATATTCAAAAGCAGTGCGGACGTGATCCTCCATAACCAGCTCTCCGCGAGCCTGCTTGAGCAGGGATGTTGGATCAAATGATCTCCAGGGACGCCTTCCAACTGCAATTCTGCTGTTCAATTCTGTTAATGTCTCATGGCATGTATTCTGTCCTACTGTTTCTCCATGGAGAAGAATCACTTCTCTGTAGATCTTAGCACTGTCCTTGCCAGTTGTTCTCCAACTATTTAGGGGAGTACCATTATAGGGAGTAAAATTTATGAGCTCTTCATTTCCATAAGGCAAGTCTAATGCTCAAAGAAATTTGAGGATTGAGTTATTTATCTTTCGAAAAGTTTTAGAATCTTTTTCTCCACAGCATCAAAACAAAGTTATATTCTTCCACTTTTATTGATTTTGCTGAACACAGTCCAATCAGCAGCCTGATGTTAAAAATGTGCACAAAATATGCTCTGTTTTTCTGACAATTACAACCTTTACTAGCATACCAAACAGATGGGTTTTTGTTTAAAAAATATTTTACTTTCAGCCACTTCTTAAAACTGTACTTTTCTGACTTAGAGGAAACTTTCTATTGAGATAATAGGCTAATTTTGAGTCATTTCATATAAATAGAAAGTCTATCTTTCCTCTCCTATCTTGGATCAACTACTGTCATCATCTTCTTCATTCCTCAACTTGATCTAATTTTATTTAGTCTACACTTTCACCATAGTAGAAACTGTTCTTACTATATTGGTAAGAATGACTTCATCACTTAGAAAACATTTTTGTTTCCTTTCTCAATTGTTTTGATTTCTTTTTTTTCCTCAAAAAACACTCAAGATTAGAAGACTATGTATAGCAGTGCAGTTATAAACTACTTGTTTTCCCAAGTTACATCAGCAAACATTTAACAATTACAGGCCTTGACTGATTTTAGATCACCCTATTTTAGGCAGATAATCATGATGATGAAATTAGGAACTAACCTGCCCAAGGCTATTTCTGTTTCCATTGCATAGAAATGGGTATTCTGAAAGGAAAGTCAGATCTCTGGAGTTTGTAAATGCCCTCTAAAAACATTTGTATCTTTTCAGGAACTACACAAAATTCTTTGGGCAGCTGTATATCTAACTTAAATACTTCAGTAGAGTGTTTTACACTAGCCTAGATTAATCCAAATATGCTCTGTCTTTGAACATAGATTCACTGACTGTAGTCATATCTGTGTTTTATTTGTTTATCTTCCTAACCCTGGCTTTTGTATTATTTTATACTGTTCAGTAGTAATATTACTACATGTAGCATTACTCCGGTTTGTGCACTAACAGCACCGAAAATTAGGCTGTGTCCCATTTGCTTTTAGGCCGACAATTTGTTCAACATCTTCTGCAACATTGTCCCATTAAAAATTCGTCTAGACCGAGGCAATATTGTCACTGGCTTGACCTGTGTGGTATATTACACTTGCATGGTGTCATTTTTAGAAAGTCATTCATTATTTCTTCCAGGCTTGAAATACTATCAGCTTCTTTGTGACTCTGGATTTTGGCTTTCAGGACTTGGCTTGAATTTTAAACTACCATGATGATGAGATCAAAGCAGTATTCATCTTCAATCTCCTTCTGTTTAAATTAGATTTACAGGACTTGAAAGTGGCTGGAAATGGGCAGCATGGTGGATGTTACCTTCAAGATGGGAAAGATGCACCTGGGATGAGGATTTAACCTCACATTTCAGGTTGGTAAGTAAGGCAGTCCATATCTGCTCCTTTTCTGTTCCCATTCTCACAGCCACTTGTCTATTTCCCTGAGTTCCTAGCCTTCTGCCTAGGATGCAAATGTTGACTGGTTACCTGTTCACTAATCACAATCGACCTTTCACTGTCATAAAACAGAATTACAACTTCTTCCTGATTTTGGATGAAACATGTGAGTCGTGTGTGAAAAACGTGTCTGCTCATAAGTGGCTCACAAGTTGCATGAAACTTGTGTTTTACTAAGGGAAACAAAATGTTGGGAAAAATATACAGCTGATCTAGTGGAAGCAACTGAAAACTTTTCCCATTTTTCCATTGATTTGAAATGTTTTATTGTTATCCATTATTGAAAGTCAGAATCCTTGTTTTTGAAAATTCAGACTGAAACTGAAATACATTTGAGTTAGTTGAGGGCATGGCCATTTCTCTTTGCGCCTGACAACTAATGCACTTATGATCATAACTTTTGGTGTATAAAAAGTAAAAAGAAAAAAAAAATGAAAACATGTTCTAATAAGAATCTAATGAGCACTTTGAATAAAGCAAAAAAGGCAAGCATAGTTTCAAATTCTGAAATAAATGGAATCCAGGAAGGTGTAAGTGAAAGCATAAAATACTGACTTAGCAGAATGCCACTAGTACACAACTAGAAGTTGAAAAGGGTATAAAACTTGTGTGACTATAGACCAAAGCTTATCAACTGAAAACCAAAACTTTTTCAATTGTTCTTTGAGAAGAAGAAGAAACTTTAAAATACCCAGCAGGAGTGCAAAGCTACAAAAGGGCTCTAAAGAACTAAGTTACTACAAGAAAAAGCAAAGAGTTCTTCATGAAACTTGAAATACAAATCAGTGACAACATAATAGAAAAATATGAGAGAGTTCAAAATAAGTTGGGTGATAAATTGCTTTGAGGTATAGAAATCTCACAGGGAAACAGAAGGACCGTTTGTTCCAGTAAATTGACATAGCAAGCTCTATTCCAGAAAAATCACACCCACTTAAAAACAGATCAAAGACACAGCTAATTCAAGAAAAACTAGAGACTAAGGATTCCAAAATCTCTCTGGAAAATGAAATAACTTCCACTGAATCCATTTTATGTAATGAATATTGTCCCCTCTGTGGAAATGAACATCTTGAAAACTTCGGCTAATTATTTTTCAAGAACATTTTATGTTTGGTTGGTTGGGTTTTTTTGTCTGGTTTGGTTTGGTTTTGGTTTTAAACTCTGGTAGGACTATTTCAGGAATACTAATTGTAAGAATCACAAACCAACACTGTGATGTTCTGGTTTAAAAGGCAAGCGGAGCTTATCACATTTCATTTTTTGTGACTCACAGTTCAAGTCTACTTGACCCTAGCAACATTTTGTAACAAAGACATAGAGATGCACTCTGTTCTCTTGTGCTCCTGGAGATACTCTGTGTAGTTACTTGTGCAGCTAGTCTGAAACAATGAATCAATGATAGAGCTGATCTACATCTCAGGGAATGTGTTAAACTGGAACTGTATTCAGGCTCATATAACTAAGGACTGAGGACCTCTTATACTCTCATTTAAGTTAATTATTTGTCACAGCTTTTAAGGACAGAAAAATAAGGTCAAAGAAAGATACAGCTCATGCTTCATGAAACGATACTGATTGTATGTAAATTAGGGTGTATGGTTGGCAAAGACAGTGTCTACAATTGAGGAGAGTTAAGATAGCTGGTCAAATGTGGATTAAAACTTCAGGATGGTGTAGTTGCTTGCATATCATACAAATAGTAGCTACTGTCATTGGAACTGAGTTGGAATCATTATAGGTTGAGTAACTTCAAATTGTGGATGGAAATGTATACGTTCATTATGCCCTTAATAGAGCAGTCATAGCCATATTCAGAACCATGACCAAAAACTAACAAACACTGTATGTTTATTAAAAAGATTCTCAAATTATCCTCCCCCCTAGTATAGTTTTTAAAATATCAGCATATTTGTATAATCTTTAAGTATATGCTTTCATTGAATAGGAACAGGGTGCCATGAGTTTTCAGAATAATTTTAAACTTTGGAAAATTTGAATTTAATTAATAAAATCTCCTAGGATGTCATTTTACATTAACAGGAATGTAATATAATGTTCCTTCATGTTTTTTTCTGCTTTGTTTAAAAAAAAGGTGTCCTAAAATCTAAATCTGATGGATTATGCTCATTACTATTATAAATGTGCAGAGCAATTATTATCTCTGTTGTTTCATTTATGTTATTAAAAAGCAGATACTTTGGGTTTGTGTATTTGGAGAGCAGATGGCTTCTTTGGTATTTGAAATGACAGTAGGTGTATTGATGCTGCCAGTAGAAACTAGGAAAAGAAAAATAGGAAACAGAGCTTCTGTACTTGGTTGAAATGTCACTCTCAGTTTTTATTTTTTGTTTGGGTTTTTTCTAAAGAAGAAAAAAAGCATCTTTGAAAAACTGCTGTAAGCAGCAAATAAACAAATGTTTATTTACTGTAAATATCTAGCTTTGTTATATCATCTAAGTCTCTATGACTGGGTCAGGAAAAAGAATAAGGCACCTCAACTCAGACTGCAGGCATATGAGCTGGAGCAGGTTATGAAGTGCTCTCTCATCAAATTTGCAGCTGATGTCAGAACAGAAGGACCACTTGATAACCTCTGACTGAAAGGGTGTTGGAGACTGGGGAAATGGGCAAACAGGAGCTTCCAGAATTTCAGCTAGGATAAATATTAAATCTTGCACCTGCTAAGGAAGGGCACCCTACAATAATACAGGCTGGAGCCTGACTATCTGGGGAGCAGCTCTGCTGAGAAGGACTGAGGAAGGTGCTGGTAGATGGTGAGCTAGGTATGAGTTGGCAGTGTACTCTGACAACAAAGACCGTGAGCAACTAGGGCTGTAGTAAGAGGAATATTTCTGGGTAGTACAAAACTCTCAGTACTAATGCAGCATTGACACATTACACTTTTAGTTGCAATGTTTAAAAGCCAGGTATATCAAATAATTTGTAATAGATTTGCAACTGTTCTGTAATTTATGAATACTGTTAGTCTAGTAACTGGGATTTGTACTGGGAAAAAAATGCTTAAGTTTAATAGAAAGCTGACAGAAAAATGGTTTAGGATAAATCACCCTTCAGAAGGTATTTGAGATTTATTACAAGTAAGTATAGGAAAAGGACCTTGAACATAAAAGGCAGAAGAACCTTTCAAAAGAATGGTATCAAAAGTGAAAACTGTGTAATTATTTGTTGAGAAATAGACTGATATGCTTTATGTTTTTACATCAGTATCAGCAGATAGCAAGCCTTGAGATATGATAGATACATGGACAGCTTTATAGTTTTAAAACCTGTATGTCTAAGTATGCTGTTCTTACTATTAAACACTTTAAGATGATTGTTTCATCTGGTCATGGACTCACCAAATACAAAACCTGCAGAGCTGGTCAGTTTTACTGGTTAGGCATAATGAATTCACATATAACTGTATCCTTAGGCTTGGCCTAGGGTTCCAGAATTGTGCAATTGGTGTTGGTATTTAAAAAGGTACAAGGCCTAAGATCTGTGAATGAGGAGAAAACTGTGTAACTGTGGCAAAGCTGAAGCTTATTGTCAGAGGGTTACAAATTGGACCTGTGAATTCTTTAAACTCCACCTCCCTGTATTCATTTTAATGAATGACAAATGCTATTCCAATTAATCTTTAGATTTAGAACAGATTAGTTCTCTGAAATTAAAAAAAAACAAAACCTGAATGAAATAATAATTAAAAAAATATTTGGTGCATTAAAGACTTCTATTTGAATAATTATTTTTCAAAAATTTTAGGAGGTCATATTTTGTTATCTCTTAATGGATTTACTTAATTTACCAGCCAGAATTTCTCACAGGAGTTACTTTTAAAACATGCAATAAGAAATATTCATGAAAAAGGGGTTATTGTGTTGTATCCCTGCATTAGCACTTAATATTAAGTGACAATAATTGCTTAATAATGACTATATAAATTACAATTGGAGTTTCAAGGAAACAGCAGTATTCCTATTTCTCATAATTCAGAGCTTAATAAGTATAATCAATTAACTTTCTGTTTCTGACTAATATCCCAAATGTGCCTGTGTGTTTGTGTCTGTCCAGTTGATGCATCTCTAGTAATATAACCTTAATTTAAAAGCCTAATGTAAGAGGTCCAAGTATCTCTACTAGCCTTAAGTCTGCCAAGATTTCTATGTTAAATGTGTCTTTTATAGAGGTTCATAACCAAATTGTAAAACTGTTCTCCAGCTTGAAAAGTATTAGGGGGAATCTTTTTCACAGAATTTCAGTCAACCTGGATTATCTATTTAACACAAAGAAGCGTAATTCAACGATTTGGACTTTTCATTACTATAAAGAGTGTGGAATACTCAATACAATCTGACAGACCTACTTTTTGTCACTATGTCTTTACAGTTTTTTAATGACTGAGCATGATTTTGGATACCTATTTCCATACATGGGACAAAGATGAGAAGAGAGGGTTTTGGTATATTGTGGTCATTAAAAATCCCTTATGAGAGTAAGGCTTGTGAAGGAGATAAAGTCAATACTAAACAGGAAGCAGCACTTGGGAACAGAGAATCAGGAAGGGCTGTTTGGTTTAGCAATTTCACTTTCAGACATTGTGAGAAAATGAGGCAGTAAATGTTTAGACTGAAAAGCCCACAGAATATAGAACTCTGTGTCTTTGACATCTCCTTAATCTCTTTCTTCTTCTATATATGCAATAATAAACCTTTGGTTTAAAAAACTGATGCTAGAGTGAGTAAAATAAAAGACACAATCTAAATCTTAAGCCTTTGAATGGATGCTGTTCCGTACAACCTCCTGATGACCCTAGAGTGGTCCAAGCCTTGGACCTGCATGTGTTCCAAGCAGTGGGGAAGTAGTCTTTAGGTGGCTGTCATAATTGAAAAGAATAGAAAATATTTACTGACTCCCATGGTTGTCTCTGACAGAAAGCAGTTTAGGGTGGAAGGTGGGCTTTTTTGTTTTCTTTCGGGAGAGGCTGAACAAAATTGTCATTTTAAGACTGTTGATCAAAGAAATACGCGAATATTATAACAAATTATGTGTGCGTGTGCATGCATGTGTGTATTTTGTAAAGCAAGGCAAGCTCAGTTCTTTTAGGAAATGTGTTTTAAAATATTTATCAAAATCCAATATAGGTCAAAATGGTTCACACACACTTTCACTTAGGTAATGTTAATTGCAAATACATTTCACTTACATTTCCTTTGACATGCAGAAATAGAACAATTGGACAAACATTTCCTGAGTGGTTCACAATGTTTCATTAAACTGCATGTTTAGATTCCTTTTACAGAATTCCATAGAATCAAACAAAGGTTTACCAAGAAGAAAACCCCTCTTTTTACTTATATCATACTACTAAGAGCATAGTCTATTCCTAGTCTTTTATTATTATGGGGTTTTACTGTAGCTTCACCTTGCAATTTTATTTTAGAATTTTCTTTTAGAATTTCTTTTAGAAAATTAAGACAGGCATAATTAAATAAAAAGTCATATAAGGATAAACTCTTGACATTTCTTTTTATTCTTTGCTATCTTTTTCTTCCTCTGCCTTTTTCTCTGTCTTTTTCTTCTCCCATTCAAAGTGTATAGAAGTATCAAAATCAGCACTTCCCTTCAATTTGCTCATTGTGGCACAGCATAACATTTGCAGAGGCACCATGTCATCTCAACACTTGACACTGCCATGCCTAATGTTTGGGTAGCCGTCAGTTGGTAGAGAATCCATAATCATAAGGAAAGCATCTGTGTTTTCAGATTCAGTGGAAGAGTGCAGAAGGTCTGAAGTCATATTCCTTTCTTACGCTAGGATATCAGCTTTAAGTGTCTGTTCATATTAAAATTCAAACACTGAATTAAATTTCTTAATTTGGGTTTGGCATGAGTCTCACTGTTTCTGCTTAGATGACAAACAGAACTTAAAACCATACGCCAAAGCAGAGGTAATTTAAGGTACAAACTTTGATTTTCTGCCATCAATATAATAAAAGTACCTGAAATTGCCTTAGGAATTTCATCTTATTCAGATAAGTGAAAATGTACCCCTAGAGTCACTGAACAAGAGAGAAATCAAAGAATTGTGATTCTTGTGTTTCATTGTGAAGCGTGATCATTGTGATTCAATGATAAACCTGTACTCAAGTGTTTTCATTGCAATCCCATTTAAAATACTTAGGTCTCTCCTTTCTTATTTTCTTTTTTTCAGGGTATCTTTCTCTCTGAGTCTCTATTTGCTGTACATCTTCACCAGTACTCAACTGTTATGATTATTCCTTTATAGCACTTTAGAAATTTATTTTCTTCCCCAGCTTGGCAAACATTCCCTGCTTGTATTCAGCTTTAAGCATAACACAGATCTCCTTCACAGCTATCTTGTAGCACCTCTGCTCCAACCAATAAAAAACTAACCTCTAAGATTATCTTATGTACCATTAGTATTTTGTCCACATTCTCATCTACCTTTCAATTCTATGAATTATTACTTTTCTTGATCTTCAAATACATCAAGTCCAAACTTCTTTTCCTCTCTTTGTCCCATGTTGTCCCTCACATTTCCTGATCTTCCACCATTCACTTCCTTTATATAGTCGTCATCCTCCTCTCACACCCACAGATCTCCTTTTCTATACTATTTGGAACAGACTTCCAACTACTTTATGAGGTCTATTCTTCATTTTTTCAGTTGTATCCCAATCCTACTGCATGCTTTAGAATCTCTTGTGTGTTCTCACCTAGCTGCTAGACTTTATGATTTTGCTAAAATGTAGTTCTCTCACTCTTGCTCACTATATCTGATCGAGTTCAAATATTTGTGGTTTCTCTTATAAGGATTCATTAGTAAACCTCAGTTATCTTAGAATGAAAATGTCTTTTATTTTTACAATTATCATCAAAGTCTTGCTCCTGACAGAATTCTTAGACACCCCGTATACAGTGCTATGCCCAAAATATCCATCCTGTCCTCACATGCATAAGCTGCTAAGGGCCTTATTGCCCCTCTAATCTCCTGGCTTTGATCAATTTTATACTCCTAGCAGTGAAAGGAACCTCAGGTTGTCATCTATTCTGGTCCTTTATTCTAATAAAAGTGTCAGCTGGCATACTGTGCTAGTCTTTGTCATTCTGATCAATGTAATTGGGTGTTTTTTCTCTATTATATATCACTGTGTTGCATGTTACTTGTAATTTTTTTGTAAGATCACTGACACTGTGAATTTCTTCTTTAGTTTTGCGTGCATATAACACCTTAGCACAGGTGCCTTCTCCATGGTGTATCTATTCCATTATAGGAGATTCTAAGATGGTGCAAACAAGGAAACCATTCTTCATTTAACAAATATGGAAAATTTTCTGAGAAGCAGCTTGTCTCACAGTGCTCTTTTTTTTTTTCATGCTTACTCTTTCTTATGATTTTTATTCAGACTAGCTCAATGTATTTGCATAGCAAACATTTCACAGACAAAATTACACACCTATGTTTCATCTGCCACAAGTTTACTCGATGTTTCAGCTATGTTTTCATCTACGTGTACTTGAAAAAAAAAAAAGATTTTAGTCAGGTTTACATTTTCCTTAAATGTTTTAATATTAATTTTATTTCTGTGACTTTTTTTTTTAATTAATGTTTGTCAAAAGAAGAAAACCACATACAAAAAAATAATTCTTCTGAACATCCGTATCCACAGAAACATCTTTCTTTCACAGCACCTCATTAGACAAAAGACAACTATTTATTTATAATTTATTTTCTGTAACAATGGCCTGTGTAGGATCTCTTTTTCTTTCCCTTACAGTAGTTTGAATTTCCTCTGTAGCATTAAGAAGGGAATAATAACTTTTTGGATATTTTCTGTTGGTGGAAAAATACTAGGCTGGGGCATTTTTAAAATAATATAGAGTTTTTCCTATGGAGATCTTCGAAAGAATGAAGCAACAGTCCAAATTTCAAACTTGTTTCTCTTGCTTCCATGCTCTTTAGATTTCACCGTTTAAGCTTTAAATGTCAGAAAAAGTGATGTGAACTAAAGGAGACAGCAAATGCATAGGGAACAAAAAAAGTGAAATATACAGGCTGATAGGAAAGTTAATCCTGAGAAATTCTGGAGCAAACTGTTGTATTGAATTTAACTCTTAATAGAGTAGTGCTATAGAATACAGTCAGAAGTATATACAACTTCTATTATCTGTAATTTTACTAGAATAATCACAAAAAGAGAGAGTGACCTCAAAATCACTTTTGTATGGCATAATTACAATAAATTTAATTTAAAAATCTTCTGTATTTAGGATTGCATATAGATTTAATAGACATTTTTCCTTTATGTCTAAGAAAACTTTAACATAATACCTTTTGTTTCTGTTGTGGGTTAACCCCAGTGGGCAGCTAAGTACCACACAGTGCTTGCGCACTCCCCGTCCTTCCAGTGGATGGGGGAAGAGTTAAGAAAGAATAAAAGCAAGAAAACTTTGAAGTCGAGATAAAGAAATTGTTTAACAAGTGAAGGATAAATGAAAGAAGAAGAAGAAAACAGACCAAAACAAGTCATCACTGGTAACTACTCACCACCTCCTACGGTTAGATTGATGCCCAGCCAGTTCCCGAGCAAAAGGTGACTAATGTTTCTAAAACACCCAATTTCCCCTTTTGTTCCTGGTTTTATATGGTATGGAATATTTCTTTGTTTAAAGTCATCTGTCTGGTTGTGTTCTCCCCCAGGTTGTTGTGTTGGGGCAGAGTGAGAAACAGAGAGGACCCTGCTGCTGTGCAAACACTGTTCAGCAAAATCTAAAACATGTGCTATCAGTACTGTTCTGAGCAAGAATCTAAAACACAACACCAAATGAGCTGCCATTCTATTCTAGTCAAGGCCAGTACAGTTTCCTGTGCTAAAAGATCAGTTTTAAGAACAATGCTGCATTTTGCAGGAAGTTAATCTGTTTTCACATCGTTTGTGCTTCAGAAATGAAATTGCTTTATTTATTTCTGTGAAACCATATTAAAAAGAACCCATCAATCAGAAGTGTTCATGACAAGTCACCAGATTTTTACATGGTTTTGATAAACATTTTCAGTAGAGTAATTATTTTAAAAGAAATAATAGATTTTGTGTATGTTCCATTGTCAAACGAAGAAATTTTAATATTATAAAAACATTTACCTTGTTAATGTTACATTTATCAGAAAACGTTTTTTCTGAGCATTTTAGTTTTCATGAATATAGCTTTGTTCACCAATATCATGTCATGTTTTTAAAAAATCTCATTCTTTTCCGCTTTGATTTTGGTAAGACGTGTAAGTACTAAGTTAATTTTGTGTTTGAGGCTAAAAACAGCACTAAAGATTATATTAATAATGGTGAGATTTCCAAATTAAACATTTTTACCACAATGTGAACTCACAATAATGTCAATACCTTTACATTTTACTAATATAAATGGTAATATGTAAATAATTGTTACCATTAATAAAGCAGGTAGAGTCATATTCTATGATTTAAATTAAATTTAATTATATTCATTAAGTTCACGAGTCTATTAAAGAATAATGTTGACATAAACCAAACCACTCTAAAGCAAGGATGATTTCTGAATTATTTCTTCCTTTCTAAAGGACTTTGAAATTCTTGTCATAGGTCAGTAGCTTAAGCAATGTTCACCTGTTCTACAGAATTTATTGGGCTGAGGTAAAAATGCTGAAGTCAATGGAAGATTTTCTTTCATGCCACTTTAGGTGAATTTTGAATTTTCAATGTATGTATCATTAAATATATGTACAAGTGTTGTATTTTGTGTGGTTTCAACTATTCTTCTATGTTAGAGAAGTCGTAACTTTATAGTTTAAATTGGACATTGGATCATGTTTTGTAATCTGAGTTTGAAAATGTTACACTTTTACATTCAGACTTGTCAATATTTTAAATCATCTGATTGAGAACAAAGGGTTTTAAGGTGCTTTGCTCATTTTTCTCACAGGTTATATTTTCCTCACAAGTCCTTTTGTCTGCATATAGAAACACAAATAAATGTCAGGATGTAAAGGCATTGAGAAACAAAAATATTTCATAGATTTCTTACCTTCATTTTACTAATTATTTACCTTTGTAAAGGAAGAGAATTTGTCTGAACTTCAAAGAGACTTTGGTAAAACAGATTTTGCTACAACTGTGCTCATGATTGATTGATTGCAAAAAAAAAAACAAAAACCCAGTATAAATTTATTCTACATGATTTATGAGAAAATTACACCACAGGTGAAACTAAGAACTCTACACTTCATTTAAGGATAAAGTCTCTGAAAGAAAGATGTTATATGAGGTACACCTCAAGGCCTTTTGATCACACAGTCAGGAAAAAAATTGTTTTAGTAAGGGAAAGTTAGTTTGGGAGTATGAGAGATCACAGAATTCAAGGTTTTGGGAGGATTTTTAGCATTCAGAGTAAGTCAGACCAAATCTACTACAAAATGCCCAGAAGTAATAAAAAGAGAATATTCATGTATCAATATCTTTCCAGCTTTCATTAATATGGATGACTCAAAGGGCAATGCTGACACATGAAGAAATGGATATAAGATGGTTGTGAATACTAAGACGAATATTAAAAGAAGTTTTCTTATAATTCAGGTCAAGTATTTCATCCCAAATCAGATGTGTCAGATACTGGAACAGACATACTGAAGGGGGAATGATCCTTAATTATCTTAGTATGACACCTGATGAATGTATAAACCAAATTCTATTATGTGGTTATTTTTACTAGAAAGACATTACCTTCAGTTGTCCTGTTCCATGTTCTTTCAATCTTAAATGTTGAAGACAGTAAAAGTTCATAAAAATCTCTATGACTTTCTATGAAGCCCTGAGTCCGGTTGTTTGTTTTTTTCGTGGCTAAAAACACTGAGAAGTGGATAGATACAAATCTGAACTAATCCCAGATGAAGATCTTTTCAGTCATTGATTTACAATAAAAACTTCAGATTTCCAAGCAGATTATTTTCCTCACCTTCTGAAGATGTAAGAATGATCATATCCCATTCATGATAATTTGAAATACCTATTTGTTTCTGGACTAGAATGACTTTTGGAAATTCTTTGACAGAGCTACTAGTTGATTGCTTGTTTGGGACACAGATAGTATACAAGAATTTTTTCATGATAGTCCATTTCTTTGCATAATAGTTCTGGAGATAAGAATAAGACACCTTCTCTGTTAAATTCTGAATTGTTGAAAGACATATTGGACAACAGATGTTGAGACAATTATGTCTCTAACTCTCTGTCAGACTCTCCTCTGCCAGTTGGACATTACCAGTATTTGAACTCAACTTAGTTCATTTTCTACAAAGTTCTTGAAATGTTTAAAATCAATATCTTCCTTGATATCACCTTCAGTAAGCTTTAATATGAACCTTGGTTTCATTTATAATACAGGGAAATAGTGATAAACTGCCAGGACTTTCCTAAATACACATCATGACCTCTTTATCCTCTGGAACTTTCACTATTCAAGTGTCAGAAAAAGCGTTGGATGATGACATGCACAATTAATTTCAATTGATACTATTTTGCTAATTGCGAGAATCTAGCAGTTGGAAAATATACTCATCCTTTGCAAATGGAAAGAAATTAAGACGATTTCTCTTATGTTCTCTGTTTTTTGAGCCGATACAGTTTTATGATTTCATGGGTGATATGTCCATATTGCAGATAATAAGGAGTCAGATAGGAATATTCAACCTACTTTTAAGTCTCTCTGACTTTTCTAAATATCATTTTTTATTGTGATTTTTTTTGTTTGTTTGTTTTGAGACCGTGAAACTTTCTAAGACTAAAACCAAAACCCAAAACAAAACCAACTGAATGTTACCTACCTAATAAGCATGGCTGGCTTTTTCTCTCACTTGCATTTTGTTTCTGCTTGTGTATAGAATACGCTGTCAAAGGAAACAATGAAAGCTAAGAAGGTTTCTGAATATGCAGCAAATAGACTTCAGATAGTGATTTGATCTTTTCAGGAGGACAGACCTCATTACAAGAAATGTCCATTTCTTCTTCAGCTCCCCTATAGCAATATTTACAGCTTGTTCCTCAGATCTTCTAGTCAGTATAGTAACAGAAATCAAATAAACTTTTTAATTACGCACACAACAAATTGTCATTAATTCTGGTATAAAAAAAATATTTTCTTTTAAAACTCTAGTCCTTAAACATCAAGTCCAATTTGTATTCATTAAGTTTCATATGACAATTTAGTATTGGTTTGATGTGTAAGTTATCTTCAATAGCTATCCTAAAAAGTATGTGGCAATTTGCAACCGCCTTTATAGGTAGAAATGCTCTGTTGCATGCTAATGCCCTCTATGGATAATGGACAATGGGTTTGCTAATATTTTCTTCCTTTTTTTGCCTTCTCTTCCCCTTCAATAATTTTCTTTGGAAATTTATTCAGTTCTTCAAGGCAGAGCTGCATATCTCCCGTTGTTTAAGTTACATAACAACTCTGAAAGCTGTAAAAACCCAACAAGGTTTTTCACAGTATTACATAGCTTCTAGTCAAGTACTTTCTTAATGAAATAAAAAAATATTTGTAAATGAAGTAAAAATTGACTACACTGATCTCTGTTTTTTAATTTTCATCTACTATTAGAGACTACCACAACAGACTTCGCAACACAATGGCAGTAATACCAGACAGTATATCTTTTCCTTATGTGTCATGTAAAACTACATTGTACAAAAATATTGTGTTTAAAACTCAAATGTATTGGAATAATCTTCCATATTGAACTGTACTTCCTGACTATTTACAGCGACAAATAGACAACTGACATTAAGTACATCCATTCATCGACTATATCTTTTTACTTTCAGAGGCATACACATTTGATTTGTACCCTTTCCATCTGATCATGTTGAAAGGACATTTCTGAGAGCCACTCTGCCAAATGATGCTGACGTTAATCTTATCTCAGGTTTCTTTAACTTTTATGTCTTACCCTTTTTGACAACCTTCTTCTGTTCCAGGTACCTTTTCAAGACAAACTTTGTAGCACATGCCACAACTCGCAAGCACACAATGTGCAGTGGTCATTGATACTGAACAATGCTAGGTGAAAAAAATATTTCCAGATTTTCTTATGTATTGTTTAACTAAATATTATCAAGATGTTTCATTATCATAATTTCAATTCCATTTTTTTCAATTGCAAATTGTTGACTTTCTGTATTCATCTAAAGCTATCCTGTTCTGATAACAGCTCCAGGTTTAATGAATCAACATATTTTAATGTAAAAATGTTTGGTAAACAACCTATACTCATTTTTGACTCTAGCTTATCTCATTATTTCTGTTGTCATGTCTCGTTCTTTGCTCAGA
>VWZK01008497.1:0-18318 GCA_013396935.1 Baryphthengus martii | reverse complement strand
ACCTCATTGCTCTCTACAACTACCTAAAAGGAGGTTGTAACGAGGCTGGTGCTGGTCTCTTTTTCCAAATTACTAATGATAGGACGAGAGGAAATGGCCACAAGTTGGGCCAGGGGAGGTTTAGATTGGATACTAGGAAGAAATTCTTTACTGAGAGTGGTTAGGCACAGGAACAGGCTGTCCAGGGAGGTGGTGGAGTCACCATCCCTGGAGGTGTTTAAGAGACGAGTAATTGTGGCACTTGAGGCTATGGTCTAATGGTTAGGGATGCTGGGATGAAGGTTGGACTAGATGATCCTGGAGGTCCTTTCCAACCATAGTGATTCTATGATTCTATGATTCTATGAGGTCTGAGTAGCAAGCACTCAGACTATTTGTCCTGTGTGTGACATCAATACATCCCTTGTTGATTATAACAATAAGGTTTTGATTGTTTGATTGCATTTGGCTCAACATCAGACAAGATGGGAGAAACCATCCTTTGGTCATGCAGGGGATGGTAGCAGCCTGGTCCTTGGAGTTCTGTAGAACATATAAATATAATTAAGCAGAATATGCATCTAGCAGAGGATTTTAAATCACGAAGGATTGCACCTCACTCAACTTTATAATTGGTTTCTGAATCTTTTTAGTTGTACTATGTTCTTTTTGAGATGAGAATACCAGAACTACAGTTTTCCAATTGCATGGAGCTTTTTGGTTTGCTCATGAATCATTTTCTTGTAATTACTTACACACAGTTTTCTTTTTGACCAGTGCCGACATTACTCTGAAAAAGTGTCATCTTGTTTTTTTCATGATCCCAAGGCTTCCCTCTTGGACAATTATGGGTGACACAGCTATGATTTTATATGTGAATTTAGAATTGTTATTTCACACATGCATCACTTTACCTGTGTCTGTGTAAAATATCACTACTCACCCAATCTTGTAAGGGCCTTCTATTGTTCTTTACAGGCAGCTTTAAAGAACTTTCTAATCTCACTGTTCAGTCCCTTTTCCAGGTCATTGGAGTATTTTCAATGGTATGGGTCCCAGCACAAATTCCCTTAGGAATTCAATGGTGGTTTCTCCAGTGTGAATCAAAATATTTTTTGTTTCCCATTGTATTAGATGCTTTTCTCTCCACATGAGGGTCTTTCCTCTTGTCCCATGGTTGCTTAGTTTCTTAGCCGAGATGGCCATGTGGTATGAGAAGTAAACTTTTGTTCTATGTGGGTCTTGTTATGTATTATTTAAATATTGGAGTGGAGTAACCAAGTAGGGTGTGATGCAGAGCCAAACAAAATTTATACTGAAATAGAAGTCTTGAGAACTGCAGAGATAGTTTTAAGTTGCTAAGAGAATATCTAGAATATATCTGCATTGTAAACTGCGAGGTATCAGAGTACTTGGACATCCAGGTAGTGTAATATGCACATATACTTGTGTTACAGGAAATGTTGGTGATATTCCTGCTTTGACTAAAAGCTCTTATATGTATTTTACACCTGAAAAGCAGTAGCACCTGTTTATTATTTGTTTCAGATGTGTTTTCTGATTTGCACTGGAATGGGTGTGAGCCATCTAAAAGTATTAATTCACCCTGAGTTTTGTGGATTTTCTTAATGGAGGCTTTTTAGTCTTTTCCATCAAGCAGATTGCAAATGAGCTTGGAGCTTTTTGTGATTATATTTCCCCTATCATATGGCTGAATCTGCTGCTATATTATATTATCATAAATAGAAGTTTAACTATAGAGATTGTGGATATTTTTCACTTTTCCTTTAGGTTTTCTCAGGATAGATAACTTCTAACATCCTTGTTTTGCAGATGGAGAAACAAAGGTAGAAGCCTCATTTGCTGCTCTTGTCCGTAAACACATGTAGCTGCTTACAAAAGAATGGGGTTTTTATTACTATGTAGAATATTGGGAAATTATAGAGGCATAGCCAATCTGGCACTCTCTTAGGCTGTTTAACTATTTGGGCAGGGCTTTTTCCCCAAATAAATAATAAATTAAAGTTCTTTTGTCTTTCTCCAAAATTACTCTTCCATACCCAACTTTCCCTCCCTGCACACTAGTATTGTAGACCACAGTGTACAGAAATATAGCATGCTCCAAGCAATATTGTTTTGGACTCTCTAAATTTTGTGGTTGGGACCTCGCTAAATGGCATGTTAGAGAGAACTATGTGCTCTTTGATCTCTTACCAACCAAGAAAACTTCTTCTCAGTATGGATCATTTTCATCATCTTAATCATAGACTGAAGGCAGAATATTTTATTTTTAGATGTCCTGTCTATTTATATCTCCCCGTTTTAGGTTTCTACCAATTGCTTGAGTTTGTCTCATTGAAATAAAAAAGGAGAGCTAGGGGAATGAGAAGTGCAAATGATCTATGCTTATTAGAGCTCTGCAAATATCATATATGTAGATATAGAATATGTATTTCCCTATATTTTCCCTTTCTAAAATCTCAGCTTAAAATTTGCAGTTTATCTTCTTCCTTCTTAGGATTAAAAATTTGATAGTGAAGGTTAAATGAATATATTCTTAAGAAATTTGTTACATTTAATAACGTATTTCCAGAAATGTATCTTTTTAGATTTAGCATTCTGTTGTAAATGAAAAAGAAGCCTTAAGCGATTGACTTTGCTCTGATACTGAGCTGTGTATTGGAAGACATTGCTAATACAAATTAATATTCTCATTACTTTATGCTACCCCTCCTTTTAAGAATAGCACTAGAAGTAAACTGGAATTTACTCTAGTTTATGCAAGAATGCACTAATGCAAGAAATGACTTATTGAAGTATTTGTAAAACTACAGTTAAACCTGAATCTCAATCATATATACTTACAGAGTAGAGCAACCAAGATGAGGAAAGGCCTCAAGGGCATGACTTAATGAGATGCTGCGGAGGTCACTTGATTTGCTCAGCTTGGAGAAGAGAAGGCTGAGGGATGACCTCACTGAAGGCTACAGCTGCTTCAAGGAGGGCAGCAGAGGGGGAGATGCTGATCACTCTCTGATGACTAGTGATAGGACATGAGAAGACAGAATGAAGCTGCATCAGGGGAAGTTCAGACTGGGCATTAGGAAAAAGTTCTTCATTGAAGGAGTGGTCAGTCACTGGGACAGGCACCCGAGGGAAGTGTTCACAGTACCAGCTCTATGATCATTACGGGTTTCTTCCACCTTGAGATACTCTATGATTCTATAGTTACCTTTTGTGAAAGTTTTGACCTTTTCAGTTCACTACATAAACAGATTAATATAATAAAAGAGATTACATGCATTTGCTTCAACATGGCACTTTCTTTTATAAATAAAATATTAGGATTGTCCTGAACTGAAAATAATTTGGTAACACAACTTGTGAATGATCATGCCAAAAGTCTGTCTATCTCATTACTCTCTTTACAAGAGTAGCAGTTGTGCAGGGAGGAGTGTATGAGGGCAAACACATAAATATACATTTTTGCGTGCCCCCTACAACCTGCAGCCTGTGGAGCTCCTGATCTTCAGGTTGTAATTTTGGATATAACAAATCCTGATGGATTTTTCTTCTGCTCAGTGAACCCTTTTTATCACTCAACCTGCATAAACTTATGGCATCCACAGCATCCCATGGAAAGGAATTCCACACTCGAGTTTGGTTTGTGATAAGGAAGTATGTACTATAATTTATTTTGAATATGCAACTTCATCATTTCTTTGGTGCCCCTATTAGGAAAGACCAGTTGCTTCTTTTTCAGCTTGACGTGGCCACACAATTTCATAAACTTCTGCTCTATCTCTCATCAGATGACCATCTTTGAGGATGAAGAGTTCTATTTATTTAGTCATTCTTCACGTGGAAGGTGTTCCATAGCTTTAATCTTTCTTGTCACATTTGTTTGTACCTCATATGTTTTTTCTGTGTCTGTTTTGTAACATGGGGACTCATACTGCATACTATTCCATGTAAGGTACAACAAAGACCTAGATCATGGCATGGTGTCCAATTTTTTGCTGCTTCTAATACTGGTTTTGCCTTTCTTGGCTGCCACTGGACGTTACCTGTTCATTACAACTGTGCAAACTCTTTTCTAAACGTCAATAGCTTATTCAGAGCACATTTGTTTGCGTAGGCAGAGTGAGTATTGGCTTTTTTGCCTTTTGTTGTACTTATGTTTGTGCATTAGCCCCACATATTCTCTGGTCTTCATTCAGGATGTTACTTATATACTTATCTAGTAGTAAGTTTTTCAACATACTGTCTGAAGAGTATGCTATGAAATATTCACATTATCAAAATGGCAGTTATTTTTGCAAATGCAGCTAACATTTTTGACTGTTGCTTTCTGAACATCTTGCATAGATTTTTCAGAGTTGGTGACATTGACCTGAAAAATTTGGTCTCTTGAAGATACAAATTAGCTGTTGAAAATGTAGGCTTTTTTTTTTTTTTTTAGTGTATGTATGTTTACAGAGACAATGTATGATAATGGAAATAAAAGAACTAAGCTGAAGTTTTCATAAGGGGCAAAGGGCCAGGCTTTTAAAGTATTTAGATAATAAATTGGTTCTGTGGATAGTGGGAGTTAGCCACCTCAATTCCTTATAAAACCGATTCCTGAAACCATTTTTCAGACTGGTAAGAGGAAAGATGGTCTTGAAATATGATATAAACTCCAAAGTCACTTACCAAGGGCAACATTTTCTGAAGGACTTGTTTTTCTATAGGGATATAAAAGCTATTTGAATAATTTTTGGTGACTTATAACTCCAAACGTAACACTAAAATATTTAGATAATTTTTTTGTAGCATTAAATATTTGAAAATAAATATCTGAATGAAATTTCACTGCTTTCTAAGTTGTATCATTTCCCCAGAGACTACTTAAAAAGAAATATAGCAGCTGGTGAGTCTCCAAAGTTGGTCTTCAGGAAACAGTGGCTTCTGTCTGAAAATAAACAAATTCATGTCAAAGACTGTGGGATCTTTCTTTTAAAGTAAACCCAGAGCTTTATTATGTCATTAGCCACTGATACACTGGTGATCAAACAGAAAAATAAAAAGTCTAGCCTCTTTGCACAAGCAAAAACATCACATGTAAGTCTATAAGGAGAGTATGCAGGCATATGAAGCAGACTTGATTATATAGATCAATAAAAGGCATCTGTCCTGTGACTGCTGAATTAGTCTGTGGGGCTATTGTTACTGCCTTGTCAATCATAATGGAAAAAAAAAAATTAAAAAGACCCCAACAATCTAGAACAGATGCAGAGAAAACCTGCTTAGATGTTACGGGAGCAAACATTTTATCTTGCAAAGGAAACAAAAAGAATGTGATTTCTGTAGTCTGCCAAACTGGAAAAGGAATCTCTGTAAAATTCACACGGTAAGGGAGAAAACTGCCCAGGCATTTTGCATTTCACTTGCATTTCACTAGCAGAAGTTGAAGAATGGACAGAAGTAAAAAATTAGTAGCTGGGCTGAAGAGAAGGAGAAAATCAGATAGAAAGTCAGGGGGAGGATTATCTGAGCTTAAGGTGAGAGTCATATGATGGGAAGAAGAAAACTTGTATCAAACAATATTTCTATGTATTTCATCTCTGTCTTTGGTACTTATATAACGTAATAGATGGGCAATTCTATAAATATCATGTGTAGAGAGCATTCGAACAATTATCGGTGTGTTTTCCATGACTTATATGTATGAAAAGTTGACCTGTACTGCCTGGAAAGCAATGCACTTGTCTGAATAATAGAAGATACGTTTCTTCAACACAAGACAAGTGCTTGCAATCGGTGAGTTAATATGGCTTACAGAATTCTGTTTATAATGGCTCAGCGTGAGGGAATTTTATCTTTTCCTCTTCAAGAAATTTTTCTGAAAGATAATATTCCACCAAAACAACATCAACTACAAGCTCTGGTAAAAGCATTTCTTAGCTTAGGGGTTTGGTTTTGTTACCTGGAACAAATAAGACTTATTTTTAAATATTTTATCTGCATGAATGTTACTTTTTTAAGTCTCATGCATGGCATTTTAAGGATATTTTGCAAAGTACATCTAAAATATAATCTTTCATACTGTTTATTTGAATTATTTTAAGTAATTTATCTTGTGTAATTACTGTGGCTTCGCACAGTGTATCTCAGCAATCAGAAGCTTATTCTCCATGTTAAAACTTAAAATCAGAAATGCAGATTATTGTAATTTTGAGGCATAATGTTTAAAAAACATGCTTTTTTTTTTTTGTATTTGCTGAATGTCTTTCATTGTGCTCTTTAAAAAAGTAGACGGCAAAGATGAGTATTCCCAGTAGCAAACAGTATGACAGAATAATATATAACATAATGATGTTGAAAAGTAAGCAATACTTATCTTTAAACTCTTTCGCATCTGCTATTGACATCACATGTCTGTGTGGGGATTTATCTTCCAGACGATATTCTTCTGGGGATATTTCGGAAGTTTTCCTTGGTTTTATAGGGGTTTGTGGTTTTTTTGCCATCAACTTCTGTGCTTCGCAATCTAAAATAAGCTGAGTCCTCCCCAATCTGTCTATCCATACTCTGAAGAAGTAGTCCCCTTTTATAGACTTATTTATCTGGGAACTGCAGCATCTGGATATGGGGCCACATTGCATGTGCCTCTACCAATGACAGCATGAAGACATGCATCACACTGTGTCATGCCATAGAAGTAGCTCACCAGCTGGATATGAATCTATGTGAACATAGCCAGCTTAGTCTAGAGAGACAGCTCTCTGCACATGGATACAAGTCAGGACCTGAAACTTGGTTCCTGGGGTGATCTAAGAGAATTAACAATAGTAACACTGATTCAGGAGATCTTTCAATCCCATATTCCTAACTGGCAAAAGATATAGGCACTTGTATAATCAATTCCAATCATGATAATTTTTAATGTAGGTATATGATACACATGTAAGGTATATGAGATATACATATAATATCTGTATACAAAATTACTCCAGTTATCCAGACTCGGGTGTGATATTTTCCACCGGTTACTTTTTGGGGTGCAGTTCAAATTCAGAGTTAAATACATCCAGTGAATCATAGCACAGATCTTTGCACATATATTTAACAAACTAGTTATCCAATACATAAAAATAAATGGGTGCTACTGGTTTGCTTTCCAACAGAATTCTAAAAATTACTTTCATGTATATGCAATATACCTAACTTAGTTTACCATTTCGTTAAGGTCTCGGCATTGACAACAGGACATATTTACTACAGAGCAATTCTTCTCCATGGGATAATACACTTTTCAATATATCCATGCATGCAGCAATCCGACGTGGAAAATGGAAGTTGCTAACTGGATATCCAGGTAACAAAGTAACTCCTTTTTGTACAATATTCCACATTGCCCACCTGCCCCAAACATAGTTTAATTCTGTTTAATGTATTTTAACACCTTTTAGTTATTCTGCTGACTTCTCAGGTTTTCAGTCACATGCAAAAATCTAGAAGAGGCACTTCTAAAACCCAAACAACATATTCCTTCATTTTGCAAGTATTTTGTATACAAATTAGTTTCACAGTAGTGGAAAAACTATCATAGAATATCTCAAAGAGTAAAGAATAAACTATCAAAAGAATATCTCAAGTTGGAAGGGACCCATGAGGATCATCAAATCCAAGAAGAAACTGCATGAAATTAAGTGGCATTGAAGTTTGAAACCAAATGGTGCAGCTTCTTTGCATAAATAGGATTTCTGTGTAAGTAGTCCTGGACTAGAAAGACTGATGCTGGGTGATAGTTAAAGAATGCAGCAACAGTGACTGGCTAGTGGGTTGTCAGGGGACCTAGTGAAGTCATCGATTATGGTATGACTCTACATCTTCATACTGCTGCTGTATCTGAGAATTAACCCTTGGTCTATTCCTGTTTCTGCAGGCTGCAGTCATTGGTTCCCTCCACCATCTTTGTTCAATGAGTCAAAAATTCAATCATCTGATCCACCAACAAAGAAACTTTGGCTATTTGATATTATTCGTGATCCTGAAGAGAAGAATGATTTGTCTGAAAAATACCCTCATGTGGTGAAAAAACTGCTTTCACGGCTTCAGTACTACTACAAAAGTTCAGTGCCCGTGTTCTACCCTGATGAGGATCCCCTTTGTGATCCAGCAGCAACTGGAGCTTGGGGTCCATGGGCATAGTGCACAGCTCTGCATCCTGGAAAACAATTCTGTAGCAGAGCCTGGTTTATAAACTCAGGGACCTAGACACTTATTTCTTACCTTGTTTATTAAACTACTCCTAACTGTATGCTTATTCCTTGAATAATTCAGTATTTCTTGCTCTTAAAATATGTTGGGGATCTTAACTTCAGTCTTTTTCCTTTCTCTCTTTCACAACGATTGTATGTGAAATGTTGGTAAAATTATAAATCTGTTGTTCAAATATTTTTTGTCCCAAATATGCTTTCGATGCAGAAGGTAAAAAGTTACCTTCCTCCTTAAAACAGATTACTTGTCTTAAAATGTTGCAATGAATCATGGCAGCAGGGACATCCAGAGTTTGATGAGTTGATTTTTGGTTTCTTGCTTGCCCCGAAGAAAAATTCTATTGGAACCTGTAACATATCTGTAAAGGATAGGAAAAAAAATACAACAATTGACATAATTTTTCTCTCTAACATACATCTCCACCCAGAAAAGGAAACAGACAGAAATGTCCCACAGTAAAAAACCAAAATCTCACAGAATACACCAAAATCCCTACTCCCTGTTAACTGTTAATGTATCAAGCTGAAGTAGACAGTGGTGGTCAACTCGAGCGCAGGGCTATCAGGCACAAGGATCTTGACAGGCTGAAGAAACGGGTGAAAAAAGACTTCCTGAAATTCAACAAAGGCAAGAGTCCTGCACTTTGGGTGGAATAGCCTCATGCAGGAGTACACACTGAACTGTGACCTGTTAGGAAGCATTTTTGGGGGAAAAAAATATAGGCGTCCTGCTGAGCAATAAATAGAACAAGAGTTACCGTGTGCTCTCTTGGTGAAGATGACCAACCACATGTTAGTCCATGTAAGCAAGAATGTCGCCAGCACATTAGGAGATGTGCTTATTTCCCTCTATTCAGCATGGGAGCATAGAATCACCATTTGGGCTTCCCTGTACAAGAAAAGTATTGACAAATTGGAGTGAGTCCAGTGGAATACCATGAAGGTGATCATTAGGGAAGGGAACAAACAAGGGAAGGCTAAAGAAGTGAGTTAGTTTATGCTGGAGAAGAAAGAAGAGGGAGAAATAGCTATCTTCAGCTACCTAATGTGATGGCATAGAACAGATGAAGCTAGACTCTTCTCAGAGGTGCACAAAGATGAGAAGCACACAGAGCACGCATGGAGTTCCAATTCAATACAAGAAAGGAAGAAGAGAAGAACTTCACACTATGCTGTCAATCAAATATGGGAACTGGGTGGCTACAGCATCCCTATCTTTGGAGATGTTCAGTCCTTGGTTGAAGACCCTGAGCAATCAGATCTATCCCTGAAGTTGGATCAAATTTGAAGTTGCCCTCTTTTGGTGGTAGTGATGAGGAACAATAGGATGACCTCCAAATGGCCCTTTCTGCATGAGTTATTCAATGATTTTCAGATGAAAAAAACCTTACTTTTATTGCCTTCCTGATGAGTACACTTTCTTCTCAATTTTTTTTTCTTTATTACCATAGCAGAGATTGTTTTCATCCTGAAGTGGGCTCTGAGCCATGAAGAAACCAGGCCAAGCAGCATTTCTCGGTTACTCATCAAATTGATGCACCCACCAGCTCTCTTAATGTCTCAAACCTCTGGAGTCTGGCCAGAGTTCTGGTATTGCTTCTCAGTGTCGTTAGACAAGTTCTCAGGCTGAAGACCTCTAGCTGTTATCCACTCCAGGGGATTAGGACTAAGGATCTAATTGCCTATTTTCTGGGTCCAGGACCAAATCTTATAAATTGCTCTACATATTTATATGCCTTTTTCAAGTGTTCCCTCAGGAGACTTGTGCTAATTGTTAGCAAACAGATTTGTGAAGAGACAAACTTCACAGAATTTGTGTATGTTGTTTGTTTTTTTTTAAATAGAAAAAGCATGGAAAAAGAAGAAACTTAAGAAAACTATAAATGCATATACAAATTATCAGAAATCCCTGCTTTCTGATACAGCTGATTCTTCATTACACTGTCTTAAATATAGCTGGCCTTTTCCAGCTTCTGATGTTTTCCTACAAGTATAAGTGAAGTCAAAACTCTCCAAAAGCCTGTTCAGCTGTTTGTCGTTTTCCCAAAGATCTTCATGTTTCTCACTCTCCTTTATCACTTCTGCTCCTTTATTTCAGTATTTTTACTGTTCTATTTCATTCACTCTCTTCAGCCTTGAAGATGGGGAAACAAGAAAAATAGATTGGGAGGAAATAATTCTCAGATAGTAGGCAGATGTATATTCTGTGTGTTGGTTGGATGTGTTTTGGTTGGATATGTTTTGGAACCCTGCTTCAGGCCAAGGTTCAATATTCTTCTCCATTCACCCACTAGTGGATGGGTGAGCAGGGCATGACCAGGGCAAGTTTATGTGATAAATACTTCAGTTTGTCCCTTACCTTCTAAAAGATTGCTCGGAGCCTCAGAGGTTTAACTTCTATGTATTTAGTTGCCTTCAGTGACTTTTTTTTGCGCATTTTTACAATACCTTGTAAATTGTTGCTGTTGTCACAGTCACACTTTTCCACAGCTTAACTAGACACTTTGTGAAGAATCGTCTGTTTGTTTATGACCTACTTCAAGGTAATTTTAGTTTTCGCTAGTAAAATACATATGCTGTGACAGAGCTCTTAATATGGTACACATAGTACCTTTCATATTAGCCAATATGTTTAAAATATAAAAAAGGATTTGTATTTCCTGCAAAGGTAGTCTCCAAATGGATACTTGATCATATCTTCTTCCATTTCGTAAAACACATTTAGGCTTTTCTTCCTGTCATATGTGACTGTTCACTGAACTCCTGCTCAGATTTTGCAAAGGTCTCATGTGTGCTGGCGCAGTGCCATTAAGTCAAAGGGAGAGCAACACGTAGGCAGCCCACAGGAAGGGCTACAGGTCATTATACAGTCATCATCACCTGCAGATTGCTGTCTCCTGCAGCCAAAATCCTTGCTATTGATTGTTTAGGTGTTCTTTCAGAATCCACTAACTTATAGAAGTGGTATAAACCAAACTTCCAAGCTGGAAGGAACAACTAAGTTGGTTTACTCAAAAGGCTTTTGAAGCATATCTAACAGCAGCCAGGCTGCTGGGGCTTTTGTGCTTTCCAGTGTAATACAGGGGAAGCCTGCACAGTGACAGCGGAAGGATGAGCACTCCCATAATCAGCTAGGTAAGTATTTTGTTTATAGGTGCATGAGTTATGAGTTATGAATTGCAAAACTAGGGAGTTAGGAACCTCATGGATTAATGGGAGGAATTGGTGAATTCACATGTTAGAGTAGTCTGTACGAAGGGGATTGAGCCCTATTTGGTGTGAGTTTCTTTTCTTTCCTAATGAGCTCATAAAATAATTTACAGATTATGTTGTCCTGTAAATCTGAGAAGTTCAAATAGACCATGACAATCTCAGCTGTAGAGCACAGCAGCACTTCACTTTTGACATTTTGAAGATTCTTTATGATAAATGAGGCTCAGGCTCTGTTATTTGCTGACTGCAGCAAAGGACAGAAAACAAAAGCAACAAAACCTTTTTATAAGCTATTGCATCACTTTGACAAACCTTACATGCTTCAGTAACTCTAGAAAAAACCTTTATTGCAGTTCCCTTTCCTAACTATTGCAACTTGTTTATTTTATACCAATATAATGATTTGTCTTAGTTGATAATTTACCTGTTTAGTGCAACTTTAAGTTGCATATCCTTATCTTCTGTAGCATATAGTAGTAACATGGTTTGGAATATGGGATTCTGAAAGAATAACGTGAAATCGCTTTGAGCAACTTTTGGAGTCCTTATTTCTTTATCTGATACAGGTTGATCATTAAATGCCTTTTTGAAATAAATCATCCAAATATCAGGGGTTCCATCTGTTTAATACTCTGTTCCTCTTTCAGTCAGATGTGTTGATTAATGTATTCCTGCAGATGGAGAAGTTGACAGCCTGTCCCCAGAACACAGGACAAGTAGCTACAATGAATTTACATTATTCTCACTCTTTCAAGAGTTGGCTGAGTTTTTTTGTAGTGCATATTTATTTAGCACTCTGTCTACACAAGCAAGACATGTAAGACTGGAAAGCTGACTGTTCTCAGTCAATGCCCACATAAAACTTTTTACTTTATGGTAGCAGTTACAGGATGTGGTTGCCACAATAACAAGGGGTTGGGGTCAGGGGGAATTTCTACCCCACATTCCTGTGTCATTCAGCATTTGATACTCATATGACATGAGCAAAGATGATAGCTTATTGACAAAAGTGGGAACTTTTGTTAATGGTATTTTTAATACAGATATTGTTCTTTTCATGCTGATATCAAATTTCATGGAAGAAAAAAAGAAACATCAGCTAACTTGTAAAAGCTCAAGTAATTAATGTGTTTGAGTCTTCCATCAATGTCAGCTACTTGGCTAAACTTAGAAGAGATTAAAGAACATCTAATTTTAATTTCAGAGGTAAGCAGAACTGGTGTATGTTCTCTTTTCTCCATATCCTACAATCTGCATTCCAGTATCTTGCTGATAATCTAGTTTATATAATTCACCTACTAAAATGAGATTGTGGCATGTCACTGTCTTCTGTAGATATCAAATTCACCCTCTATTTCCTCTTCTTATATTTTAAAATCCAAGGATTCATTGTTTTCTCAGCAACAATACACACAGTTATTTACTTCCTAATTATTTTCCATGGGTGGTCCTTCATAAAATATTTTAATTGAACTGTTTTAGGGAAAAAGATTCATCTGGCTGACACATTTAGACTGGCATCTGTAAAGAGCTGTATTCTGTTCAGTTGTTTCAAATTGGGAAATAAAGAATTCTTTATATGTTTTGTGGTTACTTGAGTAACATTCAAAAATGCCAGTATTTTGAACTCTCTAAATAAAACTTCATTTCATCCCTTTCCAAGTTAAGATTCATTCTTAATCTAGCAAACATCTGAGTGTTTTCAATTCCAAAGTCTTTATTTTTATATTGTAGAAATGATTTAAGATTCAGAAAAGTAAAAAGTTTAGGGAGAATACTCATGCTGGCTCCTCATTTTGCATTGCTTCTTTACAAAAAGATGCACACAAGCAAGGGAGGGATGATTTCATAAGCAAAACAGAAGATCTGAATCTTTTCTTGAGTCAAAGGCCCCATATTCAGCCAGAAGATAATTTGTGCAGCTTTCCTAAAGTTGATAAATGCATCTTAGATGAAATTCTGAGATTAATTCTCTTCACAAGATCAGAACAAAAGAACGCAGAGTAAACCCTTGTAGTCTCTGTGGATTTGAAGCTCTCCTAGCAGTCCCTGTTGGCCTCTGTGAATTTGCCTCTCATCTTACTTTCTGATATAAGTGGTTTAATGGTAGTTAGGCTACTATGGATATTCCCAAAGCTTTTCCATGTTTTCTATACAAAGCAGTAAGTAAGCTTAAGGTTACATGGGGAATCCTGTTAGACCCATGCCACCCACTTGCAGACTTACCAAATTCTTGGTGAAAGAAGGGGTGATAGTGACCGAGCCACTGGTACGGCATGTGTAATGGAATCTGGTACATGAGGACAACATGCAGTCTGTATGTGTATTCAAGTTTGGAATTGTAGAGCCAGGGAAACCTAAATGAGAAATTGGCAAGTGAATCACAAAACACTGAAGGCAAACAGTCTAAATGAAAGAAAACTTGACAAAATAAAAATATATAATGTCAAGCAATACAGAATCTAACCATAGATGCAGGCTGTGCTTAGCCTAGGCACACCAAACCATTTCCACGACACAGGCATTGTCAAGGGAAAATTCGCTTTCCTGCCTACCTGCTCCTTTGGCAGCCCACTACAGGCTTCCCCTCCAGCTGGACCCCAAGGCTGTGTCTCTCATAACATTAACCTTAGCTCTGATGTGATGGAGGAGTCAGAGGACCCTTTCTACAGTCCAGCCCTTCCCTTGGCAGCCCCTTTGCAACTCCACCCTAAGTGGACCCACAGGTTTTGTGTCTCTCCAGCTATAAATAAGCTGAGGTTTGTGTGGGAAAGCAGTGCTTTTGCTAAGAGAACGGAAAAAAAACTAGCCTAAGTATGAGGAGGTTTTAAAGCAATTTTTTATTTTTTTTTTATCAGCAGGTTTTCAGCTGAGTGTTTTAACTCTTTCAGCTTACTGTCTTTGTCAGCTGCAAGCAGTGGACTCTATTCCATTTCAAGTATGTTGTTATTTGGGAAGATCCTAGGTAAGTATACAGTGTAGAGAGTTCCCTGTGGTCCCAAGATGCTTTTTCTGATTCCAGTGCTCTCACATGTCTTCTTCCAGTGCTGCACAATCTGTGTATGAGCTCATCTACATTGAGCAGAACTGCTACAAGGAACAGTAAAAACATTTTGGCACAGAGCAGGCAGAGTGAGTCAGCCATCCAATCATGGACGGTTCAGTGACGACTCTTGTGATAATTGCATGCCGTGGTTAGGAGAGGCAAAGAGGATGATGCATTAAGTTCTTGTTGCATTAGTGTTCCCTCCTGAGAGTGCTGTTTTTACAGGGTGGAGTAGAGAGATACTGGAAAGGTTGGTGATATATCTGCTGCCAGGTTTCAAAAAAGTGACTACCAGCTGCTATTGTCAAAGCAGCAACTGGATGTTGATCCTCTAATCCTGGCTAAACTCAGTAGCAACAAAGGCAGCTATATTTTGTTTGCAGGACTATAGTTAGAAAAAAAGTACAGTCAGAATCACTAGATTTGGATCTAAGAAATGCAGTGCTTATTTGGATGACTTTTCAAAAGCCACAACAAGGTACTACACCAAAGCCACAGTTCTGGGCCGTCAGATTCTGGCATTCAGGACAGTGGTAAAAATAAAAGAGCTCTGTCTTGCTTTGTGCTGTGCATTCTTGTGATTTCTTCAAGCAAACAAGGAGTTAGAATGCAGTGAATACACGTACAAACAAAGTAAGCTGTGTTCAGTATTCAGCAAGGCTTGTTGAGTTTTGGGCATAGAGCCTACGGTAATGAATGGAAAACTTTGATCAGGATATGTGTGGCCTGCTCAAATCATTTCATGGGATCTGCAGTTCTGCTGGGAACTTCACTCGATGGCCCTATTAACCAGGGATGCTGGAGCTTTTCTCCATTGTGTACATTGTCCCAGCATACTCGTGAAGTAGCAGTCATCAGTTTTTATTGGATAGTGTCCTACTTTGAGTTAGAACAGAACTAATTCTGTTCAGTGATTTTACTTTTCAGCTCAGTCTCTTGTAAGTAACTGCACTTTCAGAAGTTAACGGTGGATTTTCTCAGCAGCAGTGCCTGCTGCTTCTAGCAGTGATAATGGTCAATGTTTAGAGTTATTACCGAGGTCACTTCTAAATTTTGTGTACCATGTTGGGGTGCAGAAAATAAAACGCCACATCTGCGGACAGAAGCAGAAGGACAGGTGATCCTAAACTGACCAAAAAGGTATTGCATCCCATATATTTCATATTTAGTATAAAACTGAGGGATCAGGAGAGTCAAGATGTCTTTTTCAGTGTCCAGCATCTGAGAAGGACTCCGTCCATTCTGCCTTCGATCCTGATCCATGTGTTCCTGAATTCAGTTCCAGAATCCAGCTCCTGAATCCAATTTCCATCAGCCACTGAGTTCAGTCTGGGACTTCTCCAGTACCTGCTCTAGCATCAGTGATGACCATGATGTAATTGCTATCAGGAGGTTGGTTTTGATATTGGTCTTGTATATATTTCTATATATTCCATGTTATTATTATTATTCTCATTAAAGTTGTTTTAGTTTTCTTTTCTAATAGATAAGTCTCTCTCCCTTATTCCCTTTCTCTTTCCCATTGGAGAGGGAGAGGCGTTAACAGAGAACATCTGTTATTGGTCTAGTGGACCGCCCTGACCCTAAATCTTGACAGATAAAAAGCTCTGAAATGGCTTATTCAAGGACAACTGAGCCTTTAAGTTACCCTTACATTTGTCCTGCCTCACTGGGAGAAAAAAAATAGTTAAACGAGTGTCTCTGGACAATGAGAAGATGAGTATTGAGAGCGTTAAGTTAGAGGCTTGACTTCACTTCTAGGTGAGTTCCATCTTGGTTCTGCTTAATGCACTGTAATTAATATATTTATTTTTTTTTCTCTATAGATTACAGTCATGGCAGTTCTGTGACTCCAAACTGTTTTGTTGAAGTTGTTCACCAGTGCAAGGTTATCCATGAAACCAGTCAATTTCTGGAGGATCATAATTCTTTCCTCTCTGCCCTGTGTATCAGTCATAATAAGAGCCCTTTTAAAAGGTTGTGAAAATCATAATAACTGCCATCCCTAACACCATGGAAACACTGATGCCTGGTAGGTGGCCCTTATGGATGTATTGGATTTTCACATTAATTCTTGTCCCCTTTACTTTGTTTTCAAATATTCTGGTTTACCAATCATGCTTGATTGATAAAGCACTGTCTGAAATAATCCCGAGGTGGCTATTAGTCTAGTCTAGTCAGACTGCCAACCCCAACAGTGACATGGCGTAGAAACAACCTGCCATTCTCTTGCCTATTCAGTTCTGTTTTGGCTTTACTCTATAATGAAGAGAGTATGGCTATGGTATGTTAAACAACTGGATGACAGCGCATATGCATTACCATGATTTTACTCCTAGTTAAAGCTCCAAGGCTAATATAGTGGAGAAGCCTACCTAAGAATTTACTAATAGTTTTGTTTTGCCATAAATTCAGCCAAAAAAAAAGAAAATCTAGAACAGCTGAAATGGCACAGCCTTTGACTGAGTAAAAAGTAGGCACATTTATAAATCTAGATATATAGGCACAATATCAAAAAAAGACTTATGAAAATATGCCAGCTGGGTTTTGAAAAATGTAGGAGGGAATAAAGTGAAACAATTGAATTTCTGTTTATATTTGCCCTAGAACGTAGCCCTCTGTGAAGAAACATTTATAGAAGTGAATGATTGAGAGATTGTCTCTTAGAGGCATCAGGTCTAAGGTATCTGAAATTCCTTTGCGTTATAATTGCATGTAAAAGCCAGGATTTTTTGGTAATTATTTCTGCCCACAATACACATGGATTTAATGTACATTGTTTTACCCAAAGAAGTTTTTAAGATTCACCCTTTTTCTCTATTTATAATAAAGATAAGGCCATGGTATAGTAAAAAAATGTCTAAATCCAACATTTCTTTAATTATTGTTATGTCAATAGGAAATGGAGAGCATTTTCTTAAAGTGAGAATTTCTATGAAAATATTTTTCTATTTATCACATTAAGTAAAATGGCAGGAAACTATCTTTCTGGCTGTAAAGACTGAGTGTAGCATTAAGAAGAAAGTCTAATTATTAATTGACAAATATTATTGAGGATTGTTGTACTATTCAATGAATTATGCATTTTGTGTTTAACTTGTAACATAAAATATGTACAAACCCAATCTAAAACCCAAATCCAAACTGAGCAAGTTTCTGCTTTACCTAAATTTGTTGTAATTCTACATTTCACATTTAGGGTCTCTGGTTCTAAATACCAAGATGAAATTACTCTGTGCATTAGCATCCTACTTTTCAGAAGCAGTGACGATGCGGAGACCCTGCTATAACAATAGTGTTTAACAGTGATTCTTCTCATTCCTATAGAAATATATTTGTAAACACCGCATCCTGCTAGCAAAAGCTGATTTTTTAATAACAGCCACTATCCATCCTTTTACTTAATGTGATTTAATGACATTTAGAATCATAAAATTGTCAGGGTTGTAAGGGACCTTGAAGATCATTGAGTTCCAACCCCCCTGCCATGGGCAGGGACACCTCCCACTAGATCAAATTGCCCAGAACCCCATCCAACCTGGCTTTAAAAACTTCCAGGGATGGGGCTGCCACTTCCAGTGTCTCACCACCCTCATGGTGAAGAACTTCTTCTAAATCGAGTCTCCTCTAGTTTGGATCCATTCCCCCCTAGTCCTATCACTACCCGACATCCTAAGAAGTCCCTCACCAGCTTTCTTGTAGGCCCCCTTCAGATCCTGGAAGGCCACAATAAGGTCTCCTCACAGCCTTCTCTTCTCCAGACTGAACTACCCCAACTCTCTCAGCTCATCTTCATAGGAGAGGTGCTCCAGCCCT
>VWZK01008485.1:1737-12121 GCA_013396935.1 Baryphthengus martii | reverse complement strand
TTTTCATTCTTTTGGGGCGTATCCGTGTGTGGGGTGGTTTGATATCAAACAGCCCTCAGAACTGATGGATTTTTCGCCCCTGGGCTGTGTTTTGTCTCCCAGGATGCCGGGGCCGGGCTCCTGGCGGCCGCCATGATCGCAGTTGTGCCCGGCTACATCTCCCGATCCGTAGCCGGCTCCTACGATAACGAAGGTGAGTTTGTGACACATTTAATGACTTTTAACCTTTAATGAAAAGAGATTCGTAGTGGAGAGAAGGGAGAACTTGTTGGTGCTGAGGGTGGTGAGAGCCTGGCCCAGGTTGCCCTGAGAGGTGGTCGCTGCCCCATCCCTGGCCCCATCCCGAGGGAGGTTGAACAACTCGCTCTAGTTGGAGACATCCTCCAATGTCTCTTCCAACCCAAACACCTCTGTGATTGGAAGACGCTGCGGAGTTTCCACCTAGAAACCCTTTCCCTTTGCACGAGGAGCTCTTCCGGCTTCGGCTGGAGCGGCAAAAGCCTTTCGATCCCCGGAGGACGCGGCCGAGCGCCCCGCGGGTGGCGATGCCGACGTTCCAGGGCTTCCTTTGACCTCTGCGTGTCCTTCCCTCCCCCTTCCCCAGGCATCGCCATCTTCTGCATGCTCTTAACCTACTACATGTGGATCAAAGCCGTCAAAACCGGCTCCATCTACTGGGCCGCCATGTGTGCCCTCGCCTATTTCTACATGGTGAGTCTGAGCCCTCTCCCAGCTCCGAACGCCCGAGCTCGGGATGCGGGCGAGCGGAAAAACCCGGAGCCGCCACCCTGGAGGACGCCGTCGGAGAGCAGATCTCCGCCGGCTTGGGGGGGAAAACCCTGCGCGCGATCCCCGGGGAGATCGATCCGACCTCCCCCCGCCCCGGGTTGACCTCTTGCTTGCGTGATCCGTTCCGTCCCGGCGCGCGTTGGAATTTTTGTCCGTGGTTGTTTTCTCCCTCGGCAGGTCTCCTCCTGGGGCGGCTACGTCTTTCTGATTAACCTCATCCCCTTGCACGTCCTCGTCCTGATGCTGACTGGCCGCTTCTCCCACAGGATTTACGTGGCTTATTGCACCGTCTACTGCTTGGGAACCATCCTCTCCATGCAGATCTCCTTCGTTGGCTTCCAGGTGGAGAATTCCAGAGGGATTTGCAGGCTCCAGGCTGGTCGTTCTCAGGGGGGGGTTGTAGCAGAACAGCGGCGAGTTGACACCGGGGTTTTCTTCTTGCTTCCGCTGCGGATGTAAGAAGTGGGTGCTGGTTTCTAGCTCCGGCTCTGATTCCTGGTCACCTTTGGCTTCTGGAAGTGCTGGATGACTTTAAAACCTCCTCATGACCTTCACCGGTTGCCTTTCCTGAAAAAAGTCCCAGTTTTGGTGAGGGAACCGCTCCCTCCGGCACTCCTCTTGGTGATAGCAGGGAGAACACCCCCTTAGCTCACGTTCTCCAGAAAATCAGTTTAATTTTCCGATCTGGGAATCAAAGCCCGTGTAAGAAAATAACTCCCGGGGCCGTCAGCTGGGAGAGGGGCCGCTTGCCCGTGACTTTGGCCGCGATTTTGCCGGGAGACTTTTTTTTTTTAAAAAAAAGCCGCTCTCAGACATGCTGCCGCTCTTGTTGTCCCCCGCTGGCAGCCCGTCCTCTCCTCGGAGCACATGGCTGCGCTCGGCGTCTTCGGCCTGTGCCAGATCCACGCCTTCGTCGACTACCTGCGGAGCAAGCTGAACCCCCAGCAGTTCGAAGTCCTCTTCAGGAGCGTCATCTCCCTCGTCGGCTTCGTCCTCCTCACCGTCGGGGCCGTGCTGATGCTCACAGGTAACCCCCGAGGGTGCCAATGAGGAGCACGTTTCACCACCGCCTTTGCCTCCTTCTCTGGCTTCAAAGAGCGTGTCGGTTGTCGGCGCCGCGTTGTTGTCCGTCCGACGGTTTCGGCGCCTCCAGGGGGGAAGGCTGGAACCTGCCCAAGTCTGCGCGTCAGCGGGAAAAGGTTCAAGGAGCTGCTCTAAGAGCTGGGCTCGGGGTGAAGGAGCTGGGCTGGTTCAGCCTGGAGCAAAGGAGGCTCCGGGGAGACCTTCTGGCTCTCCACAACTCCCTGACATTCAGGAGCTTGGAGCCAGAGGAAGTCGGGCTCTGCTCCCAAGGAGCAAGTGGAACCAGCCTGGAGTTGCCCCAGGAGAGGTTGAGGTTGGAGCTGAGGAGCAATTTGTTGCCCTTTGGGGTTGTGCAGGCGTGTGCCAGGCTGCCCAGGGCAGGGCTGGAGTCCCCCTGCTCCCTGGAGGGGTTTCCAAGGCGTGGAGCTGTGGTGCTGAGGGACAGGGCTCAGGGGTGCCCTGGCAGGGCTGGGGCAGCGCTGGGACTCCATGATCTTGAAGGTCTCTCCCAACCAGAACAATTCTATGATACAAAGCCCAAGGAGAATCCTGCTGTGACTCGTCAAGCGCTGAGGCTTTGGACGCGGAATGTCCACCTGTGGCAGTGGAGAGCTGCTAAAAATATGGGTTGGGGTTGGGGAGAAGTCACTTTAGGATAAAATTGGGCTGTATTTTCTTCCTACCGTGGCGATTGGAAGATGTTAAGCCAGGTCCAGGACGACCCGTTCGGCCCACAACCTCTCGACGTCGCCGGTTACTCCTCTGGAACCAAATAGGATGTTTTGTCTCCTCTTTCCCAGGGAAAATCTCCCCGTGGACGGGCCGTTTCTACTCCCTGCTGGATCCTTCCTACGCCAAGAACAACATCCCCATCATCGCCTCCGTCTCCGAGCACCAGCCCACCACCTGGTCCTCCTATTACTTTGACCTCCAGCTTCTGGTTTTCATGTTCCCAGGTGAGCCCAGCGCCGACGTCTTTGGACCCCGGTACGACGCCGGGAAGGGTTTTTTTGGGACCTTCCCTCTCCTCGTGGTGCTTCTGCTGGCTGGTTTTGAGCTGAGGTGAACCTGACCCGTGTCTCTCTCCTCTCCACAGTTGGTCTCTACTACTGCTTCAGCAACCTCTCGGACGCCCGCATTTTCATCATCATGTACGGCGTCACCAGCATGTACTTCTCGGCCGTCATGGTGAGGGCTGCTGCCTGCTGGGAAGGTGGTTGGGTCTAGCTCTGGGCACTTGGTTCTTCCAGCTGCTGGGAAGGTGGTTGGATTTAGTTCTCAGGACTTGGTGGTGGTTCTTCCACTTGCTGGGGAGGTGGTTGGGTTTAGCTCTCAGGACTTGGGGATGGTTCTTCCACTTGCTGGGAAGGTGGTTGGATTTAGCTCTGGGGGCTTTGTGGTTGTTCTTCTACGTGCTGGGAAGGTGGTTGGATTTAGTTCTTGGGGACTTGGTGGTGGTTCTTCCAGCTTCTGGGAAGGTGGTTGGATTTAGTTCTCAGGACTTGGTTCTTCCAGCTGCTGAGAAGGTGGTTGGATTTAGTTTTCAGGACTTGGTTCTTCCACTTGCTGGGAACGTGGTTGGATTTAGCTCTGGGGACTTGGTGGTGTTTCTTCTACGTGCTGGGAAGGTGGTTGGATTTAGTTCTCGGGACTTGGTGGTGGTTCTTTCACCCTGAGCCAGACAAACCGTTCAGGAGGCTTTTCACCCTTCCGTACAACTGCTTTATTGGCCCCTCAGCACAACAAGGGAACGAGGTGTTGCAGAACTGGATGGTTTTGGTGGAACTCCCTTCCTTACGGCCACCACTGAGGCTTTTCTCCTGGTCTCCAGTAGCTTCCAAACAAATCCAAGCAGGGACCGATGGTGATCACCTGCTGCTGAGCCCGTTTCTGATCTTGCTCCACCGCCCCAAACCTTAAGCACAGGTTGATTTCTGATGTTGAGGCATCTTCTAATCTTTGGCTTTGCCCAGGGGTGTTAAATTGAGGTCGCTTCTACACCTTGGCCAACTTTGAGGTCTTCAGAGAACTTCCCTCAGGGATGTCTGAGATGGTGGCACCTCCCAGGCTGCACCCACTAAAAATATATTAGCTACGGGTTTATCGTGAGGTGTTGAATGAGGGGTGACGTTTAATTTCCTCCTTCTCTCGGATTTCTGCCCGGTTTTCTTCTCTGACAGGCAGGTCTCCTCATGGGGTGGCCAAATCTGGAGCTGACAGTTCTTCTCCTGCCCGCAGGTGCGTCTTATGCTGGTGCTGGCCCCGGTGATGTGCATCCTGTCCGGCATAGGGGTTTCTCAGGTGTTGTCCACCTACATGAAGAACCTGGATATCAGCCGGCCGGACAAGAAGAGCAAAAAGCAACAAGACTCCACCTACCCCATCAAGAACGAAGTGAGTGGTGGGTTGGTTTGGGAAGGAGGAGAAGACGCCTTGTCCTGGTGGGGACGAGCAGAGGAGGCCGATGGCTTCTTCCCTCTGGCCTTGACCCCAGTTTATTCCCTCAGGTTGCCAGCGGCATGATCCTGGTCATGGCTTTCTTCCTGATCACCTACACCTTCCATTCCACCTGGGTGACCAGCGAGGCCTACTCCTCCCCCTCCATCGTCTTGTCCGCTCGGGGTGGCGACGGCAGCAGGATCATCTTCGACGACTTCAGAGAAGCTTATTACTGGCTGCGGCACAACACGCCCGAGGTCAATGGTGGGGTCATTCAGGCGGCGGAGACCCAACGTTGTCCGCTGAGGCGCTGACATCTGGTCTTTGGGTGCAGGACGCCAAGGTGATGTCCTGGTGGGACTACGGGTACCAGATAACCGCCATGGCCAACCGGACCATCCTGGTGGACAACAACACCTGGAACAACACCCACATCTCCCGCGTCGGTCAGGTAGGTCCTTCCCCCGCCCGCTGCCTTGCCGGGGTCACCACCTGACGTGGCTGACGCCGCGTCTTCTCCAGGCAATGGCGTCGACGGAGGAGAAAGCCTACGAGATCATGAGGGAGCTGGACGTCAGCTACGTGCTGGTGATCTTCGGAGGCCTCACCGGCTATTCGTCCGATGGTAAGAGCGCGCTCCGAGCTGGGTCAGGCCTGTCCGTGGGGCACCGGTGACGCGAGCTTCTCCAAAACAGCTCTTTGAGGAGCCAAGTCCCACCTTCAGATGGGGTTGCAAAGGGAAAACGGTACCAAAATGCTCCTCTGGAAGCTGCACATACCTTCTCTGCTCTCCCCCAACTCCACTCCTCGTTCTTTGCCTCCCCAACTCAACCTCTTGCTCTTGGCCTTCCAACTCAACTCAGCTCCTCGTTCTTTGCCTCTCAACCTGTTGATCTTGGCCTCCCTACTCAACTTCTCGTTCTTCTGATCCAACTGGATTCCTTCTTTGCCCCCCAACTCAACCTCGTGCGCTTGGGTTCCCAACTCAACTCAACCTCGTGCTCTTGGGTTCCCAAATCAATTCGGCTCCTCGTTCGTTGCCTCTCAACCTCTTGATCTTGGCCTCCAAACTCAACTTGTTCTGATCCAACTCTTCTTCTTTGCCCCCCAACTCAACCTCGTGCTCTTGGGTTCCCAACTCAACCTCGTGCTCTTGGGTTCCCAACTCAACCTCGTGCTCTTGGGTTCCCAACTCAACCTCGTGCTCTTGGGTTCCCAACTCAACCTCGTGCTCTTGGGTTCCCAACTCAACCTCGTGCTCTTGGGTTCCCAACTCAACCTCGTGCTCTTGGGTTCCCAACTCAACCTCGTGCTCTTGGGTTCCCAACTCAACCTCGTGCTCTTGGGTTCCCAACTCAACCTCGTGCTCTTGGGTTCCCAACTCAACCTCGTGCTCTTGGGTTCCCAACTCAACCTCGTGCTCTTGGGTTCCCAACTCAACCTCGTGCTCTTGGGTTCCCAACTCAACCTCGTGCTCTTGGGTTCCCAACTCAACCTCGTGCTCTTGGGTTCCCAACTCAACCTCGTGCTCTTGGGTTCCCAACTCAACCTCGTGCTCTTGGGTTCCCAACTCAACCTCGTGCTCTTGGGTTCCCAACTCAACCTCGTGCTCTTGGGTTCCCAACTCAACCTCGTGCTCTTGGGTTCCCAACTCAACCTCGTGCTCTTGGGTTCCCAACTCAACCTCGTGCTCTTGGGTTCCCAACTCAACCTCGTGCTCTTGGGTTCCCAACTCAACCTCGTGCTCTTGGGTTCCCAACTCAACCTCGTGCTCTTGGGTTCCCAACTCAACTCCATCCTCTCACCCCAGCTCCTCATTCTTTGGCCCTCAACTCAACTCAACCTCTGGCTCTTGACCTCATAACCCTTCGTTCTTTCGCCCCAACTCTTTGCTCTCCACCTTCCAGACATCAACAAGTTCCTGTGGATGGTGCGGATCGGGGGCAGCACGGACACCGGGCGCCACATCAAGGAGCACGACTACTACACCCCGACGGGCGAGTTCCGGGTGGACCGCGAGGGCTCCCCGGTGCTCCTCAACTGCCTCATGTACAAGATGTGCTACTACCGCTTCGGCCAGGTCTACACCGAGGCCAGTAAGTCCCCAAAACCACCCCTCGGCGGGGGGGAGGCGACACTTTTGGGGCGCGTCCTCACCGTCTTCCGCTCTTTGCCAGAGCGACCGCCGGGCTACGACCGGGTGAGGAACGCCGAGATCGGCAACAAGGACTTTGAGCTGGACGTGCTGGAGGAGGCCTACACCACAGAGCACTGGCTGGTCCGAATATACAAGGTCTGGCCTCAAAATCACCTCCGATCCCTCGGATTTGGGAAAACCTCGTGAAATTTCCCCTCATCCAACCTTTTTTTTTGTTTGTTTTTGGTGGTTTCTTCTCGCCCAGGTGAAGGATTTGGATAACCGCGGCTTGTCGAGAACGTAGAGGAGCCGCCGTCGGCCGCCCCGCGGCACCGCACTGACCCGGCCTTCGCCCGTGAAGCGGAAAGATTTGGGGGGTTCTTTTTTTTGGTTTGGTTTGTTATTTTTTTTGGGGGGGAGGGGGAAGATTTGTGGGATTTTGGGTTTGTTTTGTTGTTTTGGGTTTGGTTTTGTTTTTTTTTTTATACCGTTTGTAAGCGCAGGCAGCGGTGGGACGTCCCCGCCCGTCCCTGCCTCCCGGGGAGTGATTTTTATATCGGCACCGAGCGTCGCCAAATCAGAAATACCGGCTTTAAGGATCGGGGGGGGTTGATTAACGAGGAATCACAAAGAATGATAATTAAAAAAAAAAAAAAAAGTGATTTTTTTTGGATGGAGTTCTCCCCGGTTCTGCTGCTCAGAGAAGGGGAAGTTGGGAGAATTCTGCTTTTTGGGTGAAAAGCCGGACCCTGGTCGGCGGGGGAGGGATCCAGGGGGATCCAGGGATCGAGGAATTTGGGGAGGGAATCTGGGAGTTTGGGAGGGGGAGCTGGGAATTTGAGGAAGGGGAATCAGGAAGTGAGGAGAAGTGAGCCAGGAATTTGGGAAGCGACCAAGGTGAGTAAGGGAGGGACTGACAAGTTGGGGGGGGGTTCGACTCAGGAATTTAGGGGGACAACCAGGAATTTGGGAAGGGATGGATGAGTTTGGGGAAGGGGACCTAGGATTTTGGGGAGGGACTCAGGAATTTGGGGGGGGGAACGACGCAGAAATGTGGGGAGCATGTGTGGGAGAGAGACTGGTGAGTTTGGAGGAGAGGACCCGGGAATTTGAGGGAAGGGACCCAGGAATTTTGGGGGACATCCAGGAATTTGGGAAGGGAACCTAGGATTTTGGGGAGGGACTCAGGAATTTGGGGGGGGGAACGACGCAGAAATGTGGGGAGCATGTGTGGGAGAGAGACTGGTGAGTTTGGAGGAGAGGACCCGGGAATTTGAGGGAAGGGACCCAGGAATTTTGGGGGACATCCAGGAATTTGGGAAGGGAACCTAGGATTTTGGGGAGGGACTCAGGAATTTGCGGGGGAGGACGATGCAGAAATTTGGGGAGCGTGTGTGGGAGAGAGACTGGTGAGTCTGGAGAAGAGGACCGGGGAATTTGAGGGAAGGGACCCAGGAATTTTGGGGACCCATCCAGGAATTCAGGGGAGGGACCAACGAGTTTGGGGAAGGGGACGCAGGAATTTGGGGAGGGATTTGGGACTTTTGGGGGACACCCAGGAGTTCGGGGAGGGACTGATGAGTTTGGGGGAAGAGATTCAGGAATTAGGGGGGGACCCAGATAGAAAGCGACCGAGGTGAGTGGGGGAGACATCGATGAGTTTGGGTGAGGGAACTTGGGAATTTGGGGTGGACAAGACCCAGAACTTTGGGGGAAGGGACTCAGGAATTTTTTTGGAACACCCAGGAGTTCAGAGAAGGGCCGATGAGTTTGAGGAAGCGGAGTCAGGAACTCAGGGAGGGATCTAGAAATTCAGGAAGCAACAGAGGTGAGTTGGGGAGAGACTGACGCATCTGGGGGAAGGGACCCAGGAATTCTGGGAGACTTCCAGGAATTTGGGGAGGGACTGATGAGTTTGGGGAAGGGGACTCAGGAATTTGGGGGAAGGGACTCAGGAGTTTTGGGGGACACTCAGGAATTCAGGGCAGGGACTGACGAGTTTGGGGAAGGGGACTCAGGAATTTGGGGGAAGGGACTCAGGAGTTTTGGGGGACACCCAGGAATTTGGGGCAGGGACCGACAAGTTTGGGGAAAGGGACTCAGGAATTTGGGGAGAGGGACTCAGGAATTCAGGGAGGGATCTAGAAATTCAGGAAGCAACTGAGGTGAGTGGGTGAGACCGATGCATTTGGGGGAAGGGACTCAGGAATTTTGGGGGACACCCAGGAATTTGGGGAGTTAGTGATGAGTTTAGGGAGAGGGACCCAGGATTTCAAGGGAGGGACTGAGGAATTTGAGGGGACACCCAGAATTTTTTGGGAAGCAACTGAGGTGAGCGGGGCAGACACCGACGAATTTGGGTGAGGGGGGACCTGGGAATTTGGGGGAAGGGACTTGGGAATTTTGGGGGACACCAGGAATTCGGGAAGCAGCTGAGGTGAGTAGGGGAGAGACCGGCGAATTTGNCCCCTTTCGTGGCCACCGCTTGCCCCTTTTGTGGCCACTGCTTGCCCGTTGCTTGCCCCTTTCGTGGCCACCGCTTGCCCATTGCTCTCCCCTTTCATGGCCACTGTTTACCCACCACTTGCCCCCTTTGCGGCCACCGCTTGCCCGTTGCTTGCCCCTCTTCTGGCCATTGCTTGCCTATTGCTTGCCTCTTTCTTGGCCACCACTTACCCCTTTTGTGGCCACTGCTTGCCCCTTTTGGGGCCACTGCCTACCCCTTTCATGGCTACTGCTTGCCCGCTTCTCGCCCGCTGCTCGCCACCCGTCCCGCCGCCCCCTGCCCCGTTCCCCTCCCCACCCGTCTCCCCTGGCGGCGTCTCCCGCTCCTTTTGCTCCCGCTGACCCCTCGCCCACCCCAGGGTGCAACTGGCCGTCAACCGCCGCACCGAGGAAGCCGTGGCCGTCAAAATCGTGGACACGAAGCGAGCGGCCGACTGCCCGGAGAACATCCGCAAGGAGATTTGCATCAACAAGATGCTCAACCACGAGAACGTCGTCAAGTTTTACGGGCACCGGCGGGAAGGCGCCACCCAGTACCTCTTCCTGGAGTACTGCAGCGGCGGCGAGCTCTTCGACCGCATCGGTGCGCTCGGGAACCGCTTCGGCGCCGCGGCAGGTGGGAGGGCGAAGCCCCCGAGCAACTGACTGACGGCTCTTCCCCTTCTTCTTCTTCTCCCGCTGGTGCAGAGCCGGACGTCGGGATGCCGGAGCCGGAGGCGCAACGTTTCTTCCAGCAGCTGATCGCCGGTGTGGTGAGGGCGGCGGCAGTGACGCTGGGGGGCGGTTCTGGTGACGCCGGGTGGGGTTCTGGTGACACAGCAGCAGGTCCTGTTCTGGCTCTGGTGATGTTGGGGCAGTTCTGGTGACACCAGGGAAGTTTGTGGTGAGGGCGGCGGCAGGAGGTTCTGGTTCTGGTGATGCTGGGGCGGTTCTGGTGACACCGGGGCAGTTCTGGTGACGTGGTGGCAATTCTAGTGATGCCAGGGCAGTTCTGGTGATACGGGGACGGTTCTGATTCCGGTGACACAGCAACGGTTCTGGTGACACGACGGTGGGTCTGATTCTGGTGACACGAGGGCGGTTCTGGTGACGTGGCGGCCATTCGAGTGACGCCAGGGCGGTTCCTGGTTCTGGTGATGCTGGGGCGGTTCTGGTGACACCGGGGCAGTTCTGGTGACGTGGTGGCAATTCTAGTGATGCCAGGGCAGTTCTGGTGATACGGGGACGGTTCTGATTCCGGTGACACAGCAACGGTTCTGGTGACACGACGGTGGGTCTGATTCTGGTGACACGAGGGCGGTTCTGGTGACGTGGCGGCCATTCGAGTGACGCCAGGGCGGTTCTGGTGACATCAAGGTGGTTCTGCTGACACCAGATCAGTTCTGGTGACATGGTGGCAGTTCTGGTGACGCCGGGGCGGTTCTGGTGACA
>VWZK01008483.1:0-17012 GCA_013396935.1 Baryphthengus martii | reverse complement strand
TTTACTTATCTACCAAACATTAGCTACTTAAAGTGAAAACATCCCATGTTGTGCAGCATAAGAGAGAAACATAGGAAATAGTGATAGGTGGAGATGCAAGGATCAGATAAGAAGTCAAAGAGGTCTGGCAGCCCAGTCTTATTTGATGCCCTGGATAAACAATACTCAGAAGATGATGTGTGGTGGTCTGTTGTCCACAGAGAATGTGACAACTTTGTTGCTAAATTTGGAAAAGAATGTGGCAGGAGCCTGCAGAAAGGAAAAGGATGGTCTTAGCAGTAACTGAAAGTCATCTCAGAGGAATGGGTTCTTTCTCACCAAATTTTTTGGTGATACTGGGAAAGCTACGTGAAATGAGTTTCTACATGGATGGCTGTATAGCAGTTTACCACTAACAAAGGTAGAATTCCAACAAGTTTGGTTGCACCAAGCCAATTCTATATAATTAGCATAGGCAGCAATAATACATGGCATGAAGTTATATTGTGAAAACCTGATAGATCTCTCAATAGCAGTGACATTTGTTATCACACTAGCTGAATTCATGCCACCACTTCTTTTTTTCACCCTTGCTATTTGAATTAAAGCTTCCTGAAATACATATCAACTGAAATATTCTTATTCAGATACTCATACCTCTACATACGGAAAATTATAAAATTAACTAATGCTCCCAGTCATCATACCTTTATTATCCTTTTCCCAAGTATTTTTTAATTTTGCAAAGTAAAAAAACATTACTAGTAAATGACTATGTTCAGGTGACCAAAAAGTAAGATAAAAGAGAAAAGACTACGCATTTTATCCCACATTCACAGTGGATAGGACAAATTATACTAAGAGACTTACGGCAAGAAAAAAAAATTGTATAACGAGGCTAGTGAAGCACTAAAATAATTTCTATGTTAAGATTATGGAATAGCCATCTCTAGGTGTATTTAAGAACAGGTTAGACAAGTGTCATGTTTTAACCTCTACCAGCAGCTAAACACTACACAGCTGCTCACTCACTGCTTTCCCCCACCCACCACCCTCCTCCTGTGGAATGGGAAGAAGAATCAGGAGGGAGAAAAAAGGTGAGACCCCAGGGGTTGAGATAAGGACAGTTTAATAAAACAACAAAACAAGAGAAGAAAACAACACCACTAGTGAGAATGCCAGTGAAATGATAGTCAAAGCAAGTAACAGAAGCCAGGAAGACACTACCTATACCTGAAACACCAACAATCCCTGCTCCAGCCACACCAAAGCAAGCTGAAAACAGCTACCCTCACCCTTGGCCAGCCCTCCCCTTATATAGGAGTATGACTCATATGGTATCAAATACCTCATTGGCTGGCTCAGTTGTTTATCCCAGCAGTGGCCTCTCCCAGGTGCAGCCTCTCCCAACTGCTTGGGCCAGCAGCTGTTTGTGATAATTAACCCAAACCAAACACAGGACACCAGGAATCTGTTAGGAATGGCACAGATATACTTCATCCTGCTCTGGGGACTAGGATTACAGGATGTCTCAAAATTTGCTATAATCCTATGCTTGTGTCATTTTTTTAGGATCTGTATGAAAACAGATAAGAATGAAAGCATCTATTGAAAATTCAGTGGTTTGAATTTGAGACATTTTAGTACTTTTTTTTTTTTTTTAATTCACTATAGGAATTAGTATTTTCATTTTAGCTTTTCATTCCCTGCATATGAATAAAAACTGAAGGATACAAAATTTGAAGAAAGATTTCTGTTGTGCTCATGAACTCTTTACAGAAGTAGATCATACTCCGATGAGGACATTTTTTCCTTAGTTGTAAGTTATTATATCCTCATATAAATGAATTCTGAGTTTGCATTTAAATGTGTTTGAATGTAACAGATATCTGTATATAATAAATATCTCTAAAAATTTGTGGTAAGAGCCAGATTCCCAAGACAGACTGAATCACTTAGAGATAAGAAAGCTCCAATGACACAACAGCACCAGGTAAGGAAGTAAGTGAGGCAAGACTACCTCATTTATTATCACATGGTTGTTTTTTAGAATATTCTACTTTTCATTCAGTGATTAGTGTCAGAAAAGATGCTGCTCTTATTATTCATACCATAGTAAATGCGCAGTGCAATTAAACAACTTTGTATCACCAGTAATATTAAAGAAAGGTGATTTTTCAATGTTAATTGATACTTCCAACAGTCATACTACTTTCTTTTGCTTCATTCATACTGCAAAATTGCTAATTAAAATAAAATCATACTCGCATTTTAATCTGGTACCTCAGTGAGAGTTTCATGAGTTCAGAATTGAGACAGACTTCTTAGGGAGTACTGTAAAAAAAGACAAGAGGATTGCAGTCTGTTGTAATTCAGTAACTAGGAGAATTGTCAAAGAAGCTGCTGGGACAAAGCTTTGAAATAAATAGGAGCAATCTCACGCAGCCTAGATGATTAGATTTCAGTCTGTACTGTATCAACAAGTTTGTTCTGAGCCCAATACCAGTAGATAACTCTGAAAGATAGTGCCTTCCCTGAACTTCCTTGCTTTTCTATCTGTTTTGCTGTATGAATACTACATGAGATCTGGGAAAATGATGATCTCTGCATTTTATTTCAAGAACACTCATTTGGGGTCCAAACGAGCATAATTTCTGTACAGACTCTGAACTAAAGGAAAGTCATGAATTCAAACGAAAAGTTTTATTTATATAGTGTCCACATGAAGCTGTTAATGTTTATGACCTATTCTCGCTTCTATATATAAACAAAGCCAAACCAAATATTATTATATCACTGTTTAAATTAATGTAAGGTGTAAGAAAATTGTAGTACAAAAGTAACATCACTTTAAATTCAAATTGCATTGTGAAGAATAATTCAATCCTAAACCAGAATGAATATAAAAATGTATTTTATTATTTTTTATTGCAAAGAAAAGTTAATATACTGCCAGTATTTCTAAAAATGCATCAAATATATGAAGACATAATGGGTCTCTTTCAAACACTTTCCCTCTTAAAAGAACAGATGATGGGGCAGAGGAAGATACTTGTTTCAAGAGTGTTAATGAAAATTAAAATTTAATTAAGAGCTTTTTGAAATTCCATGGAATCTAAGCAGTCAACAGTTTGTTTCAAGACTGTATATTTATCTATATTTATCTATATATACATCTATATTTATCTTAGAAACTCTCTTAGCACTTCTGCTGTTGACAATTTTGGTGGTAGTGCCGTCAGTGGTACCTATACATGTTAAGTCACTCATTTGCTTTCCAAACCTTTCCATATTTCAAGTTGGTTTGCTGAAAAGGATTTCCTATTATACTGCATATACTCTCTTGCATTCTCAAGAATCACTGCTTACAGTAGTTGTCATGGTCTTAGCTAATATCATTTTGAAGTCTCTCATACTTGTTTCAACTGCTCTTCACTCATATTAGAAGGCTGTCTAGAATTCCAGTCTTGAAAGGCTTAGAAACTTTCTTCAGACCTTTAACTCGTACTAATTCATGGTGTTCGTATTCACATTTATTCTTCTTATAATACTGTTCCTCAGCTCAAATATCTCTTTTCCCTACTTGGTTCTCCACCGAAATTTGCGTTGATAGACAATGATCTTACTGCTTTTCAGTCTGTTTTGCTGTGCTTTTTAAAGCCATGGTTCTAGTGGTCTTGATCATCCTAAGAGACTTTATACAGTTTTGTATGTGAATTCACCTTTTAAGTACAGCTGGTCAGAATAACTTTTACTGTTGGCTTATATATCAATATTGCTTATATATCAATATTAATGTTTCCTTCACTGGCAGTATGTCAGATGCATTCTAGGGTGACATTTGCACCAGTTTTTCATAGCCGGATTGCAATATGGCTCATCATAGGCTCATATGGCTCATCGCCAACTGCTGGTGAGGAAAACAGCTGAATATTTATCCTTTTGGCATCTGCACTTGATGATCCCACCATTTACAAAAGAAATTCTTACCATTTGTTTCTAAATGCATGTCTGCTTTACCTATCTATTTGTTCTCATGTCTATTAGTTTAAATAATTCAATTCTTCCTGCACAGAAATCAGTTCTACTTCTTAATCTTCCAAATCCAATGTCCTATCAAATATCATTAGCACACTACTACATTTTGTACTGACATCATTAAGAAAATATTAAAGCTCACTCCTAGAACTCCATCTGCTACCTGTGCAGATAAAAGAGAAGGATAGGCTCCTTCTGCAGGCAATTCAGGGAAGAAATCTCTCAGTCATTCTGAATCTCTTCTAAGAGAAGCCTTTGACTGACTAGAAAGGGAGCATGATTAGAATAGCTGAAGTCAGCTTTTTGGAATACCCCTGTTGCTGTACCAAGCGGATGACTAACATATATTTTTCTGTTACAGAGGAACATCAGGCTTCCTAGCCATTTAGGATGTGTAAGCTTAGACTTGGAACTGGGGACAGATAGAGGTTTCTGGTTTCTGTATCATTACCCACACTGGGATTGTCAGCACAAATTGAGAATGTGGTTTTGAATCAATATCTTTCATGATGCCTAGAACAACATTTTTCTATCTCACTGAAATTGTTCTCAGCTATATCATCAGCTTATGTGGACTTTTGTATAGCTATGCATTGTCATAGCTTTCTGAAAATTGGTTATTTGAGTTAGAGATTCTCCATAATTTATTCAAAAAATAATTAACAAATTATTTTTCTCAAGACACCAGTTGGAAATACTATTGTAAATCATAGTGTCAGTGCTCAGTAAAAACATTTAAAGTTCCATTGCAAGATCAAGAATTTTATTTCCAGGTAGGTAGGAGAGAGTTTCTGAAGTGCTGCGAAAAGAAGGGTTATAACTGAAATCAGCAAAAAGTGATATGGATTTTTTTCGGACAGCAGACGACTTTTATAAAATACCTTTTCTCAGGAGTCATCTGATAGATAAAAGATGGAGCTGAACTCAGGGGTTTGGTGTTCACAGCCAAAATGTAAGAAAGAATTAAACTCTAGACTGCAACTGAGAAAAGGGTAAACTTGATTTATTCTGAAATAAACCATTGCATTTCTTGATCCCTGTTTTGTTTGAACTCTTAACACAGAAAACTTCCAAGCCACAGTATTTAACAGATGCTACCTACACTAGCACATTCAACACGGTATTTTCATGGCCTGTTCTTTCAAGGTCATTTTCTTCCACTATGCTATAGGTGTCTAAATCTTTTCTCTTGGCATCGGGAGAGTTAAGGCACTGTAATTTTATTCATTAAACAAACAAGTTTAAACCCGCAAGTTAAAAAGAGAAACCCTATAAATTAAAAACATAAGAAGACTATATTATTACTATATTTCTTTTGTTACATATGTTGCTATTGTTAAACAAAATATGTTTGAGGTAATAACAAAACTGTGTGCATAGTACGTGAGTTGTTGTCCTGACCTTTTCATTTCCTAGGCCATGTGAAATTATTACTTCTCCAGGGAATAAACATTTCCTCTCTGTAAAGAACTATAAGGTGTAGTAAGTGATATAGACCTAGGCCTCTTGTAATACATTGCACAAAGGTCCGAGATAAATCTGCTTATAGAATACCAGACCAGATTAGCGATAAAGCGTAGCACCACCTAATGCAAGAGATGGAATTGTTTATTAACAGTGATTTAGTCAAGTTTGAATGGGCTTCGTTAGCCAAGATATTTAAAGCGTACCTCCACACAAAACCCATGTACAATACACATCTTCAAATTAGTAGTATTCAATGTGTAGCCTCTCCCATCTGTATTAACCAGAAAAAAATTAAAGTAAGCATTTCATTACTAGAAAATAACAGAGGAGGAGATAATGCAAACCAAATAAGCAGGGCAAAAAAAAATCAATTTCTCATCGACTGTGGGGCAAATAACTTTAAACAAATTCACACAGCTTCTAATCAGCTCTGCCAAATAATAACATGGTTCCTTTGGGCTACATTGCAAGGATAAAGCACCAAATTTATGACAGAGGAGACCTTACCTTTTATTGGAAAGGCTATTAAATAACAAGAAAATCCCATGCAATTTGTAGCTTATCCGTAGAAAGCAGATAGAGGGGGCCTTTGGCATGACACCTGTGATAAGTGTATTTTACTATAGGATAGATAAGGCCCTAAGTAAATACAGCAACAGCAAAGAGTAAGAATTACTTGAGATAATTTACATGGAAGCTGAAAAACTAATTGTGACATGTTAGCTCAAAGCAAGAAAGGATTTCATTACACTGCAGATGGCCTGAGCAATGGGAATATGTGACACAAAAGGAACTGCGACGAGATTACAAAGTACATCAGAACTGATTAATCTCCTGTCTGGGGAGTTTTAAGAAATAGACACTACAGAAGACTTAAATTAGAGAAATTATAAGAATGTACTTCCAGACTTCTGCTTCTTCTGCTTTTAACAGCTTATCCACATATTATCCGATAGTTTTATTGCTGAAGGATTTTCACATCCTTAAATTATACTTCCGTGGGCACTGTGATATGTGTCGTATCTCCAGAAAACTGTGCTTCTCAAAAAGCTACACACATCCCACTGACACTCTCCTTTTTTAGTTACAGATTCTTCTGTTAGGAATTTCAAAGCAGGCTTAGAGCTTGAGGAGACATGGTGTTTATTCAGAGATTACTTCACCGTGTTTTTCATTTCTTCCCTACCTGATGTGCTGTCATACCACTTTCCCTCTACTCACTTTTGGGAAGGTCTTCTCAAGAATCCGGAAATTTCAGTCATGCTTCACTCTTACCTGCCTCTTCTCTTGCTGTAACATCCACATTCCCATGGTATTTGGGATAGAAAAGAAAAACTATTAAAGAAAGAAAAATTCTCTGCTATGCTCCCCGTATGAGGGTTTCAGTAAAAGGGTGGCAGTTGTGACCTGTGTGGGAGGAGGCCTTGAGCTGCCCTGTGCCAGTCACAGCCATTTCCAAGCTCTGACACCAGTGCCAGTGTGGACACCAGCTGAGAAGGGTTGAGTCTAGGATACAGCAAAAATTCCACACCCTGGTCTTCATATAGAAGGAAGTCCAAATGCATGGCCCAGCTTCCAGCTGGGTGGCACATCAAAACACTTCCCACTTGCATAATCAGACAGTAGCAAGTAATTGAAATTTCAAGTATGAATAAACCCCCCAAAAGTTGATCAAGAATCACTCTCACCTGGATTGTCTACTCAACTGCACAGCGTGCAGAGATCCTATTAAAAGCAGTAGTTTCAACAAAGTTGGATTGGATGATCCTTGAGGTCCCTTCCAACCTGGCATTCTGTGATTCTATGATTGATTCAAAGCAGAATGTGAGTTTGCAGGTGTTTGAAAATCAGCAGTCCTCAGGTTTGAAGAAATGATGGAATATCATCTCAGTGTTACTATGACTCTGAGTAAACTCTTAGTGGTAACAGAAGAAACATCATCATGAACACCAGTGTTTTCTTTCTACTTAGTAAAACAGATGCATTTTTTACCTTGTGTTAGCTAATACCCAAAACAAAACCTAGATTAAATCAATTTTCCCAATACTAGCAAGCATAAAGTAAGTATTGTCTCTCCCCTCCCACCTGCACATCAGTCTTTGATTCAGTTATATCCCATCATCATCAGGATACTGCCATATAGCACACTTTTATGGGATGCCATGCCTTGTACCTTGGTGAATACATTGGATAAGCTCTAGGCCTTACATAGCCACAGCAGAATTTGGTGAAAAGCAGCAGTGAGAAGTCATGAGTGTAGTGGGCTATAGAGAGCACAGGGTTCCCTGCTCTCCTCTGCTTGAAATATGGTCTAGACTGCTGCTGGCATAAGCAGGAAGTAAGAGCAGTTAACCCAGGCATCCACGTCCCGTGAATTAAGCGATGTGAATAAGCACTGTTGCCAGTAAAGGTCCAATCTTAATGTCTGACTTCTGCTCAGAAGTAGAATTAGCAGCGTCTCCTTCCATTGCTTTCCAGTACATTAGGCTTTTTTCCTTTTTTTTTTTCTCTTTTTTTTCCAATTAGCACACAGAACCCAACACCTTCAGGTGTCCAAACAAACGAATATGCTGATGCCCAACTTCAAGAGATCGTCAGAAAACTGCGGGATAGGGCAACAGTCTATAAGGAAAAGCTGAAAGACCCAGTGCTGTCCTCCCCTGAAGGCAGTCCTACAGCTTGTAAGTGACTCCAGAAACAGCTATGCGTTTGTTGAGTTTAAAGATGAAAATTAGTTTGTGGGAATAGAAAATACTGTGATAAAATCTTCAAGTATAGGGTGTTTACCCACCAAAATGGATCAGCTTGTGCCCACTGAAGTAAATTTATCCGTGTTAGCTACAGTAAGTCAGGTCCTTAGGTATGAGCTCCCTCTGAAATCCACCACTGAAGAATGGGGAGTGAAAAGACAACTGTGGCAGTGTCTAGAATCATCTCTGTCAAGCATTTTTCTATATTTTAAAAGAGCTCCCAGATACGTTTATTCATGGAGATGATTCTGATACCTATGAAGAATCATACATATCTTATGAGTAGATATTAGTCACTCTGAGATTAGAGCTGCTGTGTAAAAGCAAATAAAATTTTAGCCATGGCAGCAATCTTCCAGACACACTGATGCAAATACATGCTTCAAACAGAGCAAACTCATCTGAAATTAATTAAACATTGATCTTTGACAAAATACGACACATAAAACAAATACAATGTTTCTCCTTTTCCGAGGAATGTTTGACTTTTTTTTCTTACCTTTTCACAAAGAATTGAGCGTGGTGATTTTATGTTCTGACGTATTTTAGAAACTGTTTATTGCTTACCTGTTTTTTCAATAAGCTGTAAGAAATAGTACCTGAAGTATTATAAACTGCACCACCTGATAAAGGAATTACTATTTTAAAAAAATTATTCCTTTTAAAAAAATTATTTATTATTAAATAATAATTCTTTATTATTTACGTCTTTTGTTCTTGTAGAATTTAAAATAATTTATTCCCTAAATTATTATAAATACAGTTTGCCAGTTTACTGGTAAGACTGGGTATCCTACTCAGAGGTAGAACCACCAGAATTAATGGGACAAATGTGTGCACAAAATTATTCAGCCCAAACATTGAAGAACTGGGCTCAAAGGAGGGCCATGAGACTTTTGTCAGTCTAGAAGCATAGAAAATCATCAGCTTCCCATTAGTTTTACCTGCTGCATCTTGCATATCAGGTCTCAGGAGAGGGGAAAGACTAGCCCAGCCCAAGGCACAGGTATCTTTTCTCATCTCCATCCTAAATTCATGCATTATTTGTAAGAGTCATGTAATGAGAAATGCTCAGTTGCATTAAATGAACGCTGAATTATGAATTACTTTATTTCTTGACAGTCTTTTTTATGGCGTTAGTTGTGGGCGCTGTCCAAGGACAGTGTAGTAATTGAGCCATTATTAAAATGTCACCCTTTACGGCATTCTGTGTGGACAGCACCATCAAAAAAGAAGCCTCCACCCCCACCAAAAGAAGAGAAAAAAGAAGAAAAGAAGGAGGAAGCAGAAGCAAAGCCAGAGGAGGATCATTACTGCGATATGCTGTGCTGTAAATTCAAAAAGCCTCCACTGAAGAAATACATGGAGTATCTGCAGCTACCAGAGAGCATAGACTCCTATACAGGTAAATTAAAAGCTAGGTACCAGAATGGGGTAAAGGTGTTTTGAAAGGACCTAGTATTGCATAGCATTCATGAATCACCATAAGATCCACATTCCAATTTGCAACTTAGAGGGACGCATAGATCCTGCCCTAAAGAACATTTATTCCAAAGAGGGGAAAGACATGAAGAGTGACAGCATTTGTAAAAATGGTATGCACAAAACTGCTATGCAAACCAACCACAGTTAAAACCCGAGTCTTCTCATTCTTGATCTAGAATTTTGGACAAATGATTCTGTTGTCAGTTATAATAGTCAACAGCAGTATGCAAAATGTATCCAGTTTCTTCAGATGTGCTAAATTCCACATGCTCTCATTAACTCATCTTCCCTTTTGCAAATCCCTTGTGTGACTCCTGGTTTCAACCGGTATCATTTAGCATCCTGTGCTGTTGAAGAAGGGTAGAATGGTAGGCTGCTCTGGGCAGAAGCATCCCCAGAGGCTGCCGTAGAGTATATGCGTCTAAAAGAATGAGAAAACTTTCTAAGTTCATGCCTGTAAATTCAATGTTTTTTTTTCTTTCAGATCGCCGTTATGTAGCATGGCTCATGCTTGTGACAGTCGCCTATAATTGGAATTGCTGGTTTATTCCCCTTCGCTTTGTGTTCCCGTATCAAACTCCAAGTAATACAATATACTGGATGGCCATAGACATAATATGTGATATCTGCTACCTGTGTGACTTGATCGTTTTCCAGCCCCGAGTGCAATTTTTAAGAGGTGGAGATATAATAGTAAGTATTGGAAGCAGGATTTCCATAGGTACTAGTTGTGTGTTAAATTACATTCTAGAAATTCCCTTTAATCTGATACATTTCTTCCTGCTATGTCAAATCTATGTTACTTTTCTATTTACCAAAGGATATCTATAGTCTTCTTCCGTTATCCTGTTTTGGAAGAAGGAAACAACCACTGTCTAAATTCTTTAAAAAAAAAAAAAGAGACTTGAAAGTAACAGATGATAGCAGTTGAATAGGCATAAGGCTCTTTCTCACAGGGAGTAAATTGGCCCAGCTCCACTGGAATCAGTGATTCTATGACTATGGATTGACACATCTATTCAAGTGTTTCTACGTTCGTGTGAAACCTTCAGTTTTCTATTCACCTTGTTGCAAGAATCATAGTTGAAGACAGTGCATATTCTGCTAGGGCTGGACAGAATATGCATGTTTTGCTACAGATTGTCAAAATCGTAACAGATCCCTGTAATCTGAGGATGCTTTGAAAATAATTTCTTTCAAATATTTGTTCTGGGAAAATACGCAGATTCAATTTTGCTTCCTGCTACTATTTTTGTGTTATCTTTTTATAGAAAAATGCAAAATAAAACTCTAAACAAGTAAAAAAGGGAAAAGCTTGCCCTTTATCATATCAAAAAGGCATCTGGACCATTATATTTTTTTTAAAGATCTTGTCTAGTTTTGATTCTTTCATTGCTTCTAGAAGAAAACCTAATGTGGAAAAAAAAAATGTTTAGATAACTTCACTGTGACATGACTGTGCCCAACAGACAGAAAATTCAAAATGATATATCCTCAGATGTAATTGGGAACTAGCTTTAGTTTAGTGCTTTTTAGACAATGAGTATACAAGGTATTTCTGATACCTTTATTGAGGAACCTCTGGTAAAACTGTGCAAATATAGTTCAGAGAGATATCAAATGCAGTGCAGTGTAACATATTTTTCCATGCCAAGACAGTCAGTAACAGCAATTCTGTCTAAATCCTACAAAATCCTTGTTTTATGAACAAGGTTAGAACTCTAACGTAGGAAGCTTACCTTGTATTTCCCTTGAAGCTGTTTGTACAACTCACAGATTTTAGTGCATGAAGAGATCATCTACTGCCTGATCTCCAGCATTTCGTTTAATGCTTAAACTGATAACAGTGAAAAGTTGGGATGGAAATATCCCAAAGATTTTAAAGCTATTTAAAGACACTTTAAAGTGTCCCTAGTATAAATACAGAAAGTATAATAATAGAATCTTTTCTTTAGATGTTAGTGATTACCCTTTCTTATTAAGGTATCAGCATCAGCTCCCATGGAGAGAAATTTAAATAGCTAATCATTTTTAGTGAATGCAATGTTGATTATTATAATGGTAATAATGCTAGCATGTTAATGCTAGCTTCCAAAGAGCTAATCTGGTACAGTACCATCAAGAATATTCTTTGTGTTTTTCTTGGAACCACTGAAGGCAAATGGAGCTTTTGGCTCTGAAATTGAAGGAGTTTGGGGCAGACACCAACCAGTGCCCCTCTTGAGAGGGAAGATTTGTAGGAAAAATGTAACATACTTTGCCAGATCAACAGCCAGACTCGGAAAAAAACAGACTAACTCCAAACCTGATTTTTTTCAAGTAGGTCTAATAAAATCTGGTCTAACGTAAACTGCTCTAATAGAAGTACTACTTCATCCTACAGCTATTTATCCATTCACACTTTTAGACCATCAGTGATATAACTGTCATCATCCCTACTATCAAAAGAGAATTTATTATTATCATCATCATTATAATTATTCTTATCGAGTAGCAGAGGCTCATTGTTGACATTCTGTTCTTGACTACGCCTTTTTCTCCTTTTGTCATCACTGTAGTCAGACAAAGTGGAAATGAAGAAATTCTACTACAGCTCTCTGAAGTTTCGGGTAAGCAGACGTCGTGTTACTGATGTCAATACGTAAGTTCTGGCCGTAGGATTTCACAGGATTTTTTTCATACACTGAAAATCACTACTGGTTTAAGAACATCACCAGAAAGCATTGGCTGAATGGTATGTCAGTGCTCACCAGCTGAAGATCACCATCTCCATAAAGAAAGTTGAACTGTAAAACAGAATATTTATAAATACAATTATAAATATTAATTCTTAATAAATTATTGAAATCGAATTATTTAAATTATCGGGTTTGATGAATTTGTGCAAGGTCACAATAACAGTTTGCCAGAGATTAATTAAACAAAAAGTCTTAAAGTTAGATGACAACTCTCTTTGGTGAATTCTTATGAAGTATCCTGTGATACTGAATACGCTTTCACTCACACAAATGAACAAAAATACAGACTAAGATTTTTGACACTTACTGAGCTTTGTAATAGCAAAGACACATTTGATTTAGAAAACCTGTTCATTTTGTTCTTAAATACTGGTTTTGCCAACAGAGGACAGGTAGGCTATTGAATTCCTGATACACACACAGCTCTGTGACACTGCATCCACATCTCTGAACTCTCAGTGATTGTTCCCTCCTCCTCTGTAAATATTTATACACCTGTTGAATTTCAGCCTTGTGAATTTGTCTCAGTGACGGTGGTATCACTACCTGAATACTTGAGATTGAGCTACTCAGAAGTGCAGGATATACACTATACAGGCACGTGAGTAGGACAGAGTCAAACTGACAGCAAGAGAACTAACTGCATATATATGGCTTTGGTTTAAGTTCACGCTTGTGGTATTTTTAGTGTTCTTGATTTCTGCAGAAACTAATGATAGTTGAGTGTTCTCATCATAAGCAAGATATAGATGTAATCTGGGATTTTTTCATATGATTACCTACTAATTAACAGTTACTGATATGAAAGCACTTCTGACTAAATTTTTCTTCCTCTTAGACATGCGTGAGAGGAGACTGGCCATAAAAGGGGGCTTGTCCTCTTATCAATGTTTTGCTTTGGTTTGGTATTTTCCCAGAGCTCAGATATTAACTACATCTTACTTCCATGGAATAAATGGTCAGTGTTGCAGGCTAGTTGTTGCCAACATGATTTGCATCTCAGAGCAAAGGCATTTCTGATTATAGTGAGATGAAGCCTGTAGGTCCATATGCCTCTTTTGTTCCAAAATGATATCGGCAACAGAACAAGATTACACAGGATCTCTAAAGAGGCAAAGCCAAGTTTGTCACAGCTTTCCTTCTCTTCACAATTCTTTTCTCTTGAAAGGAAGAAAGAAGAGTAATCACACAGTTGATGGTCTGCAGGAAGATGTTGAAAATCTTAGTAATATGGGAAGAAGCAGCATCCAAATACAACAAAAGGCAGTATCTATAAAAAAAACAAAACAAAACAAAAAAAAAAACCCCAACAATCCAACAACCAAATTTATGATCCTATGATGAATCTGTTGTTTGGAACACATGGCTTCTGCAGTTTGCAAGCAAGGAACATAACTCATCGTGCTGCCCTAGATTGCCTTAGGCAGCCTGATTTTAAAAGCTCTAGGACTTCTAAGAAGTGCTTGTGGCGTGCTCTCCTCATGTCCACTCACCAGCCACATGCCTACCATTTTAGTTTTGTCAGAACTATAATTGTAATAACAGAAAGTATTAGTAATCAAATATCTCAGATATTGTTAATATTCCCCAAGAAACAGATTAAAATTTCAGGCACAGGTGACTTAAAAGCAAGGCAGACCAAAGATGTTGGTGTTTTCAAAGAGATAATCTTGCCTGCAGAGCTTGGGAAGTTACTGGTATAGCATGCTGACCGTTCAATATTATACTCAATTATGATTCAATCTAAGTAGGTTTTTGACAGCAAGTAAATGCATTATGATTATTGTGAAGTTTAAATTCATCTCTTTGTTCTTCAACAGCTCGATGTGTTATCAGTATTGCCGTTCGATGTTTTATATTTCTTCTTTGGATTTAACCCAGCATTTAGAGCAAATAGGTTTCTGAAGGTAAGACCTTTGCTACTGATGGATGGGTAACTACATATAAATGTGTCATTTTCCCAATGGAAAGTTGGTTATAACATTTAGGAATACGAAATTTAGAAGCTTGAAAATATCTTCAGGATAAGCTACAATATCAGTAAACAAACAAAATATACAAGATAGAGTCTAGCCAAATGAAGCCTTATTCTCTTTTTTTTTTCTTCTGACTTTATTATTTCCTACTTTCAAAATCTCAAATTACTTGATTATTTTTCAAAGATTAAAAAAAAAATTAAGCTCACTAATTAACGCCAATATATTTTCCTCTACTATTGCTAATGTCAAGTGTTTAAAAGCAAAGAAAGGAATATTAAGGACAACAGAAACTATAAACAGCATGTTTAATAAGCATAAACCCACTCTTGTTATCAAGTCCAAAGATATCTGGAGTTGTGCAATGAAGGGGCTGAGAAGCTATTAGACAATAGCCCTCTCCCTGCATTTCATGGTAGCTTTCAGGTCGCTCTGTGGCTAAACACTTTCCCCTTCACAAAATAGGTTGACAAAGAAATGGCTTTCATTTAGAGTTGGAGAGAGACAGAAGAACTCTTGGGAATAAAATGAGTGTGCTCTTTAGTTTTCAACAAAACTTCAAAATTCCATAAATCAGAACCAAAACAATATAGAAGAATGAAAAGTTAAATAGTACCTCATATTAGGCAAACAAATATGTACTGAACAAAAACAAAGAAAAAAGCTACATGCAATTATTAAGAGCTATCACTGAAAGTAAACTACAAATAATTAACAAGAAAAATTTGATACAGCAGCAACTGATACTACACAGAATTGTCTAGGATGTGGTTATTGACACCTATGATCACTTATTGGAGAATTACCGGAATTTCAGAAAGAGAAAAAAGGGTGGTTTACGCATGTAATTTTCACTGAAAATTTGCCCAAGCAATCATATATGTTTAAGGAAGTAGAAGTCATTCATCTGCAGCAGTCTGACATAAATAGCAAGGTTATTTCTGTATTCAGACTAAAGGGACCCTCAACACCGAAAACATTTAACTCAATTTTCATCTTTGCTTTGCAGTTCGCCTTTTAGTTAAATGTTTAAAGAAAGTAAGACTACTGAAAAATCTATTAGTTTAAAAATATGTATGTGAGCTACCGTCAGTGCTATTATAGAAAGATGTGTATTTAAGAATAGTGATTGGATTACTTTCATTTGTTTACCATTCAGCATAACACATTCTTTGAGTTTAACGACCGTTTGGAAGCTATTATGGACAAAGCATACATCTACAGGTATGTGCTGATTAAACTCTTGTAGCATGTAAAGCTTGGCACAGAATGCATTTCATTTGATTTCATGAGTTACCAGTGAAGCACTGGGCGCAATAAGATACATATTTAACCGTTCAATTTAAGATGTTTTAAAATACTAGGGTTTATTGTAATCATGAAAATAATAAATGTAAAACTTCACTCACATATGAAATCTAGTTCAGTTCAGCCGGCCTGGTTTAGAAAAAATGCTCACCAAACTGAGGCTCCTGCCAAAATCTAACTCATCAGAAGGATCAGAAAGAAGTTTCTTTAGTGAAAGAGCTAAAGAACAGTTACTTTAGGTTGCTAAAAGCAGTGCCAAATCCTCAGTAACTGTTTGTTTTTATTTAATAAGAGTTATGAGCTTGAACTTGTGTCAACATTTTTCTTCAAATACGCCCTCCCCATGAACCTGGCATATATAGAAACTTGAACCTCCACTGCATGGACTAAACTTGGAATGAGAATCAATTCAGCACAGATCTCAAACAGTGATTATAACTGTTGTTTGCTGCACTATGTTCTCACCTTCTGCACTGACAGGAAGACTTTTGGATCTAACTCAAGCAGTCCACAGGCATGGGTATGGCAAGTTTCATAGGCCCTGCAGCTGCCAGTGATGCTGTTACGATCCAGTGAACCCATCTACTGTGTCACCATTATTGTCATCTACTGTCAACGTTATCAGACCCATTTTATCTTGTGCAATTCCTACACTCACAGCTTTTTTCGCTGTCCCAGCTCTGAGGCATGTATTGTTCCTTTGTGTTGCTGCTGCAGAAATAGGAATCTGGTGTTTACCATTTTATTCTATTTTAGAATCTAAAATGTGTGAAATAGAGCACTCTTTGTAACTAAAATGCAATTTTAAATCCTGCTAAAGACTTCCAGTTTTTGAGGTGTTCACTAGTAAAAATATTTAGTTGGCAAAGATCTCTTTATTGGCTTACCACAAGGCATTAGGGAAGGAAAAAGAAAGGACAAACGGAGAGGATGTAGTTACTCAGAAGAAAAGTATAAATGGGAAATCAAAAGACATAAAAAAGATGGGCTATTTGTGCAAACTATTGCATTTCATTTGAATGTAGCAGTGTTGTTTTCATCTGAGATACTGATATGCTCACCATTTGAGTGATAAGGCACAAACTAACTAGATAATGTCAAATTAAACCTACACAGCAAGTGTATGTGCCTGAGTGGATTCTCTTCTCAAACTCATTAGTTTGAGTGTGTGGTAACAGAGCTAGCAAAAGTTACTGTACCTTTTCTACCCCCTGTGGTAGATTCTACATCTGCTGAGAGAAATACTAGCTATCTATCTATGTGTGTGTATA